>CAVLGL010000013.1:16019505-16404505 GCA_963668995.1 Parnassius mnemosyne | reverse complement strand
AAGAGATTTTGCGATGGAACTAAATATTTTGGGGTGCAAGTAATTATTTTTGTTTGTCTTAACCATATCAGCAAAGAATATTTTTTCTAATGGCGACGGAAGCAATTCAAGAAAGTTGCACCTTCTTGAATTGTTCCCTTTATTGTTGTTTTATTTTGTGTTAATTGTGTCTTGTTTTTCTCTCTGTGCCTTTAGTTTCAATAATTGTTAGTGTACTGCTATCTGAGAGCCTGCATAACCGGCCTTTCCCGATAGCAAATTGATGCTCAGCTTTTGTTCAGAGTTTTGTTTTCCCTCCTGAACTATATGGCAAACTTCATTAAGGCACTGTTCAATTGAGGTCATTCAATTTTTAATTTAACTGGTG
Source organism: Parnassius mnemosyne (assembly GCA_963668995.1). Lineage (NCBI taxonomy): Eukaryota > Metazoa > Arthropoda > Insecta > Lepidoptera > Papilionidae > Parnassius > Parnassius mnemosyne. The sequence continues at coordinate 16,404,138 of CAVLGL010000013.1, read as the reverse complement.
GCTAAAAACTCAATGCGATCTGCAGCATCATGGTGTGGAGGTTGAGGCGTGCTGGGCGGACCCCGAGGGGTATGGTGCTCGGGTTGAAAGGGCTATTTTTGTATGTATTAGACATGATTTCTCTCAAATGTTTTTCATTATAATTTTTTATTTATTATTGTAAAATTAAAACGTAGCAAAAATTTTCCAATGGCTTATCTAGGTCACAATTTTATCGAAAATATTTAAACATAAAAATATACTTGTAAAATTGCTAATAATCACGACTGCTCGATTCAACCTCCGTAAGCGAAATGTTTTGTCACCAATTCCTCACTTAATCTTGATATAATCTTTATATATAAAAATTACGTGTCACATTGTTTGTCCGCGATGAACTACTAAGCTACTGAACAGATTTCAATGAAACTTTGCACACTGTGTGCTTTTTTGGTCCAACTTGAGAGATAGGATAGTTTTTACCTCGATAACTAATAATAATAATAATAATCATTTATTTAAATAAAAGTACAATAATAAAGTGAAGACTCTGATCCCCAAACTAGACAAGTCTGTATCTTAGGGATCAGCGGCCTCTCCCAGTGGTGTGACAACAGTATTTTAATCTTAACAATTAATTAAGTAACTAAGCTTAACATTTTTAAGTAACTGTTTAGCTATTTGAATGTATTTATTTACAACGAAACATATACTTAATGCGACTTTTTAGTCGTTATTATATTTTATATAATCGTAGGTATATTAAAATTAGTTTGCAATTTGTAATATATATACATCCACATACACATAGACATACATATATACATACATACATACATAAATATACATACACACACACACACACACACACATATATATATATATATATATATATATATATATAATATATATATATATATATATATATATATATATATATATATATATATATATACAGAGCAACGTATGCCTGGCTTATCTAGTTAAATTATAAAATTTAGGATATCGTTGGGGAGGATTCCAGCTTGAAGGACACTGAAAATCTAGTAATATTTTTATGGAATTAATAAAATAATTAATATTTTATGAATAGCGTGTTAAAATAAATATAATATACTTCTGAACATAATTGTTTTATATAGTGTATAAAAGAAAATTATGTTAAAATTAAATTTTTTTAATCTCTTTTTATAAATTACCATTAGGAGATATCTGTAGAACTTTCTGATTTCTTTTTTCTTAATTTGCAACATTTTCAAAAGTTTCGATGGGATCACTTGCATTGACAATTTTACAAAAAAAATAATGAAAAATTACCGTAATAAATAAATAAAGGAAAATTAAAAAAAAAAACATTTAACAAAAAACAACCACACGGTAGTGGCGTCGCATGTCTTATTTCGTACCGCATGTGTCGTATCGTAGCAGGTGACTGTGGGAACTGCCAGAAAGATTTTATAGTGACAGATGGTGATTTAACCATTTATTTACACCACACGTAAAATCCAGAGCAATGTCAAAGTCACTAAGCATCTGGTCCTTCAATCTCAAATCCGATTGCCACGCGTGATTATTATATTAAATCTGTCCTGCAATATGCAATAGGAACGGTGCCTAGTGCCATGCCTAGCTGTGGACTTTTACGAGATGATGAAGTAAAGCAGGGAAAATAAAATCAAAATTGTTTCCTAAATTCGTAATAACAATCATTAAAAGTACCTTTTCCAGTAATTGAGGCACATATTTTCTTGAGGTGGTTACTTCCGGTCCAAAAAAAAATTTATTTTGGTACTGACCATAGATCATCATTAAACATATTTTAAACTCTAATAAACCCCGTGTTAGAAGGTGAAGAAATGGCAACGCGGCAAACTTTTATTCAATTCCTATTGCGAGAGCTATAGCACATTACTTCAAGCTCCACGTCAGGCATAGTGCAAGGCACAAAGCCACCTCAATATTTTGATATCTTTATAGAATGTGAAACGGTACAACAAGAGTTGACCGTATATGCGTTAAATCAAGCAGTTACAAACTCACACAGTCCACCTAATGGCTAAGGGATGCTGTTGCCTGATGATACCTACATTTACCCTTAGTAAATAACCATAATTCAGATATGTTGTCATTCCTGAGAACGAAGATGAAAGCCTCTTTGCCAGTAAAAAAAGTGTCTGGTACTATACGAAACCCAACAGTATCATGTAAATAAATAAATAATATGGGTATGTATTCTTTTCCATAACAAAATTAACCACAAGGAATAAACGACAAAAAGACAAAGAAAAAATCATATAATGAACTAGCAAAAGAAATAATTGAAAATTTCGTGTTTTTGGAAGAGTTATATTGTTTAAATAAGAATGATAATACAATTATTGAAGTTGAATAATATATAACTTTCAAATAAATTTGACTGTACGATACGCGCGCCACCTACTGTAAGTTAATTGTACTATGTCTATAACCTTTGCGCAAGTGCGAGTAATTATTGCAGCCATAATATATTAAACGTGGTAGAGCCATGCTGCAGCTATTAGTAGTATAGTTGTAGCACGAATGGGTCGGCTCAACCGGGGAAAGACCACGCTCTCACAGAATAAATAGAAGAGAATAAAATAGCAGCTTAACGCTGCTGTGTTTCGTATGGTGAGTGTAGAGAACCGGAGACCCTTTTTACTGTAAACGAGGCATTCCATCTTAGTCCTCACGGGTGACAACGTATCTGCATTTTGATTCGTAATCGAAGATAGATGTAGATGTCTATGTGCAACAGTAACAACCACTTACCACCAGGTGGACTGTGTGCTCGTTTGTCATCCATATCCTATAAAAAAAAATATTTGCAGCGTGACTACCACATACAAATAGTGCATTTTAATATGTCATGACCAGGTGGAAATTTAAAAAGTAGGCACAAATTGTCGCCATTGTCGATCAGAAATACCTAACTTATGTGATCTGAAGAATATTATAATGAAGAATAAGTAAGAAAACCTACACAAATTTGTTCCAAGTAAAGGTCCTTTCTCTTGATTTGATGATGTTTACTAGACAAGGAGGTGTTTTAATTTGTTAATAATTGTTTATAAAAATCGTAATAAAATATTCATGATTATTTAGGCAACTTGAAAGAAAAACTGTTACCACTCTATACTCATGACCATATCCCATAACCATTAAACTGGCCCAAAACATATTAGCGGTCTTTAACTTTTGTTTCTCAGATATAAAAGTTTTCTTTCACAATATTGAACTCATGGTTTTATAAAAATTCTGCTTTACTTTCATAACTTTTTAGGGCTTATGATTTATGAAACTAAAATAATTACCTATTGCTAAGTAGCACTGCCGCTAAACAACGCGGATCTAACCCAGACACAATTTGCCCAGGATTTTGTAATATCTAGGGACAAATCACATTATGCTAAAGAAGGTTATTTTAAAATACTAAACAACATTTTTACGTAAACAACAATTTTATTCTCTTATTCTTCGAAAACAATACCTCAGCGTCCTTTTGACGTTGAAGTAACCTTAATTATAACGTTCGGAGTTTTCGGGGCTTCGCTCAGAAGCAAAAAAAAAAAAATTTAACAGGAAGCCCAAGGTTAACAATACATTGTTTTATTTTTACACTGTGAATTATATTCTAAATATAATTAAAGTGTAAAAAGTTTGAAAGTGACTATACGACCATGGCGATCATATCCGAAATCTGTCGGAAACGATTAAATTCGCAGATGTTAATTTAATTGCCTTAAATGAAGACGCTGCCGCGGTATTGTAATAGGCGACTTTGAGAAATGCCAGAAAATGGCTGCCCATAGGTCGCGGTATAACTCGTTTATGCCTGACGTAGAATACGCTGGTCTGGGTGGCAACGGGCAGTAATGATAAAGGTAAGTCTTATGATACTGACATAGTAAATGCCTACATGCCAAGAAGGCTAATTTATAAACATAGAAAGGGCCATGTCCACCTGTGTAGACTTTCACGGACTGATGAAGAAGAAGAAGAAAAATCCAAACCGAAACCAATATTTGTACAAAACACTAGATGTTAATTTTCCAGATTTATTTGTCTTGTGATTGTGTTCGTGTTTCTATCACTGCACCCATATAGATTGGTGCAGTGATAGAAACACGAACCATTAACCAATGTTGGCGTTTTGTATAAGTGGTGAACAACTAATTTAATTGTTTTATTATATAATTTAAAAACTGTACATGTTCACGCCCTTAGTTGCCCCGACAAAGGTCGACTGTACCAGGGCCCATGAGTAGTAGTCGCGACGGACAACCAAGGGAGGGGCCCAAATAGCCTATGGATGGTTCTAAATTAATTGAAAATAAGCAAGCACAACTTACCGATTTCCGGAGGTAGGGTTGACCACAGGGTACCCGTGAGGTGGTAAGTGATGTGCATGTAAGTAGTGTGTAGTAGTGTGTACATGTGTAACCTGACATCCCCGGTGAAGTCGGACCGCAGATCCTCAGACGGTGATTTTCTCCAAATGTGCGATCCCTCCAGTGGTCGATCATCAATTGAAAACTTCTGCTTTCACTTCACTGTATTAGTTTATCAACTTTATTGTACATTTAATTAACTTCAAAGTCAACCAACTCAACGTTCATCGAAATTAAAACAAGTGACACACGACACAAGTAACAAACCGTCGTTCAAAGTTCAATATTCAATGTTCCGGGTTCACTTAGCACAAAATTACAAACACGGGAACGGACACGGCCTCTTCTCGAGTCTCAAAGTTCAGCGTTCCACACAACAAGGCAAAATTCCCTCGCACGATATCAAAATCATAGATCATATCGGGGTCATTGTAGAAGCGTGCTCGTCGAGACCCCTGCCAGCCCTTTTCAGGGCTACAATTCTACTCAGCTGCGCACCCATGCCAACGAGGGTTAGGGCGTCCCCCCAAGGCGACGCACACCAGCTCGTCCCCGTTGGTGTGGAATGCAGCGATGGGGACCGCCACTCGTCACGCACAGCCCGACATGGTGGAAGGTGGAGGACAGAGTGCAGAGTTGGCACGTGGAATGTTAGAGGAGGCATGCGAGATAAGACGAATGAGTTGATCGAAATAATGAAAGAAAGAGAATTAGATGTCGTGTGTATGTCGGAGACCAAACGGAAGGGCAGTGGTGCTGAAGAGCTCCATGGAGGGGCGTTAGCTCTATGGTCCGGAGTCCCGGAGAGCGAGAACGCCTGCCAGGGAGTGGGGGTGCTGCTGTCTTCTCAGTTGCTCGATGTTATGACTGAATATAAGGTTGTGAACTCAAGACTTCTCTGAGTTCGCTTTAAATTGGGACTGACGATGTTATTCTTTTTTGGCTGTTTATGCGCCGGTAGCTTCGTCGTCCAGGGCTGAGCTGGAGGAGTTTTGGGAGAATGTAAGAGAAGTTCTAGATTTGGCTAGGGGAAACGAAAGAATTGTTGTATGTGGTGATTTGAATGGATGGGTTGGTACCGCTCGACCAGGGTACGAGTCGGTACTTGGAAAGTTTGGCGATAAAAGGGTTAATGATGCTGGCAAGCTTATACTGGCGGTATGCAAGGAAAAGGGTCATCTTGTGACAAACACTATGTTTAATTACAAGAAAATCCATATGTATACTAGAGAACGAAAGAATGAGAGAAGTATGATCGATTTGTTCCTGGTGGATGACCGACTGCGAAAACAGGTGATAGATACGCGAGTGTTCAGGGGTGCTGACCTGGGAACGGATCACTATCCAGTGATTACTAGATTTAGGGGTCTGTTCGCGGGTTGGCGCTACCGGACGGCAGTAACAGAACCACAGTCGGTCTGTCGCATCCGAAGCTGGAAGCTTCAGGAAGCGGATACTAGGGACAAATGTCATGCGAGGGTAGCCGAAAAGCTTGACAAAATCGATGGCAGAAAAAAATGTGTAAAAAGAACATGGCAGAACCTTAGGGATGGAATGGTAAGTGCAGCGGAAGAAGTGTGTGGAACAACAAAAAGAGGCAGTAGTAAAAGAAGAGATGCATGGTGGAATGATGAAGTGAAAGAAGCTGTAAAGAAGAAGAAGAAAGCATGGTTAGACTACTTGGCCTCTAGTAATGATAAGGATATGAGAGAGAAGATGAAAGAAAGATATAGGCTGCAGAAAGTTCACACGAAAGCATTGATTGAGGAAGTGCGTGAAAGGTGTAGAATGGAAGCGGACGAAAGGTTGTCGCACAACTTTAAGGAGAACTCCAAACTCTTCTGTAAAGAGGTTGCAAGGACCCGAAGTGTTGCGACGGCCTTAAGAATGAACAAAGTGCTTTCGAGAACTAATGACGTCCTCTCAGAAAAATCGGACGTCATGCAGCGATGGAGCGAATTTTATAGAGAAATGTATGCGTGTGATGATCTTAGTGAGGGATCCGGGGATGACGCCGTGACTAGTACGCCAGACCCGGACCTCGATGACACTGAGGTCATCAGTATGAAAGAGATTGAACGTGCGATTCGAAGTCTGAAATGTGGTAAGGCTGCGGGAATAGACAGAGTTACTGCTGAAATGGTCAAGTATGGTGGGCCTCGCGTCTGGGACAGCTTTCATCTGCTGTGCAATTTGTGCTGGCGGACGGGGGATGTCCCGGATGATTGGCGATCCGCAGTCATTGTGCCTTTATATAAAGGTAAAGGTTCACATTTTGACTGCGGGTGCTATCGGGCGATCAGCTTGACCAGTTTAGCAAGTAAAATTTACTCGAAGCTTTTGACACGTAGGATGCAAGAGAAATCGGAAAGATTTCTATGGGAGGCACAATGCGGATTTAGACCTGGAAGAGGATGCACGGTTCAAATGTTTTTTTGTCCGCATGATCACGGAAAAGCTTCTGGCTGCTAACCAGAAGATTTTCTGTGCTTTTGTGGATCTTGAGAAAGCATTTGATAAGGTTGTAAGGAAGAAAATGTGGGAACTGTTGCCGGGGTATGGTGTGGATGGTCGATTGTTAAGGGCTGTGCAGTCTCTTTACTGTGACTGTAAAGCCTGTGTGCGGGTAGGGCATGATCTGTCACCCATGTTTAGCATCCAAACGGGCGTAAAACAGGGTTGTGTCATGTCTTCCTGGCTGTTCATACTGTATCTCGACAGCTGTTTACAGAAGCTGAAAGATAGCTGTTTAGGCGTGAAATTGGGGGACATAAAAGTAAATTGTCTGCTGTATGCTGATGATGCAGTGCTTATTGCACCATCAGAGGCAGAACTGCAGGCATTAGTCACGTGTATGAAAGAGGAATGTGAAATTAAAGGTCTCCGTTTGAATGCTAATAAAACTAAGGTTCTGGTATTTAAAGGGACGAAGAGAGAACGAAGTGTGAAATATGGGTAAATCAAGAAAGTATACAACAGGTAAATGAAATTGTATACTTGGGGAGTGCTTTTAGCCGGGATGGAAGATGTCATTTAGATGTGGACAGGCGTGTCGCTGCCGGGAACAAAGTCAATGGTGCCCTGACCGCGTTAGTCAAAAGGCAAGGCGTAGTGAAGAGTGCACGCCTTGCAATACATAACGCAGTGTTGGTACCGACTTTGTTATATGGCAGCGAAACCTGGGTATGCCAGAAGAAGCATAAAAGCAAGTTGAATGCAGTGGAGATGCGATCTCTTCGTAAAATGTGCGGCGTTACCATGGCCGACCGAAAGCGAAACGAAGAGATTCGCAATATGGCAGGTTTGAAAGATGACCTTATCACAAAAATTGATAAGGGCGTGCTTCGGTGGTTTGGGCACGTTGAGCGAATAAGTGTAGACCGAATGGTGAAGAAAATATATAGCGCGAAAGTTAATATTAAAAGGGTTCGAGGTAGACCGAGACTAACTTTCGAAGACCATGTGAGCAAATTGCTCGAAGAGGGTAGGGTCAAGAGTACTCGGATACCTAGACGTGCATGTATGAAGAAGATAATGAATCTGAAAGAAGCGAAAGCGGTATGTAAGGATCGTGACACTTGGCAATCTGTTCTTTCTGGCTACCCCGTCAGGGATTGTGCCTGAAGATAAAATAATAACGATATCAAAATGCCACGAAGCAACTCGTCGAATCGAATTAATGTCAATCAAGGTTAAGTTAATATTCAAACTCAATACAAGCCGTCCGTTGCGCAACAGTTATTGGCAATCAGTTAATTTAATCACTCAAAACTCAAATTAGGCCTCTTGTAACGTAACACTCAAAACAGACACTTAATTCGAGGCGGTCCCAACCGGACCCGCGCATCTAGATGCAAGTTTTTAAAATATTACGATTTTGGCCTAAACAGTACATTATTTGTATAATTGCGTCTGTACTGCACACGGCTCGCTAATAGAAGAAAGAGAAATGTCGAATTGACAGCTATATAAAAGGTTACAATAGGGCTGTACCATGTAAATAGTGATGTACTACAAGCGGTGCTGTGAGTGTCTCGAACATCATGCGGGGGGCCAATAAAGCCATCAAAAAACTGAATGCAATGCAAAGGACATATGAATGAATACAGTATCAAAATATGCACGCCTAGCCAAAAACTCATAGCAAATATTCTTATCAGGCTTATCACTAAACTTATGGAAAATTAGTAACTGTTTACAAAATAAGGATAGATATAGATCTAGTATTCGAAAATTGTCCACGTGTTAGAGGTCGGTATGTTGCTTATGTTTCATTTATTCGAAATTTTAGCAAGAAATACCTAAATCTCGGCGATTAACTGTCGTGGAGTGATACCTCTGTTATTTGTACACCTTTATGTTATATCAGCTCCTATATATTTTAACAGCTCCAATTTGTAGCCTCAAATAGTATTAAGCATACAATTGAAATTAGGTCATACAAGTCCACTAGCAAACACAAGCCTTCACAAGAAATGGGACATAGCACAGTCCTAAGCCACCTGCATCCATCGACTGGGTTGGCTATAGACGTTCAGTACTTGATTTTATTAAATAAATTAAAAACACGCTTAATTTCTCGCTAGTTATACCATAAGGACCTTATAGTTTTACATAATGTCGAAAATTAGGAGAAGAATAGAATGAGGCGAAATTATAACGAGTAATGTTATTCTCAAAAATTGATCATTTTCTCTACGTAGTTCACGATTTTATTTAAATGGCAAATTCAAACTCTAACATATCGCTTTCTATTTAGGTATCTTAATAAACAAGGCGGAAGTTATCTGAGCAGCAGGTGGTAGAGAGGTTCTTGATTTTTAAATGATAACTTTTAAGATAAAGGGCGGCTTTGACACTTTAGCGGAACAAGTGCCACTACAACCCTGATCCTCCTAACCCTCCTCTCCACGAAGTGAGTTTGGAACGGCGTTAGTAAGACGGTCTGCTACCCAGAATTATAATCTCAGGTATGAAGTAGGGGCGGCAAGAGGAATGGCAAATCAAAAAAAAATGGTTGAAAACGCTAGCAAAGGACGTCTTCGTCCTCATCAGGCGAAGAAGAAAGATATACCACCATACCCGGCATAGCAGGCCTAGACCTTAATATACAATGAAAATATTGACCTCTTAGCTGTATTAGAGTACTGCAGTGAAGGCTCGGTAACAGCCTTCATAAATATCAAGGGATGAACAGGGGCCAGAGTAATCATTTGCTACCTACCTATCTTCCTGACGAAAACTCAGACCATGCCATTGGGTTAGAGCGAGTGGCAAAATACGCCCGAAAAAAAAACGTCGAATTAGTCGTGGAATACGATGTAAATGCCTACCACACAGCCAGGGGAAGCATTGACATCAATAATGAAAGAGGTGAGTTACATTTTGATCTTCTCTTCTCTGATCGCATGCTTAGCTTAAACTTAGATAGTAAGTCAAGTAAGCACACCGTCCACCTGATGGTAAGTGGATGCTGTGGTCTATAGGCATCTACGGGATTTTTTAATTTATTATTTATTAAAGCATCACTAACATTTGTATACATTATTAAAATTATAATTTACATACCTACGTAGATAGGGTATTTCTATAAATGCTACAAACTATTATAGGTGATTACCAGATGCACTGGAATAAACATCAAGAATAATACATACTTACAGCACATTAAAACGTTAAAAAAAAATAAACCAAAAACTTATTTTATTCTTTATAGCTATTTGAAAGCAGCAGCAGCTGTCAAGAATTTTGAGTGGACTAAAATTTACGAAAGCTCAAGGTTAGAATATTGTCTAAATAGTCAATGATAGTATTAAAAACTTCATCTCTAAGTTTTAAACCATTTGGATCGGAATTTTTTCTTCCAGTTTAGTGTGGGAGACCACCTTCTACCTATCTACTCTTGAATTAACCTATTAAATCAGTCAGAAAAATTCAATTTGGTTTATAATAATTGATGAAAATACCGTAAATACATACACAAAAGTTAAGAAAATGAACATGTAGTCGATTTGAGAACCTCCTCATTATTTTTCGAAGTTGGTTAAAATGTGACTTCCAATAAGAATTATAAATACATTTAATCTCTTCTATGGATCTCAAGTGAAATGTTTTGTTAAGCATTTCATTTGAGTTCATTTTTGTATATTATAATATCTAACTTCATCAAAAACTAGCATTCACAATGATGACTTAACAATGAAACATTATGACCAGCGGTCAAAGTTAAATTATACCGGTACCGGATGTATAGCCGAGCCCTAATACAAATTAAGAGTAAATTAAACTCTGTACTAATGTTAAAGGACGCTCTCTTGCCAAGTGAACACAGCCAAATTACAACATTAGGTAATATTATTACCTAGATGTTGTTATTTAATTACTTAGATCTTGCAATAAAATTGGATTAGAAGCCGTGGTAAAATGTCACATTATTGTTATCGGGCCTGAAGAGTAGATAAAGAGAGCTGGGCGAGTTGGCAGTGTGGTCAAAAATCGGCCAGGCCATCGGCCATCATCGTTCATTACAAAACATCCAAAATTTATTTCTTCTCCTTCATTCCTAAAAAACACGCAGGCTTGGAGCCGTCGAACATTCGCTGTAAATTTTATAACACGTGAACGAACCTGGTCGAACTCCGAACATAACCAATGGTTAACAATATAATAAAGAAATTTTTACCACATTTTCGGCGCTATAGAAAATAAATCTATGCATCAATTTATCATCAACAGCCATTCAATATTAGTGATTGGATTACCTTATATTTTTGGACTAATTTTTACCATAGTTGATATGCTAGGCAACCGCATTTTTATAAGTTATAGAAAGATGCTGTTGCCCATGTTTTGTCTCATTTACCTCTGTTGCCCCCTACAGCATAATATGGTGGATATGGGATAATCTGGGGTAATACGGGTAATATGGTAGTGGAATACGCGCCACAACGTATGTGGAAGTAAAAGGGGCAACTCGATGAAGAATTGGGAAGTTTATTTATTTAATCTTATCTTTAATATAATCTTAGAATTTTATTAAATTTGATAAGATTTCTCTTATTATTTCTTTAAGTAATAGTTGAATACTTACATAAACACAATTAAGTTTTTGTCACTTGTACATGGTGAAAATTGAATTATCTGACTGGTTTTTTTTTATATAAGATAAGGGTGACAAACGAGCACACAGTCCACCTGATGGTAAGTGGTTGCTGCGGCCCATAGACATCTACATCTATCCTCGTTTGCGAATCAAAATGCAGATGCGTTGTCACCCGTGAGGACTATGATGGAATGCCTCATTTCCAGTAAAAAGGGCCTCCAGCCACCTGCACTCACCAAGCGAAACGCAGAGGTAAACCTCTACTTCACGTTGGTATTCTGTGAGGTCGTGGTACCACCCCGGTTCGAGCCGGTCCATCCGTGCGACAGCAAAAGCCGCCGCGTGGCTCTACCACTGTTAACTGGTTTGGGGATTGCCTAAAAATATCAATTTAAGTAACATTATTTAAGTTTGCAGGTTTAATGCATATTTTATAAACTATTTCTCTATTGCCTAAAAATAAACCTAATGCACAAAAATTCATATTATTCTTAGCATTACAGTTCGCTGTTCTCGTATCACATATCGATCAATTTTTAATTCTCACACAATTTTAAACACAAAATTTGAATTTAATAATTCCCGTCAAGTATAATGATTTTTTACGTTTATATTTTATTTATAATTTATTTTTTCTAAATCCCTTAAAATTAAATGGAAAAAGAAAACTTCAATAATGCTATTTTATTTGCCTTTCATGCAAGAGACAAATAGTGCTGCACAGTGCACTGTCTCAATATCGATTATCGATACCGATTGCAGTATATCCCTGTCTTCTTATTTCACGCAGTTGATATATGTATGTATTTTTATCTGACTACAGCAATGCAAAAAGGATGGCATTAAGATTATAATACATTATAACTCATTAGCAGAATAGCTCATATACCAATGTTGAGCTTTTTATGTAATTACAAAAGTATGCCTACGGACGCGAGGGATGAGTCGCTCGCGTCCGTAGGCTTCGACCACCTAATCCTAGGCCCACCCTACACGTGTCCCCCGGGTGGTGCTAAACAAGCGACAAAGCCGAAAGAACTGACTCGGCTCCTCGCCGTGTGGTAGCGGCGTAAAAAATACCACACCTTACTTTCGCACCATGAGGCAAAAAATTAACGAAATGGCCCCGAGTTCCCGGCAGGGGTGCGAAGAATCTCCGGGAGGAAAACCGGCGACGAGGTTCGCCACCCGTCACGTTCTGTCCCCCGGAGGGGCGAAAAGTGGATTGCGGAAGCCCGTCTGGCTACATTGAATGTATGTGGAGGAATGAATGATAAAATGGATGAAGTATGCGATATGTTGTATGATAGAGGAATAGACGTGTTATGTGTAAATGAGACGAAACGGAAGGGAAAGGATGCCACTACACATGGCATGTATACCGCGTACTGGTCTGGTGTAGACGAGACCGAGCGGGCATGCCAGGGAGTCGGTATCATCCTTTCAGAAAGAATGGATCATTGTGTGAAAGAGTATGAATTTGTAAGCCCGAGACTGCTATGGATACGAATGAAAGTGGGCTTAAAGAAGTTGTTTGTTTTAGGGGTCTACGCTCCAGACATGTCTAAGCCCACTTATATCCGAGAGCAGTTTTGGGAGTTGGTAAGGATGGTGCTAATGAAATGCAAGGTTAATGAAAATATTGTGATATTAGGCGATTTTAATGGAAGGGTTGGGGTGAGGAGGCTTGGTTATGAAAGGATATTGGGAATGTTTGGTGATGAAAGTATAAATGAGAATGGTGAAAGCCTTCTCGCCGTATGCGTGGAAAAGAATCTTTTTGTTTGAACACTTTCTTTCGTCATAAGAAGATTCACATGTATACATGGGAAAGAGGTGATGATAGAAGTATGATAGATTTCATAATTGTTGATGAAAGAATGAGGAGCGTGGTGGTAGATACAAGGGTTTACCGGGGCTCTAACGTAGGGACGGATCATTACTTGGTCTTATGCCGAATTAATGGTCTTTTCAGACGTTGGAGGCATCGGACATCAGTGTCTACCACTGCGTTACACCGTATAAGAACAGAGAGGTTACAAGATGAAGGTGCGAAAGAGAAGTTCAAATGTAGATTGAGAGAAAATATAAGTGGTATGGCTGAATTGTGTATGAATGATTTAGACTTGGAGACTGTGTGGTATAATGTCAAGAAAGGTTTATTGGATGCAGCTACCGAAGTATGTGATGTAAGTAAGAGAACGAATGAAAGGAAAAATAACACGTTATGATGGGATGATGAGGTACGGATGGAAGTTGCAGCAAAGAAGAAAACATGGCTAGATTTACTAGCAACCAAGGCTAGTAATTCTAGCAGTATGAATGATGATATTGAAAGGAAAAAGGCAGTTTTCAGACACCTAAATAAGAGAGTAAAAGAAGTAGTTGAAAGGAAAAAGCAAAAAAGAACCGATAAGAATGATAGAAGAATATTGGATAACTTCCAGGCAAACATTAAAATGTTCTGGAAACTCGTAAAAACTACCAGGGGACATTCAAAACAGCCTAGAATGAATGCTATACGAGACCAGAATGGCTGTATTCTGAATGACGAAGTTTTGAGTTTAAGGAGATGGAAGGAATACTTTGAAAGCGTGTTTATGAGTGATGAGACGTTTGAATTAAATGAAATAGAAATTCCGAAAGAAGAGGAAATAGATAGAGATATAAGTATAGATGAAATAATGAAAGCAATGAAAAGTATGAAAGCAGGTAAGGCAGCCGGTTATGATAGAGTATCTCTCGAAATGCTAAGGGCTGGAGAAGGAGTGGTAGCAGACCTGCTGTACACCTTGTTTAATTTATGTTGGAAACTTAAGCGGGTACCGGGAGACTGGTGCAAAGCCGTGATAGTCCCAATATATAAGGGAAAAGGATCACAGCAGGACTGTAAAAACTACCGTGGTATCAGCCTTCTTAGCATTGTGGGAAAACTGTATGCTAAGGTACTAATTGAAAGAGTTATGAAAGAAACTGATGGAAAAATTTGGGATGTACAAGCGGGATTTAGAAAGGGAATGGGATGTACGGATCAGGTCTTTTCCATGCGCATGATCGCGGAGAAGGTTTTGGCCAAAAACCAAAAATTTTTTTGTGCGTTCATGGACTTGGAGAAGGCTTATGACAGAGTGGACAGGGATGTGTTATGGCAAACACTGAACTCATTTGGGTTGACCGCTGGTCTGATACAGGCATTGAAGTCTTTATATAGGGACTCTAGTGCTTGTGTCAGGATCAACGGGGCCTACTCGGACTGGTTTGGCATCCATAAAGGTGTCAGACAGGGCTGTGTGGCTTCCCCGTGGTTGTTCAACCTATTTATGGATTGTTTGGAAAATTTGAAAGTAGAAGAATGCGGGTTAAGAATGGGTGAGTTAACTGTCAAATGCCTTTTGTACGCCGATGATCAAGTCATACTTGCGTCGTCGGCAGCCGAGTTGCAAATGATGGTTACATTAATGAACAGGACATTAAAAGAAAAGGGAATGAAAGTGAACGCAAGTAAGACGAAAGTTATGGTTTTTGAAAGAGAAGAAAGTAAAACGATATGTGAAATAAGAATTGAAGGGGAGTTGGTAGAGCAAGTAGATGAGTTTGTATATTTGGGATGTGTGTTTAGCAGGGATGGTAGATATGATAAGGATATAGAACGACGAGTGAATGTAGGAAATAGAGTGAATGAGGCTCTACACTCTATTGTGAAAAGTCAGAATGTGTCCAAATAGGCACGTATGGCAATTCACACAATGCTGTGTTAGTACCTACTTTAATGTATGGTAGTGAAAGTTGGGTGTGGCAGAAGAAGCACGAAAGTAGAATAAATGCTGTAGAAATGCGGTCATTAAGGAGTATGTTAGGGATGAATCTGAATGACAGAGTGAGAAATTGTTTAATAAGAGAAGAGTGTGGTTTGCAAGATGATGTTGTGACCAGGATTAAAAAGGAATGCTTCGGTGGTTTGGCCATGTAGAAAGAATGAATGAGGACAGAGTGACAAAGCAAATTTATGTTGCAGAGGTGAACGGCATAGTCGGGAAGGGTCGCCCTAGGCGAAAGTTTATCGAACAAATTGGCGATATATTAAAGATGGGCCAAATCAAGAGTACCTTTAACCGACGAGCGTGTATGCGTAGGTATATGGATGTGGAGGAAGCGAGATAGGTGTGTCAGGATCGTGCCAAATGGAAGTCCATAATCTCTGCCTACCCCTCTGGGTAACAGGCGTGAGTGTTTATATATATGTACAAAAGTATATTTACGATAAAAACGCTGTGACGTAGAGCTAGGATGACAATCAAATTAGAGATTTAAGTTGTATTTTTAATAGCACTAACAGTCTTTATATGTCCCACAGCTGGGTACAGGCACTTACATATTTCTGAGAGATTTTTTTTTGGAAAATGGAAGATTTCTTCACTCTGGCTTATTGCGTATTGACGAATTTATTTATTTTCATACAATTGTGAAAATTTAGATTGATCACAATGTTTTTCTTCATTACCTAAAATGTGGCAAATC
Source organism: Parnassius mnemosyne (assembly GCA_963668995.1). Taxonomy (NCBI): domain Eukaryota; kingdom Metazoa; phylum Arthropoda; class Insecta; order Lepidoptera; family Papilionidae; genus Parnassius; species Parnassius mnemosyne. The sequence continues at coordinate 16,388,130 of CAVLGL010000013.1, read as the reverse complement.
AACTTTTAAAAGTGATATTAACGATTACGTTGAATTCGGCGAGGGTTGAAAATAGGTTAAGCTAACTAGGTTTTTTACGTACTATAATTATGTGGATAATTATTTCCTAAGCTACCACGGCATTTATTTTGTTATAAACACGGCATTTAGTTTATTAAAATACCTATAAACCATATGCTCTCGATTATTGAAAACCTGTCAATATCCTTCTGATACAAAGGTTCTTTTGCATTATGTATCAATCGCGTCGAAGTTTTTGTCTTTTATTATTAAGGACTAGTGATAATAGCGCCATCTCTCTTTAAATACAAAAAAACTGATATTTTGGGTTTAATCCACTTGCTCCACTTTGGAATGAATTGAAATATTTGACAAATTTAATGTAAGGGTTAATTAATCTTTCTGACAGATTAGTTACTTTTTATATTAATCAGATTAGAAATTAATAAACCTAACTACGCATATTCCTAAAGGTAGAAACATTAAAAAATTGTTAAAATGTGCCTTAAATTGAAGAGCAAACCACTGACGCATTGATTTATGTATTAATATAATACTTTCGAAACTGATAAACTTTTGTTTATAACAAAATTCTCAATTAATGACAATGTGTTGACAAAACATTCAACTCAGTCACAACTAGTGACATCTTGTGAGATTAAGAATATTAGCCCTTATTACTAATAAAAAAATATGGTTGAAGAAAATGTTTATAAAACATCCTTCCTACTTACTAGTCACCTGTTCCAACTACCTGAACAGAGCTCCTGTTTTTAAAAATTTTTGTTGTATAAATTAAATTGTAATTTTTAACTTTAATTATAGCCAAAATACACAACACTACTAACTTTAATTACTTTTTCATATTTTGTAAGTGCATATCTACTTTCAATATTATATTTAAAATAAACTAGGTAACCTAGTTCATTTTAAAAAAATTGGTAAATCCAATTTGTCATACCCTAAGCGCATTAAAAAATTACGTATAACATGATTAAATGGAATTTTTTGAAGTAGTTTAAATACATTTCGACAGCACTATCGGCTTCAACACCCTCGAAAACCATGAAATTGACACCCGTGATGAAAATATTGATACTTATTGCAGCCGCCACATTGGATTTACATTTCGACAGCACTATCGGCTTCAACACCCGCGAAAACCATGAGAATGACATACATGATGAAAAAACTGATACCTATTGCAGCCGCCATATTGGATTTACATTTCGACAACCCTATCGGCTGCAACTCTCTCGAAAACCATGAAAATGACACACATGATGAAAAATTCATACCTATTGCAGCCGCCACCTTGGATTTACATTTCGACAGCACTATCGGCTTCAACACCCTTGAAAACTATGAAAATGACACCCAAGATGAAAAAATTGATACCTATTTCAGGCGCCACCTTGGTTTACATTTCGACAGCACTATCGGCTTCAACACCCGTGAAAGCCATGAGAATGACACCCATGATGAAAAAACTGATACCTATTGCAGCCACCATATTGGATTTACATTTCGACAACCCTATCGGCTGCAACTCTCTCGAAAACCATGAAAATGACACACATGATGAAAAATTCATACCTATTGCAGCCGCCACCTTGGATTTACATTTCGACAGCACTATCGGCTTCAACACCCTTGAAAACTATGAAAATGACACCCAAGATGAAAAAATTGATACCTATTTCAGGCGCCACCTTGGATTTACATTTCGACAGCACTATCGGCTTCAACACCCGTGAAAGCCATGAGAATGACACCCATGATGAAAAAACTGATACCTATTGCAGCCACCATATTGGATTTACATTTCGACAACCCTATCGGCTGCAACTCCCTCGAAAACTATGAAAATGACACCCATGATGAAAAAGTTGATACCTAATTCAGCCGCCATCTTGGATTTGCATTTCGACAGTACTATCAGCTTCAACACCCTCGAAAACCATGAAAATGACACACATGATGAAAAATTCATACCTATTGCAGCCGCCACCTTGGATTTACATTTCGACAGCACTATCGGCTTCAACACCCTTGAAAACTATCAAAATGACACCCAAGATGAAAAAATTGATACTTATTTCAGGCGCCACCTTGGATTTACATTTCGACAGCACTATCGGCTTCAACACCCGCAAAATCCATTAGACTGACACCCATGATGAAAAAACTGATACCTATTGCAGCCGCCATATTGGATTTACATTTCGACAACCCTATCGGCTGCAACTCTCTCAAAAACTATAAAAATGACACCCATGATGAAAAAGTTGATACCTAATTCAGCCGCCATCTTGGATTTACATTTCGACAGCACTTTCGGCTTCAAAACCCTCGAAAACCTTGAAAATGACATCCGTGATGAAAAAATTGATACCTATTGTAGCCGCCACCTTGGATTTACATTTCGACAGCACAATCGGCTTCAACACCCGCGATAACCATGAGAATGACATCCATGATGGAAAAACTGATACCTATTGCAGCCACCAAATTGGATTTACATTTCGACAACCCTATCGGCTGCAACTCTCTCGAAAACCATGAAAATGACACACATGATGAAAAAGTTGATACCTATTGCAGCCGCCACCTTGGTTTAACATTTCGACAGCACTATCGGCTGCAACTCTCTCGAAAACCATGAAAATGACACACATGATGAAAAATTCATACCTATTGCAGCCGCCACCTTGGATTTACATTTCGACAGCACTATCGGCTTCAACACCCTTGAAAACTATGAAAATGACACCCAAGATGAAAAAATTGATACCTAATTCAGCCGCCATCTTGGATTTGCATTTCGACAGTACTATCAGCTTCAACACCCTCGAAAACCATGAAAATGACACCCGTGATGAAAAAATTGATACTTATTGCAGCCGCCACCTTGGATTTACATTTCGACAGCACTATCGGCTTCAACACCCTTGAAAACTATGAAAATGACACCCAAGATGAAAAAATTGATACCTATTTCAGGCGCCACCTTGGATTTACATTTCGACAGCACTATCGGCTTCAACACCCGCGAAAGCCATGAGAATGACACCCATGATGAAAAAACTGATACCTATTGCAGCCGCCATATTGGATTTACATTTCGACAACCCTATCGGCTGCAACTCTCTCGAAAACCATGAAAATGACACACATGATGAAAAACTTCATACTTATTGCAGCCGCCACCTTGGATTTACATTTCGACAGCACTATCGGCTTCAACACCCGCGAAAACCATAAGAATGACACCCATGATGAAAAAACTGATACCTATTGCAGCCACCATATTGGATTTACATTTCGACAACCCTATCGGCTGCAACTCTCTCGAAAACCATGAAAATGACACACATGATGAAAAACTTCATACTTATTGCAGCCGCCACCTTGGATTTACATTTCGACAGCACTATCGGCTTCAACACCCTTGAAAACTATGAAAATGACACCCAAGATGAAAAAATTGATACCTATTTCAGGCGCCACCTTGGATTTACATTTCGACAGCACCATCGGCTTCAACACCCGTGAAAGCCATGAGAATGACACCCATGATGAAAAAACTGATACCTATTGCAGCCACCATATTGGATTTACATTTCGACAACCCTATCGGCTGCAACTCTCTCGAAAACTATGAAAATGACACCCATGATGAAAAAATTGATACCTAATTCAGCCGCCATCTTGGATTTGCATTTCGACAGTACTATCAGCTTCAACACCCTCGAAAACCATGAAAATGACACCCGTGATGAAAAAATTGATACTTATTGCAGCTGCCACCTTGGATTTACATTTCGACAGCACTATCGGCTGCAACTCTCTCGAAAACCATGAAAATGACACACATGATGAAAAACTTCATACTTATTGCAGCCGCTACCTTGGATTTACATTTCGACAGCACTATCGGCTTCAACACCCGCGAAAGCCATAAGAATGACACCCATGATGAAAAAACTAATACCTATTGCAGCCACCATATTGGATTTACATTTCGACAACCCTATCGGCTGCAACTCTCTCGAAAACCATGAAAATGACACACATGATGAAAAATTCATACCTATTGCAGCCGCCACCTTGGATTTACATTTCGACAGCACTATCGGCTTCAACACCCTTGAAAACTATGAAAATGACACCCAAGATGAAAAAATTGATACCTATTTCAGGCGCCACCTTGGATTTACATTTCGACAGCACTATCGGCTTCAACACCCGTGAAAGCCATGAGAATGACACCCATGATGAAAAAACTGATACCTATTGCAGCCACCATATTGGATTTACATTTCGACAACCCTATCGGCTGCAACTCTCTCGAAAACTATGAAAATGACACCCATGATGAATAAATTGATACCCAATTCAGCCGCCATCTTGGATATGCATTTCGACAGTACTATCAGCTTCAACACCCTCGAAAACCATGAAAATGACACCCGTGATAAAAAAATTGATACTTATTGCAGCTGCCACCTTGGATTTACATTTCGACAGAACTATCGGCTTCAACACCCGCGAAAACCATGAGAAAGACATCCATGATAAAAAAACTGATACCTATTGCAGCCACCATATTGGATTTACATTTCGACAACCCTATCGGCTGCAACTCTCTCGAAAACCATGAAAATGACACACATGATGAAAAATTCATACCTATTGCAGCCGCCACCTTGGATTTACATTTCGACAGCACTATCGGCTTCAACACCCTTGAAAACTATGAAAATGACACCCAAGATGAAAAAATTGATACCTATTTCAGGCGCACCTTGGATTTACATTTCGACAGCACTATCGGCTTCAACACCCGCGAAAGCCATAAGAATGACACCCATGATGAAAAAACTGATACCTATTGCAGCCACCATATTGGATTTACATTTCGACAACCCTATCGGCTGCAACTCTCTCAAAAACCATGAAAATGACACACATGATGAATAATTCATACCTATTGCAGCCGCCACCTTGGATTTGCATTTCGACAGTACTATCTGCTTCAACACCCTCGAAAACCATGAAAATGACACCCGTGATGAAAAAATTAATACTTATTGCAGCCGCCACCTTGGATTTACATTTCGACAGCACTATCGGCTTCAACACCCGTGAAAACCATGAGAATGACATCCATGATGAAAAAACTAATACCTATTGCAGCTACCAAATTGGATTTACATTTCGACAACCCTATCGGCTGCAACTCTCTCGAAAACCATGAAAATGACACACATAATGAAAAAGTTGATACCTATTGCAGCCGCCACCTTGGTTTAACATTTCGACAGCACTATCGGCTACAACACCCTTGAAAAATATGAAAATGACACCCAAGATGAAAATATTGATACTTATTGCAGCCGCCACCTTGGATTTACATTTCGACAGCACTATCGGCTTCAACACCCGCGAAAACCATGAGAATGAAATCCATAATGAAAAAGCTGATACCTATTGCAGCCACCATATTGGATTTACATTTCGACAACCCTATCGGCTGCAACTCTCTCGAAAACCATGAAAATGACACACATGATGAAAAATTCATACCTATTGCAGCCGCCACCTTGGATTTACATTTCGACAGCACTATCGGCTTCAACACCCTTGAAAACTATGAAAATGACACCCAAGATGAAAAAATAGATACTTATTTCAGGCGCCACCTTGGATTTACATTTCGACAGCACTATCGGCTTCAACACCCTTGAAAACTATGAAAATGACACCCAAGATGAAAAAATTGATACCTATTTCAGGCGCCACCTTGGATTTACATTTCGACAGCACTATCGGCTTCAACACCCGTGAAAGCCATGAGAATGACACCCATGATGAAAAAACTGATACTTATTGCAGCCACCATATTGGATTTACATTTCGACAACCCTATCGGCTGCAACTCTCTCGAAAACTATGAAAATGACACCCATGATGAAAAAATTGATACCTAATTCAGCCGCCATCTTGATTTGCATTTCGACAGTACTATCAGCTTCAACACCCTCGAAAACCATGAAAATGACACCCGTGATGAAAAAATTGATACTTATTGCAGCTGCCACCTTGGATTTACATTTCGACAGCACTATCGGCTTCAACACCCGCGAAAACCATGAGAAAGACATCCATGATAAAAAAACTGATACCTATTGCAGCCACCATATTGGATTTACATTTCGACAACCCTATCGGCTGCAACTCTCTCGAAAACCATGAAAATGACACACATGATGAAAAATTCATACCTATTGCAGCCGCCACCTTGGATTTACATTTCGACAGCACTATCGGCTTCAACACCCTTGAAAACTATGAAAATGACACCCAAGATGAAAAAATTGATACCTATTTCAGGCGCTACCTTGGATTTACATTTCGACAGCACTATCGGCTTCAACACCCGCGAAAGCCATAAGAATGACACCCATGATGAAAAAGCTGATACCTATTGCAGCCACCATATTGGATTTACATTTCGACAACCCTATCGGCTGCAACTCTCTCAAAAACCATGAAAATGACACACATGATGAAAAAGTTGATACCTATTGCAGCCGCCACCTTGGATTTGCATTTCGACAGTACTATCTGCTTCAACACCCTCGAAAACCATGAAAATGACACCCGTGATGAAAAAATTAATACTTATTGCAGCCGCCACCTTGGATTTACATTTCGACAGCACTATCGGCTTCAACACCCGCGAAAACCATGAGAATGACATCCATGATGAAAAAACTAATACCTATTGCAGCTACCAAATTGGATTTACATTTCGACAACCCTATCGGCTGCAACTCTCTCGATAACCATGAAAATGACACACATGATGAAAAAGTTGATACCTATTGCAGCCGCCACCTTGGTTTAACATTTCGACAGCACTATCGGCTTCAACACCCTTGAAAACTATGAAAATGACACCCAAGATGAAAATATTGATACTTATTGCAGCCGCCACCTTGGATTTACATTTCGACAGCACTATCGGCTTCAACACCCGCGAAAACCATGAGAATGACATCCATGATGAAAAAGCTGATACCTATTGCAGCCACCATATTGGATTTACATTTCGACAACCCTATCGGCTGCAACTCTCTCGAAAACCATGAAAATGACACACATGATAAAAAATTCATACCTATTGCAGCCGCCACCTTGGATTTACATTTCGACAGCACTATCGGCTTCAACACCCTTGAAAACTATGAAAATGACACCCAAGATGAAAAAATTGATACTTATTTCAGGCGCCACCTTGGATTTACATTTCGACAGCACTATCGGCTTCAACACCCGTGAAAGCCATGAGAATGACACCCATGATGAAAAAACTGATACCTATTGCAGCCGCCATATTGGATTTACATTTCGACAACCCTATCGGCTGCAACTCTCTCGAAAACCATGAAAATGACACACATGATGAAAAACTTCATACTTATTGCAGCCGCCATATTGGATTTACATTTCGACAACCCTATCGGCTGCAACTCTCTCGAAAACCATGAAAATGACACACATGATGAAAAATTCATACCTATTGCAGCCGCCACCTTGGATTTATATTTCGACAGCACTATCGGCTGCAACTCTCTCGAAAACCATGAAAATGACACACATGATGAATAATTCATACCTATTGCAGCCGCCACCTTGGATTTGCATTTCGACAGTACTATCGGCTTCAACACCCTCGAAAACCATGAAAATGACACCCGTGATGAAAAAATTAATACTTATTGCAGCCGCCACCTTGGATTTACATTTCGACAGCACTATCGGCTTCAACACCCGCGAAAACCATGAGAATGACATCCATGATGAAATAACTAATACCTATTGCAGCCACCAAATTGGATTTACATTTCGACAACCCTATCGGCTGCAACTCTCTCGAAAACCTTGAAAATGACACCCGTGATGAAAAAATTGATACCTATTGTAGCCGCCACCTTGGATTTACATTTCAAAACACTATCGGCTTCAACACCCGCGAAAGCCATGAGAATGACACCCATGATGATAAAACTGATACCTATTGCAGCCGCCATATTGGATTTACATTTCGACAACCCTATCGGCTGCAACTCTCTCAAAAACTATAAAAATGACACCCATGATGAAAAAGTTGATACCTAATTCAGCCGCCATCTTGGATTTACATTTCGACAGCACTATCGGCTTCAACACCCGCGAAAACTATGAAAATGACACCCAAGATGAAAAAATAGATACTTATTTCAGGCGCCACCTTGGATTTACATTTCGACAGCACTATCGGCTTCAACACCCTTGAAAACTATGAAAATGACACCCAAGATGAAAAAATTGATACCTATTTCAGGCGCCACCTTGGATTTACATTTCGACAGCACTATCGGCTTCAACACCCGTGAAAGCCATGAGAATGACACCCATGATGAAAAAACTGATACCTATTGCAGCCACCATATTGGATTTACATTTCGACAACCCTATCGGCTGCAACTCTCTCGAAAACTATGAAAATGACACCCATGATGAAAAAATTGATACCTAATACAGCCGCCATCTTGATTTGCATTTCGACAGTACTATCAGCTTCAACACCCTCGAAAACCATGAAAATGACACCCGTGATGAAAAAATTGATACTTATTGCAGCTGCCACCTTGGATTTACATTTCGACAGCACTATCGGCTTCAACACCCGCGAAAACCATGAGAATGACATCCATGATGAAAAAGCTGATACCTATTGCAGCCACCATATTGGATTTACATTTCGACAACCCTATCGGCTGCAACTCTCTCGAAAACCATGAAAATGACACACATGATGAAAAATTCATACATATTGCAGCCGCCACCTTGGATTTACATTTCGACAGCACTATCGGCTTCAACACCCTTGAAAACTATGAAAATGACACCCAAGATGAAAAAATTGATACTTATTTCAGGCGCCACCTTGGATTTACATTTCGACAGCACTATCGGCTTCAACACCCGTGAAAGCCATGAGAATGACACCCATGATGAAAAAAACTGATACCTATTGCAGCCGCCATATTGGATTTACATTTCGACAACCCTATCGGCTGCAACTCTCTCGAAAACCATGAAAATGACACACATGATGAAAAACTTCATACTTATTGCAGCCGCCATATTGGATTTACATTTCGACAACCCTATCGGCTGCAACTCTCTCGAAAACCATGAAAATGACACACATGATGAAAAATTCATACCTATTGCAGCCGCCACCTTAGATTTACATTTCGACAGCACTATCGGCTGCAACTCTCTCGAAAACCATGAAAATGACACACATGATGAATAATTCATACCTATTGCAGCCGCTACCTTGGATTTGCATTTCGACAGTACTATCGGCTTCAACACCCTCGAAAACCATGAAAATGACACCCGTGATGAAAAAATTAATACTTATTGCAGCCGCCACCTTGGATTTACATTTCGACAGCACTATCGGCTTCAACACCCGCGAAAACCATGAGAATGACATCCATGATGAAATAACTAATACCTATTGCAGCCACCAAATTGGATTTACATTTCGACAACCCTATCGGCTGCAACTCTCTCGAAAACCTTGAAAATGACACCCGTGATGAAAAAATTGATACCTATTGTAGCCGCCACCTTGGATTTACATTTCGAAAACACTATCGGCTTCAACACCCGCGAAAGCCATGAGAATGACACCCATGATGATAAAACTGATACCTATTGCAGCCGCCATATTGGATTTACATTTCGACAACCCTATCGGCTGCAACTCTCTCAAAAACTATAAAAATGACACCCATGATGAAAAAGTTGATACCTAATTCAGCCGCCATCTTGGATTTACATTTCGACAGCACTATCGGCTTCAACACCCGCGAAAACCATAAGAATGACACCCATGATGAAAAAACTGATACCTATTGCAGCCACCATATTGGATTTACATTTCGACAACCCTATCGGCTGCAACTCTCTCGAAAACCATGAAAATGACAAACATGATGAAAAACTTCATACTTATTGCAGCCGCCATATTGGATTTACATTTCGACAACCCTATCGGCTGCAACTCTCTCGAAAACCATGAAAATGACACACATGATGTAAAATTCATACCTATTGCAGCCGCCACCTTGGATTTACATTTCGACAGCACTATCGGCTTCAACAACCTTGAAAACTATGAAAATGACACCCAAGATGAAAAAATTGATACCTATTTCAGGCGCCACCTTGGATTTACATTTCGACAGCACTATCGGCTTCAACACCCGTGAAAGCCATGAGAATGACACCCATGATGAAAAAACTGATACCTATTGCAGCCATATTGGATTTACATTTCGACAACCCTATCGGCTGCAACTCCCTCGAAAACTATGAAAATGACACCCATGATGAAAAAGTTGATACCTAATTCAGCCGCCATCTTGGATTTGCATTTCGACAGTACTATCAGCTTCAACACCCTCGAAAACCATGAAAATGACACCCGTGATGAAAAAATTGATACTTATTGCAGCCGCCACCTTGGATTTACATTTCGACAGCACTATCGGCTGCAACTCTCTCGAAAACCATGAAAATGACACACATGATGAATAATTCATACCTATTGCAGCCGCCACCTTGGATTTGCATTTCGACAGTACTATCGGCTTCAACACCCTCGAAAACCATGAAAATGACACCCGTGATGAAAAAATTAATACTTATTGCAGCCGCCACCTTGGATTTACATTTCGACAGCACTATCGGCTTCAACACCCGCGAAAACCATGAGAATGACATCCATGATGAAATAACTAATACCTATTGCAGCCACCAAATTGGATTTACATTTCGACAACCCTATCGGCTGCAACTCTCTCGAAAACCTTGAAAATGACACCCGTGATGAAAAAATTGATACCTATTGTAGCCGCCACCTTGGATTTACATTTCAAAACACTATCGGCTTCAACACCCGCGAAAGCCATGAGAATGACACCCATGATGATAAAACTGATACCTATTGCAGCCGCCATATTGGATTTACATTTCGACAACCCTATCGGCTGCAACTCTCTCAAAAACTATAAAAATGACACCCATGATGAAAAAGTTGATACCTAATTCAGCCGCCATCTTGGATTTACATTTCGACAGCACTATCGGCTTCAACACCCGCGAAAACTATGAAAATGACACCCAAGATGAAAAAATAGATACTTATTTCAGGCGCCACCTTGGATTTACATTTCGACAGCACTATCGGCTTCAACACCCTTGAAAACTATGAAAATGACACCCAAGATGAAAAAATTGATACCTATTTCAGGCGCCACCTTGGATTTACATTTCGACAGCACTATCGGCTTCAACACCCGTGAAAGCCATGAGAATGACACCCATGATGAAAAAACTGATACCTATTGCAGCCACCATATTGGATTTACATTTCGACAACCCTATCGGCTGCAACTCTCTCGAAAACTATGAAAATGACACCCATGATGAAAAAATTGATACCTAATACAGCCGCCATCTTGATTTGCATTTCGACAGTACTATCAGCTTCAACACCCTCGAAAACCATGAAAATGACACCCGTGATGAAAAAATTGATACTTATTGCAGCTGCCACCTTGGATTTACATTTCGACAGCACTATCGGCTTCAACACCCGCGAAAACCATGAGAATGACATCCATGATGAAAAAGCTGATACCTATTGCAGCCACCATATTGGATTTACATTTCGACAACCCTATCGGCTGCAACTCTCTCGAAAACCATGAAAATGACACACATGATGAAAAATTCATACCTATTGCAGCCGCCACCTTGGATTTACATTTCGACAGCACTATCGGCTTCAACACCCTTGAAAACTATGAAAATGACACCCAAGATGAAAAAATTGATACTTATTTCAGGCGCCACCTTGGATTTACATTTCGACAGCACTATCGGCTTCAACACCCGTGAAAGCCATGAGAATGACACCCATGATGAAAAAAACTGATACCTATTGCAGCCGCCATATTGGATTTACATTTCGACAACCCTATCGGCTGCAACTCTCTCGAAAACCATGAAAATGACACACATGATGAAAAACTTCATACTTATTGCAGCCGCCATATTGGATTTACATTTCGACAACCCTATCGGCTGCAACTCTCTCGAAAACCATGAAAATGACACACATGATGAAAAATTCATACCTATTGCAGCCGCCACCTTGGATTTACATTTCGACAGCACTATCGGCTGCAACTCTCTCGAAAACCATGAAAATGACACACATGATGAATAATTCATACCTATTGCAGCCGCTACCTTGGATTTGCATTTCGACAGTACTATCGGCTTCAACACCCTCGAAAACCATGAAAATGACACCCGTGATGAAAAAATTAATACTTATTGCAGCCGCCACCTTGGATTTACATTTCGACAGCACTATCGGCTTCAACACCCGCGAAAACCATGAGAATGACATCCATGATGAAATAACTAATACCTATTGCAGCCACCAAATTGGATTTACATTTCGACAACCCTATCGGCTGCAACTCTCTCGAAAACCTTGAAAATGACACCCGTGATGAAAAAATTGATACCTATTGTAGCCGCCACCTTGGATTTACATTTCGAAAACACTATCGGCTTCAACACCCGCGAAAGCCATGAGAATGACACCCATGATGATAAAACTGATACCTATTGCAGCCGCCATATTGGATTTACATTTCGACAACCCTATCGGCTGCAACTCTCTCAAAAACTATAAAAATGACACCCATGATGAAAAAGTTGATACCTAATTCAGCCGCCATCTTGGATTTACATTTCGACAGCACTATCGGCTTCAACACCCGCGAAAACCATAAGAATGACACCCATGATGAAAAAACTGATACCTATTGCAGCCACCATATTGGATTTACATTTCGACAACCCTATCGGCTGCAACTCTCTCGAAAACCATGAAAATGACAAACATGATGAAAAACTTCATACTTATTGCAGCCGCCATATTGGATTTACATTTCGACAACCCTATCGGCTGCAACTCTCTCGAAAACCATGAAAATGACACACATGATGTAAAATTCATACCTATTGCAGCCGCCACCTTGGATTTACATTTCGACAGCACTATCGGCTTCAACAACCTTGAAAACTATGAAAATGACACCCAAGATGAAAAAATTGATACCTATTTCAGGCGCCACCTTGGATTTACATTTCGACAGCACTATCGGCTTCAACACCCGTGAAAGCCATGAGAATGACACCCATGATGAAAAAACTGATACCTATTGCAGCCATATTGGATTTACATTTCGACAACCCTATCGGCTGCAACTCCCTCGAAAACTATGAAAATGACACCCATGATGAAAAAGTTGATACCTAATTCAGCCGCCATCTTGGATTTGCATTTCGACAGTACTATCAGCTTCAACACCCTCGAAAACCATGAAAATGACACCCGTGATGAAAAAATTGATACTTATTGCAGCCGCCACCTTGGATTTACATTTCGACAGCACTATCGGCTTCAACACCCGCGAAAACCATGAGAAAGACATCCATGATAAAAAATCTAATACCTATTGCAGCCACCATATTGGATTTACATTTCGACAACCCTATCGGCTGCAACTCTCTCGAAAACCATGAAAATGACACACATGATGAAAAATTCATACCTATTGCAGCCGCCACCTTGGATTTACATTTCGACAGCACTATCGGCTTCAACACCCTTGAAAACTATGAAAATGACACCCAAGATGAAAAAATTGATACCTATTTCAGGCGCCACCTTGGATTTACATTTCGACAGCACTATCGGCTTCAACACCCGCGAAAGCCATAAGAATGACACCCATGATGAAAAAACTGATACCTATTGCAGCCACCATATTGGATTTACATTTCGACAACCCTATCGGCTGCAACTCTCTCGAAAACCATGAAAATGACACACATGATGAATAATTCATACCTATTGCAGCCGCCACCTTGGATTTGCATTTCGACAGTACTATCGGCTTCAACACCCTCGAAAACCATGAGAATGACATCCATGATGAAAAAACTGATACCTATTGCAGCCACCAAATTGGATTTACATTTCGACAACCCTGTCGGCTGCAACTCTCTCGAAAACCATGAAAATGACACACATGATGAAAAAGTTGATACCTATTGCAGCCGCCACCTTGATTTAACATTTCGACAGCACTATCGGCTTCAACACCCTTGAAAACTATGAAAATGACACCCAAGATGAAAATATTGATACTTATTGCAGCCGCCACCTTGGATTTACATTTCGACAGCACTATCGGCTTCAACACCCGCGAAAACCATGAGAATGACATCCATGATGAAAAAACTGATACCTATTGCAGCCACCATATTGGATTTACATTTCGACAACCCTATCGGCTGCAACTCTCTCGAAAACCATGAAAATGACACACATGATGAAAAATTCATACCTATTGCAGCCGCCACCTTGGATTTACATTTCGACAGCACTATCGGCTTCAACACCCTTGAAAACTATGAAAATGACACCCAAGATGAAAAAATTGATACCTATTTCAGGCGCTACCTTGGATTTACATTTCGACAGCACTATCGGCTTCAACACCCGCGAAAGCCATAAGAATGACACCCATGATGAAAAAACTGATACCTATTGCAGCCACCACATTGGATTTACATTTCGACAACCCTATCGGCTGCAACTCTCTCAAAAACCATGAAAATGACACACATGATGAAAAAGTTGATACCTATTGCAGCCGCCACCTTGGATTTGCATTTCGACAGTACTATCTGCTTCAACACCCTCGAAAACCATGAAAATGACACCCGTGATGAAAAAATTAATACTTATTGCAGCCGCCACCTTGGATTTACATTTCGACAGCACTATCGGCTTCAACACCCGCGAAAACCATGAGAATGACATCCATGATGAAAAAACTAATACCTATTGCAGCTACCAAATTGGATTTACATTTCGACAACCCTATCGGCTGCAACTCTCTCGATAACCATGAAAATGACACACATGATGAAAAAGTTGATACCTATTGCAGCCGCCACCTTGGTTTAACATTTCGACAGCACTATCGGCTTCAACACCCTTGAAAACTATGAAAATGACACCCAAGATGAAAATATTGATACTTATTGCAGCCGCCACCTTGGATTTACATTTCGACAGCACTATCGGCTTCAACACCCGCGAAAACCATGAGAATGACATCCATGATGAAAAAGCTGATACCTATTGCAGCCACCATATTGGATTTACATTTCGACAACCCTATCGGCTGCAACTCTCTCGAAAACCATGAAAATGACACACATGATGAAAAATTCATACCTATTGCAGCCGCCACCTTGGATTTACATTTCGACAGCACTATCGGCTTCAACACCCTTGAAAACTATGAAAATGACACCCAAGATGAAAAAATTGATACTTATTTCAGGCGCCACCTTGGATTTACATTTCGACAGCACTATCGGCTTCAACACCCGTGAAAGCCATGAGAATGACACCCATGATGAAAAAACTGATACCTATTGCAGCCGCCATATTGGATTTACATTTCGACAACCCTATCGGCTGCAACTCTCTCGAAAACCATGAAAATGACACACATGATGAAAAACTTCATACTTATTGCAGCCGCCATATTGGATTTACATTTCGACAACCCTATCGGCTGCAACTCTCTCGGAAACCATGAAAATGACACACATGATGAAAAATTCATACCTATTGCAGCCGCCACCTTGGATTTACATTTCGACAGCACTATCGGCTGCAACTCTCTCGAAAACCATGAAAATGACACACATGATGAATAATTCATACCTATTGCAGCCGCTACCTTGGATTTGCATTTCGACAGTACTATCGGCTTCAACACCCTCGAAAACCATGAAAATGACACCCGTGATGAAAAAATTAATACTTATTGCAGCCGCCACCTTGGATTTACATTTCGACAGCACTATCGGCTTCAACACCCGCGAAAACCATGAGAATGACATCCATGATGAAATAACTAATACCTTTTGCAGCCACCAAATTGGATTTACATTTCGACAACCCTATCGGCTGCAACTCTCTCGAAAACCTTGAAAATGACACCCGTGATGAAAAAATTGATACCTATTGTAGCCGCCACCTTGGATTTACATTTCGAAAACACTATCGGCTTCAACACCCGCGAAAGCCATGAGAATGACACCCATGATGATAAAACTGATACCTATTGCAGCCGCCATATTGGATTTACATTTCGACAACCCTATCGGCTGCAACTCTCTCAAAAACTATAAAAATGACACCCATGATGAAAAAGTTGATACCTAATTCAGCCGCCATCTTGGATTTACATTTCGACAGCACTATCGGCTTCAACACCCGCGAAAACCATAAGAATGACACCCATGATGAAAAAACTGATACCTATTGCAGCCACCATATTGGATTTACATTTCGACAACCCTATCGGCTGCAACTCTCTCGAAAACCATGAAAATGACAAACATGATGAAAAACTTCATACTTATTGCAGCCGCCATATTGGATTTACATTTCGACAACCCTATCGGCTGCAACTCTCTCGAAAACCATGAAAATGACACACATGATGAAAAATTCATACCTATTGCAGCCGCCACCTTGGATTTACATTTCGACAGCACTATCGGCTTCAACAACCTTGAAAACTATGAAAATGACACCCAAGATGAAAAAATTGATACCTATTTCAGGCGCCACCTTGGATTTACATTTCGACAGCACTATCGGCTTCAACACCCGTGAAAGCCATGAGAATGACACCCATGATGAAAAAACTGATACCTATTGCAGCCATATTGGATTTACATTTCGACAACCCTATCGGCTGCAACTCCCTCGAAAACTATGAAAATGACACCCATGATGAAAAAGTTGATACCTAATTCAGCCGCCATCTTGGATTTGCATTTCGACAGTACTATCAGCTTCAACACCCTCGAAAACCATGAAAATGACACCCGTGATGAAAAAATTGATACTTATTGCAGCCGCCACCTTGGATTTACATTTCGACAGCACTATCGGCTTCAACACCCGCGAAAACCATGAGAAAGACATCCATGATAAAAAATCTAATACCTATTGCAGCCACCATATTGGATTTACATTTCGACAACCCTATCGGCTGCAACTCTCTCGAAAACCATGAAAATGACACACATGATGAAAAATTCATACCTATTGCAGCCGCCACCTTGGATTTACATTTCGACAGCACTATCGGCTTCAACACCCTTGAAAACTATGAAAATGACACCCAAGATGAAAAAATTGATACCTATTTCAGGCGCCACCTTGGATTTACATTTCGACAGCACTATCGGCTTCAACACCCGCGAAAGCCATAAGAATGACACCCATGATGAAAAAACTGATACCTATTGCAGCCACCATATTGGATTTACATTTCGACAACCCTATCGGCTGCAACTCTCTCGAAAACCATGAAAATGACACACATGATGAATAATTCATACCTATTGCAGCCGCCACCTTGGATTTGCATTTCGACAGTACTATCGGCTTCAACACCCTCGAAAACCATGAGAATGACATCCATGATGAAAAAATTGATACCTATTGCAGCCACCAAATTGGATTTACATTTCGACAACCCTGTCGGCTGCAACTCTCTCGAAAACCATGAAAATGACACACATGATGAAAAAGTTGATACCTATTGCAGCCGCCACCTTGATTTAACATTTCGACAGCACTATCGGCTTCAACACCCTTGAAAACTATGAAAATGACACCCAAGATGAAAATATTGATACTTATTGCAGCCGCCACCTTGGATTTACATTTCGACAGCACTATCGGCTTCAACACCCGCGAAAACCATGAGAATGACATCCATGATGAAAAAACTGATACCTATTGCAGCCACCATATTGGATTTACATTTCGACAACCCTATCGGCTGCAACTCTCTCGAAAACCATGAAAATGACACACATGATGAAAAATTCATACCTATTGCAGCCGCCAACTTGGATTTACATTTCGACAGCACTATCGGCTTCAACACCCTTGAAAACTATGAAAATGACACCCAAGATGAAAAAATTGATACCTATTTCAGGCGCCACCTTGGATTTACATTTCGACAGCACTATCGGCTTCAACACCCGCGAAAGCCATGAGAATGACACCCATGATGAAAAAACTGATACCTATTGCAGCCACCATATTTGATTTACATTTCGACAACCCTATCGGCTGCAACTCTCTCGAAAACCATGAAAATGACACACATGATGAAAAATTCATACCTATTGCAGCCGCCACCTTGGATTTACATTTCGACAGCACTATCGGCTTCAACACCCTTGAAAACTATGAAAATGACACCCAAGATGAAAAAATTGATACCTATTTCAGGCGCCACCTTGGATTTACATTTCGACAGCACTATCGGCTTCAACACCCGAGAAAGCCATGAGAATGACACCCATGATGAAAAAACTGATACCTATTGCAGCCGCCATATTGGATTTACATTTCGACAACCCTATCGGCTGCAACTCTCTCAAAAACTATAAAAATGACACCCATGATGAAAAAGTTGATACCTAATTCAGTCGCCATCTTGGATTTGCATTTCGACAGTACTATCAGCTTCAACACCCTCTAAAACCATGAAAATGACACCCGTGATGAAAAAACTGATACTTATTGCAGCCGCCACCTTGGATTCACATTTCGACAGCACTATCGGCTTCAACACCCGCGAAAACCATAAGAATGACACCCATGATGAAAAAACTGATACCTATTGCAGCCACCATATTGGATTTACATTTCGACAACCCTATCGGCTGCAACTCTCTCGAAAACCATGAAAATGACACACATGATGAAAAATTCATACCTATTGCAGCCGCCATCTTGGATTTGCATTTCGACAGTACTATCAGCTTCAACACCCTCGAAAACCATGAAAATGACACCCGTGATGAAAAAATTGATACCTATTGTAGCCGCCACCTTGGATTTACATTTCGACAGCACTATCGGCTTCAACACCCGCGAAAGCTATGAGAATGACACCCATGATGAAAAAACTGATACCTATTGCAGCCGCCATATTGGATTTACATTTCGACAACCCTATCGGCTGCAACTCTCTCAATAACTATAAAAATGACATCCATGATGAAAAAACTGATACCTATTGCAGCCACCATATTGGATTTACATTTCGACAACCCTATCGGCTGCAACTCTCTCGAAAACCATGAAAATGACACACATGATGAATAATTCATACCTATTGCAGCCGCCACCTTGGATTTGCATTTCGACAGTACTATCGGCTTCAACACCCTCGAAAACCATGAGAATGACATCCATGATGAAAAAACTGATACCTATTGCAGCCACCAAATTGGATTTACATTTCGACAACCCTGTCGGCTGCAACTCTCTCGATAACCATGAAAATGACACACATGATGAAAAAGTTGATACCTATTGCAGCCGCCACCTTGATTTAACATTTCGACAGCACAATCGGCTTCAACACCCTTGAAAACTATGAAAATGACACCCAAGATGAAAATATTGATACTTATTGCAGCCGCCACCTTGGATTTACATTTCGACAGCACTATCGGCTTCAACACCCGCGAAAACCATGAGAATGACATCCATGATGAAAAAACTGATACCTATTGCAGCCACCATATTGGATTTACATTTCGACAACCCTATCGGCTGCAACTCTCTCGAAAACCATGAAAATGACACACATGATGAAAAATTCATACCTATTGCAGCCGCCAACTTGGATTTACATTTCGACAGCACTATCGGCTTCAACACCCTTGAAAACTATGAAAATGACACCCAAGATGAAAAAATTGATACCTATTTCAGGCGCCACTTTGGATTTACATTTCGACAGCACTATCGGCTTCAACACCCGCGAAAGCCATGAGAATGACACCCATGATGAAAAAACTGATACCTATTGCAGCCACCATATTTGATTTACATTTCGACAACCCTATCGGCTGCAACTCTCTCGAAAACCATGAAAATGACACACATGATGAATAATTCATACCTATTGCAGCCGCCACCTTGGATTTGCATTTCGACAGTACTATCGGCTTCAACACCCTCGAAAACCATGAGAATGACATCCATGATGAAAAAACTGATACCTATTGCAGCCACCAAATTGGATTTACATTTCGACAACCCTGTCGGCTGCAACTCTCTCGAAAACCATGAAAATGACACACATGATGAAAAAGTTGATACCTATTGCAGCCGCCACCTTGATTTAACATTTCGACAGCACAATCGGCTTCAACACCCTTGAAAACTATGAAAATGACACCCAAGATGAAAATATTGATACTTATTGCAGCCGCCACCTTGGATTTACATTTCGACAGCACTATCGGCTTCAACACCCGCGAAAACCATGAGAATGACATCCATGATGAAAAAACTGATACCTATTGCAGCCACCATATTGGATTTACATTTCGACAACCCTATCGGCTGCAACTCTCTCGAAAACCATGAAAATGACACACATGATGAAAAATTCATACCTATTGCAGCCGCCAACTTGGATTTACATTTCGACAGCACTATCGGCTTCAACACCCTTGAAAACTATGAAAATGACACCCAAGATGAAAAAATTGATACCTATTTCAGGCGCCACTTTGGATTTACATTTCGACAGCACTATCGGCTTCAACACCCGCGAAAGCCATGAGAATGACACCCATGATGAAAAAACTGATACCTATTGCAGCCACCATATTTGATTTACATTTCGACAACCCTATCGGCTGCAACTCTCTCGAAAACCATGAAAATGACACACATGATGAAAAATTCATACCTATTGCAGCCGCCACCTTGGATTTACATTTCGACAGCACTATCGGCTTCAACACCCTTGAAAACTATGAAAATGACACCCAAGATGAAAAAATTGATACCTATTTCAGGCGCCACCTTGGATTTACATTTCGACAGCACTATCGGATTCAACACCCGAGAAAGCCATGAGAATGACACCCATGATGAAAAAACTGATACCTATTGCAGCCATATTGGATTTACATTTCGACAACCCTATCGGCTGCAACTCCCTCGAAAACTATGAAAATGACACCCATGATGAAAAAGTTGATACCTAATTCAGCCGCCATCTTGGATTTGCATTTCGACAGTACTATCAGCTTCAACACCCTCGAAAACCATGAAAATGACACCCGTGATGAAAAAATTGATACTTATTGCAGCCGCCACCTTGGATTTACATTTCGACAGCACTATCGGCTTCAACACCCGCGAAAACCATGAGAAAGACATCCATGATAAAAAATCTAATACCTATTGCGGCCACCATATTGGATTTACATTTCGACAACCCTATCGGCTGCAACTCTCTCGAAAACCATGAAAATGACACACATGATGAAAAATTCATACCTATTGCAGCCGCCACCTTGGATTTACATTTCGACAGCACTATCGGCTTCAACACCCTTGAAAACTATGAAAATGACACCCAAGATGAAAAAATTGATACCTATTTCAGGCGCCACCTTGGATTTACATTTCGACAGCACTATCGGCTTCAACACCCGCGAAAGCCATAAGAATGACACCCATGATGAAAAAACTGATACCTTTTACAGCCACCATATTGGATTTACATTTCGACAACCCTATCGGCTGCAACTCTCTCGAAAACCATGAAAATGACACACATGATGAATAATTCATACCTATTGCAGCCGCCACCTTGGATTTGCATTTCGACAGTACTATCGGCTTCAACACCCTCGAAAACCATGAGAATGACATCCATGATGAAAAAACTGATACCTATTGCAGCCACCAAATTGGATTTACATTTCGACAACCCTGTCGGCTGCAACTCTCTCGAAAACCATGAAAATGACACACATGATGAAAAAGTTGATACCTATTGCAGCCGCCACCTTGATTTAACATTTCGGCAGCACTATCGGCTTCAACACCCTTGAAAACTATGAAAATGACACCCAAGATGAAAATATTGATACTTATTGCAGCCGCCACCTTGGATTTACATTTCGACAGCACTATCGGCTTCAACACCCGCGAAAACCATGAGAATGACATCCATGATGAAAAAACTGATACCTATTGCAGCCACCATATTGGATTTACATTTCGACAACCCTATCGGCTGCAACTCTCTCGAAAACCATGAAAATGACACACATGATGAAAAATTCATACCTATTGCAGCCGCCAACTTGGATTTACATTTCGACAGCACTATCGGCTTCAACACCCTTGAAAACTATGAAAATGACACCCAAGATGAAAAAATTGATACCTATTTCAGGCGCCACCTTGGATTTACATTTCGACAGCACTATCGGCTTCAACACCCGCGAAAGCCATGAGAATGACACCCATGATGAAAAAACTGATATCTATTGCAGCCACCATATTTGATTTACATTTCGACAACCCTATCGGCTGCAACTCTCTCGAAAACCATGAAAATGACACACATGATGAAAAATTCATACCTATTGCAGCCGCCAGCTTGGATTTACATTTCGACAGCACTATCGGCTTCAACACCCTTGAAAACTATGAAAATGACACCCAAGATGAAAAAATTGATACCTATTTCAGGCGCCACCTTGGATTTACATTTCGACAGCACTATCGGCTTCAACACCCGAGAAAGCCATGAGAATGACACCCATGATGAAAAAACTGATACCTATTGCAGCCGCCATATTGGATTTACATTTCGACAACCCTATCGGCTGCAACTCTCTCAAAAACTATAAAAATGACACCCATGATGAAAAAGTTGATACCTTATTCAGTCGCCATCTTGGATTTGCATTTCGACAGTACTATCAGCTTCAACACCCTCTAAAACCATGAAAATGACACCCGTGATGAAAAAATTGATACCTATTGTAGCCGCCACCTTGGATTTACATTTCGACAGCACTATCGGCTTCAACACCCGCGAAAGCCATGAGAATGACACTCATGATGAAAAAACTGATACCTATTGCAGCCGCCATATTGGATTTACATTTCGACAACCCTATCGGCTGCAACTCTCTCAATAACTATAAAAATGACACCCATGATGAAAAAGTTGATACCTAATTCAGCCGCCATCTTGGATTTACATTTCGACAGCACTATCGGCTTCAACACCCGCGAAAACCATGAAAATGACACACATGATGAAAAACTTCATACTTATTGCAGCCGCCACCTTGGATTCACATTTCGACAGCACTATCGGCTTCAACACCCGCGAAAACCATAAGAATGACACCCATGATGAAAAAACTGATACCTATTGCAGCCACCATATTGGATTTACATTTCGACAACCCTATCGGCTGCAACTCTCTCGAAAACCATGAAAATGACACACATGATGAAAAATTCATACCTATTGCAGCCGCCATCTTGGATTTGCATTTCAACAGTACTATCAGCTTCAACACCCTCGAAAACCATGAAAATGACACCCGTGATGAAAAAATTGATACCTATTGTAGCCGCCACCTTGGATTTACATTTCGACAGCACTATCGGCTTCAACACCCGCGAAAGCTATGAGAATGACACCCATGATGAAAAAACTGATACCTATTGCAGCCGCCATATTGGATTTACATTTCGACAACCCTATCGGCTGCAACTCTCTCAATAACTATAAAAATGACACCCATGATGAAAAAACTGATACCTATTGCAGCCACCATATTGGATTTACATTTCGACAACCCTATCGGCTGCAACTCTCTCGAAAACCATGAAAATGACACACATGATGAATAATTCATACCTATTGCAGCCGCCACCTTGGATTTGCATTTCGACAGTACTATCGGCTTCAACACCCTCGAAAACCATGAGAATGACATCCATGATGAAAAAACTGATACCTATTGCAGCCACCAAATTGGATTTACATTTCGACAACCCTGTCGGCTGCAACTCTCTCGAAAACCATGAAAATGACACACATGATGAAAAAGTTGATACCTATTGCAGCCGCCACCTTGATTTAACATTTCGACAGCACTATCGGCTTCAACACCCTTGAAAACTATGAAAATGACACCCAAGATGAAAATATTGATACTTATTGCAGCCGCCACCTTGGATTTACATTTCGACAGCACTATCGGCTTCAACACCCGCGAAAACCATGAGAATGACATCCATGATGAAAAAACTGATACCTATTGCAGCCACCATATTGGATTTACATTTCGACAACCCTATCGGCTGCAACTCTCTCGAAAACCATGAAAATGACACACATGATGAAAAATTCATACCTATTGCAGCCGCCAACTTGGATTTACATTTCGACAGCACTATCGGCTTCAACACCCTTGAAAACTATGAAAATGACACCCAAGATGAAAAAATTGATACCTATTTCAGGCGCCACCTTGGATTTACATTTCGACAGCACTATCGGCTTCAACACCCGCGAAAGCCATGAGAATGACACCCATGATGAAAAAACTGATACCTATTGCAGCCACCATATTTGATTTACATTTCGACAACCCTATCGGCTGCAACTCTCTCGAAAACCATGAAAATGACACACATGATGAAAAATTCATACCTATTGCAGCCGCCACCTTGGATTTACATTTCGACAGCACTATCGGCTTCAACACCCTTGAAAACTATGAAAATGACACCCAAGATGAAAAAATTGATACCTATTTCAGGCGCCACCTTGGATTTACATTTCGACAGCACTATCGGCTTCAACACCCGAGAAAGCCATGAGAATGACACCCATGATGAAAAAACTGATACCTATTGCAGCCGCCATATTGGATTTACATTTCGACAACCCTATCGGCTGCAACTCTCTCAAAAACTATAAAAATGACACCCATGATGAAAAAGTTGATACCTAATTCAGTCGCCATCTTGGATTTGCATTTCGACAGTACTATCAGCTTCAACACCCTCTAAAACCATGAAAATGACACCCGTGATGAAAAAATTGATACCTATTGTAGCCGCCACCTTGGATTTACATTTCGACAGCACTATCGGCTTCAACACCCGCGAAAGCCATGAGAATGACACTCATGATGAAAAAACTGATACCTATTGCAGCCGCCATATTGGATTTACATTTCGACAACCCTATCGGCTGCAACTCTCTCAATAACTATAAAAATGACACCCATGATGAAAAAGTTGATACCTAATTCAGCCGCCATCTTGGATTTACATTTCGACAGCACTATCGGCTTCAACACCCGCGAAAACCATGAAAATGACACACATGATGAAAAACTTCATACTTATTGCAGCCGCCACCTTGGATTCACATTTCGACAGCACTATCGGCTTCAACACCCGCGAAAACCATAAGAATGACACCCATGATGAAAAAACTGATACCTATTGCAGCCACCATATTGGATTTACATTTCGACAACCCTATCGGCTGCAACTCTCTCGAAAACCATGAAAATGACACACATGATGAAAAATTCATACATAGGTGCAGCCGCCATCTTGGATTTGCATTTCGACAGTACTATCAGCTCAACACCCTCGAAAACCATGAAAATGACACCCGTGATGAAAAAATTGATACCTATTGTAGCCGCCACCTTGGATTTACATTTCGACAGCACTATCGGCTTCAACACCCGCGAAAGCTATGAGAATGACACCCATGATGAAAAAACTGATACCTATTGCAGCCGCCATATTGGATTTACATTTCGACAACCCTATTTGCTGCAACTCTCTCAATAACTATAAAAATGACACCCATGATGAAAAAGTTGATACCTAATTCAGCCGCCATCTTGGATTTACATTTCGACAGCACTATCGGCTTCAACACCCGCGAAAACCATGAAAATGACACACATGATGAAAAACTTCATACTTATTGCAGCCGCCACCTTGGATTTACATTTCGACAGCACTATCGGCTTCAACACCCGCGAAAACCATAAGAATGACACCCATGATGAAAAAACTGATACCTATTGCAGCCACCATATTGGATTTACATTTCGACAACCCTATCGGCTGCAACTCTCTCGAAAACCATGAAAATGACACACATGATGAAAAATTCATACCTATTGCAGCCGCCATCTTGGATTTGCATTTCGACAGTACTATCAGCTTCAACACCCTCGAAAACCATGAAAATGACACCCGTGATGAAAAAATTGATACCTATTGTAGCCGCCACCTTGGATTTACATTTCGACAGCACTATCGGCTTCAACACCCGCGAAAGCTATGAGAATGACACCCATGATGAAAAAACTGATACCTATTGCAGCCGCCATATTGGATTTACATTTCGACAACCCTATCGGCTGCAACTCTCTCAATAACTATAAAAATGACACCCATGATGAAAAAACTGATACCTATTGCAGCCACCATATTGGATTTACATTTCGACAACCCTATCGGCTGCAACTCTCTCGAAAACCATGAAAATGACACACATGATGAATAATTCATACCTATTGCAGCCGCCACCTTGGATTTGCATTTCGACAGTACTATCGGCTTCAACACCCTCGAAAACCATGAGAATGACATCCATGATGAAAAAACTGATACCTATTGCAGCCACCAAATTGGATTTACATTTCGACAACCCTGTCGGCTGCAACTCTCTCGAAAACCATGAAAATGACACACATGATGAAAAAGTTGATACCTATTGCAGCCGCCACCTTGATTTAACATTTCGACAGCACAATCGGCTTCAACACCCTTGAAAACTATGAAAATGACACCCAAGTTGAAAATATTGATACTTATTGCAGCCGCCACCTTGGATTTACATTTCGACAGCACTATCGGCTTCAACACCCGCGAAAACCATGAGAATGACATCCATGATGAAAAAACTGATACCTATTGCAGCCACCATATTGGATTTACATTTCGACAACCCTATCGGCTGCAACTCTCTCGAAAACCATGAAAATGACACACATGATGAAAAATTCATACCTATTGCAGCCGCCAACTTGGATTTACATTTCGACAGCACTATCGGCTTCAACACCCTTGAAAACTATGAAAATGACACCCAAGATGAAAAAATTGATACCTATTTCAGGCGCCACCTTGGATTTACATTTCGACAGCACTATCGGCTTCAACACCCGCGAAAGCCATGAGAATGACACCCATGATGAAAAAACTGATACCTATTGCAGCCACCATATTTGATTTACATTTCGACAACCCTATCGGCTGCAACTCTCTCGAAAACCATGAAAATGACACACATGATGAAAAATTCATACCTATTGCAGCCGCCACCTTGGATTTACATTTCGACAGCACTATCGGCTTCAACACCCTTGAAAACTATGAAAATGACACCCAAGATGAAAAAATTGATACCTATTTCAGGCGCCACCTTGGATTTACATTTCGACAGCACTATCGGCTTCAACACCCGAGAAAGCCATGAGAATGACACCCATGATGAAAAAACTGATACCTATTGCAGCCATATTGGATTTACATTTCGACAACCCTATCGGCTGCAACTCCCTCGAAAACTATGAAAATGACACCCATGATGAAAAAGTTGATACCTAATTCAGCCGCCATCTTGGATTTGCATTTCGACAGTACTATCAGCTTCAACACCCTCGAAAACCATGAAAATGACACCCGTGATGAAAAAATTGATACTTATTGCAGCCGCCACCTTGGATTTACATTTCGACAGCACTATCGGCTTCAACACCCGCGAAAACCATGAGAAAGACATCCATGATAAAAAATCTAATACCTATTGCAGCCACCATATTGGATTTACATTTCGACAACCCTATCGGCTGCAACTCTCTCGAAAACCATGAAAATGACACACATGATGAAAAATTCATACCTATTGCAGCCGCCACCTTGGATTTACATTTCGACAGCACTATCGGCTTCAACACCCTTGAAAACTATGAAAATGACACCCAAGATGAAAAAATTGATACCTATTTCAGGCGCCACCTTGGATTTACATTTCGACAGCACTATCGGCTTCAACACCCGCGAAAGCCATAAGAATGACACCCATGATGAAAAAACTGATACCTATTGCAGCCACCATATTGGATTTACATTTCGACAACCCTATCGGCTGCAACTCTCTCAAAAACCATGAAAATGACACACATGATGAATAATTCATACCTATTGCAGCCGCCACCTTGGATTTGCATTTCGACAGTACTATCGGCTTCAACACCCTCGAAAACCATGAGAATGACATCCATGATGAAAAAGTTGATACCTATTGCAGCCGCCACCTTGATTTAACATTTCGACAGCACTATCGGCTTCAACACCCTTGAAAACTATGAAAATGACACCCAAGATGAAAATATTGATACTTATTGCAGCCGCCACCTTGGATTTACATTTCGACAGCACTATCGGCTTCAACACCCTTGAAAACTATGAAAATGACACCCATGATGAAAAAACTGATACCTATTGCAGCCGCCATCTTGGATTTACATTTCGACAGCACTATCGGCTTCAACACCCGCGAAAACCATAAGAATGACACCCATGATGAAAAAACTGATACCTATTGCAGCCGCCATATTGGATTTACATTTCGACAACCCTATCGGCTGCAACTCTCTCGAAAACCATGAAAATGACACACATGATGAAAAACTTCATACCTATTGCAGCCGCCACCTTGGATTTACATTTCGACAGCACTATCGGCTTCAACACCCGCGAAAACCATGAGAAAGACATCCATGATAAAAAATCTAATACCTATTGCAGCCACCATATTGGATTTACATTTCGACAACCCTATCGGCTGCAACTCTCTCGAAAACCATGAAAATGACACACATGATGAAAAATTCATACCTATTGCAGCCGCCACCTTGGATTTACATTTCGACAGCACTATCGGCTTCAACACCCTTGAAAACTATGAAAATGACACCCAAGATGAAAAAATTGATACCTATTTCAGGCGCCACCTTGGATTTACATTTCGACAGCACTATCGGCTTCAACACCCGCGAAAGCCATAAGAATGACACCCATGATGAAAAAACTGATACCTATTGCAGCCACCATATTGGATTTACATTTCGACAACCCTATCGGCTGCAACTCTCTCGAAAACCATGAAAATGACACACATGATGAATAATTCATACCTATTGCAGCCGCCACCTTGGATTTGCATTTCGACAGTACTATCGGCTTCAACACCCTCGAAAACCATGAGAATGACATCCATGATGAAAAAACTGATACCTATTGCAGCCACCAAATTGGATTTACATTTCGACAACCCTGTCGGCTGCAACTCTCTCGAAAACCATGAAAATGACACACATGATGAAAAAGTTGATACCTATTGCAGCCGCCACCTTGATTTAACATTTCGACAGCACTATCGGCTTCAACACCCTTGAAAACTATGAAAATGACACCCAAGATGAAAATATTGATACTTATTGCAGCCGCCACCTTGGATTTACATTTCGACAGCACTATCGGCTTCAACACCCGCGAAAACCATGAGAATGACATCCATGATGAAAAAACTGATACCTATTGCAGCCACCATATTGGATTTACATTTCGACAACCCTATCGGCTGCAACTCTCTCGAAAACCATGAAAATGACACACATGATGAAAAATTCATACCTATTGCAGCCGCCAACTTGGATTTACATTTCGACAGCACTATCGGCTTCAACACCCTTGAAAACTATGAAAATGACACCCAAGATGAAAAAATTGATACCTATTTCAGGCGCCACCTTGGATTTACATTTCGACAGCACTATCGGCTTCAACACCCGAGAAAGCCATGAGAATGACACCCATGATGAAAAAACTGATACCTATTGCAGCCGCCATATTGGATTTACATTTCGACAACCCTATCGGCTGCAACTCTCTCAAAAACTATAAAAATGACACCCATGATGAAAAAGTTGATACCTAATTCAGTCGCCATCTTGGATTTGCATTTCGACAGTACTATCAGCTTCAACACCCTCTAAAACCATGAAAATGACACCCGTGATGAAAAAATTGATACCTATTGTAGCCGCCACCTTGGATTTACATTTCGACAGCACTATCGGCTTCAACACCCGCGAAAGCCATGAGAATGACACTCATGATGAAAAAACTGATACCTATTGCAGCCGCCATATTGGATTTACATTTCGACAACCCTATCGGCTGCAACTCTCTCAATAACTATAAAAATGACACCCATGATGAAAAAGTTGATACCTAATTCAGCCGCCATCTTGGATTTACATTTCGACAGCACTATCGGCTTCAACACCCGCGAAAACCATGAAAATGACACACATGATGAAAAACTTCATACTTATTGCAGCCGCCACCTTGGATTCACATTTCGACAGCACTATCGGCTTCAACACCCGCGAAAACCATAAGAATGACACCCATGATGAAAAAACTGATACTTATTGCAGCCACCATATTGGATTTACATTTCGACAACCCTATCGGCTGCAACTCTCTCGAAAACCATGAAAATGACACACATGATGAAAAATTCATACCTATTGCAGCCGCCATCTTGGATTTGCATTTCGACAGTACTATCAGCTTCAACACCCTCGAAAACCATGAAAATGACACCCGTGATGAAAAAATTGATACCTATTGTAGCCGCCACCTTGGATTTACATTTCGACAGCACTATCGGCTTCAACACCCGCGAAAGCTATGAGAATGACACCCATGATGAAAAAACTGATACCTATTGCAGCCGCCATATTGGATTTACATTTCGACAACCCTATCGGCTGCAACTCTCTCAATAACTATAAAAATGACACCCATGATGAAAAAACTGATACCTATTGCAGCCACCATATTGGATTTACATTTCGACAACCCTATCGGCTGCAACTCTCTCGAAAACCATGAAAATGACACACATGATGAATAATTCATACCTATTGCAGCCGCCACCTTGGATTTGCATTTCGACAGTACTATCGGCTTCAACACCCTCGAAAACCATGAGAATGACATCCATGATGAAAAAACTGATACCTATTGCAGCCACCAAATTGGATTTACATTTCGACAACCCTGTCGGCTGCAACTCTCTCGAAAACCATGAAAATGACACACATGATGAAAAAGTTAATACCTATTGCAGCCGCCACCTTGATTTAACATTTCGACAGCACTATCGGCTTCAACACCCTTGAAAACTATGAAAATGACACCCAAGATGAAAATATTGATACTTATTGCAGCCGCCACCTTGGATTTACATTTCGACAGCACTATCGGCTTCA
The DNA here is from genome assembly GCA_963668995.1 of Parnassius mnemosyne. Classification (NCBI taxonomy): domain Eukaryota; kingdom Metazoa; phylum Arthropoda; class Insecta; order Lepidoptera; family Papilionidae; genus Parnassius; species Parnassius mnemosyne. The sequence goes on along the minus strand of CAVLGL010000013.1, from coordinate 16,356,558 downwards.
ACACCCGCGAAAACCATGAGAATGACATCCATGATGAAAAAACTGATACCTATTGCAGCCACCATATTGGATTTACATTTCGACAACCCTATCGGCTGCAACTCTCTCGAAAACCATGAAAATGACACACATGATGAAAAATTCATACCTATTGCAGCCGCCAACTTGGATTTACATTTCGACAGCACTATCGGCTTCAACACCCTTGAAAACTATGAAAATGACACCCAAGATGAAAAAATTGATACCTATTTCAGGCGCCACCTTGGATTTACATTTCGACAGCACTATCGGCTTCAACACCCGCGAAAGCCATGAGAATGACACCCATGATGAAAAAACTGATACCTATTGCAGCCACCATATTTGATTTACATTTCGACAACCCTATCGGCTGCAACTCTCTCGAAAACCATGAAAATGACACACATGATGAAAAATTCATACCTATTGCAGCCGCCACCTTGGATTTACATTTCGACAGCACTATCGGCTTCAACACCCTTGAAAACTATGAAAATGACACCCAAGATGAAAAAATTGATACCTATTTCAGGCGCCACCTTGGATTTACATTTCGACAGCACTATCGGCTTCAACACCCGAGAAAGCCATGAGAATGACACCCATGATGAAAAAACTGATACCTATTGCAGCCGCCATATTGGATTTACATTTCGACAACCCTATCGGCTGCAACTCTCTCAAAAACTATAAAAATGACACCCATGATGAAAAAGTTGATACCTAATTCAGTCGCCATCTTGGATTTGCATTTCGACAGTACTATCAGCTTCAACACCCTCTAAAACCATGAAAATGACACCCGTGATGAAAAAATTGATACCTATTGTAGCCGCCACCTTGGATTTACATTTCGACAGCACTATCGGCTTCAACACCCGCGAAAGCCATGAGAATGACACTCACGATGAAAAAACTGATACCTATTGCAGCCGCCATATTGGATTTACATTTCGACAACCCTATCGGCTGCAACTCTCTCAATAACTATAAAAATGACACCCATGATGAAAAAGTTGATACCTAATTCAGCCGCCATCTTGGATTTACATTTCGACAGCACTATCGGCTTCAACACCCGCGAAAACCATGAAAATGACACACATGATGAAAAACTTCATACTTATTGCAGCCGCCACCTTGGATTCACATTTCGACAGCACTATCGGCTTCAACACCCGCGAATACCATAAGAATGACACCCATGATGAAAAAACTGATACCTATTGCAGCCACCATATTGGATTTACATTTCGACAACCCTATCGGCTGCAACTCTCTCGAAAACCATGAAAATGACACACATGATGAATAATTCATACCTATTGCAGCCGCCATCTTGGATTTGCATTTCGACAGTACTATCAGCTTCAACACCCTCGAAAACCATGAAAATGACACCCGTGATGAAAAAATTTATACCTATTGTAGCCGCCACCTTGGATTTACATTTCGACAGCACTATCGGCTTCAACACCCGCGAAAGCTATGAGAATGACACCCATGATGAAAAAACTGATACCTATTGCAGCCGCCATATTGGATTTACATTTCGACAACCCTATCGGCTGCAACTCTCTCAATAACTATAAAAATGACACCCATGATGAAAAAGTTGATACCTAATTCAGCCGCCATCTTGGATTTACATTTCGACAGCACTATCGGCTTCAACACCCGCGAAAACCATGAAAATGACACACATGATGAAAAACTTCATACTTATTGCAGCCGCCACCTTCGATTTACATTTCGACAGCACTATCGGCTTCAACACCCGCGAAAACCATAAGAATGACACCCATGATGAAAAAACTGATACCTATTGCAGCCACCATATTGGATTTACATTTCGACAACCCTATCGGCTGCAACTCTCTCGAAAACCATGAAAATGACACACATGATGAAAAATTCATACCTATTGTAGCCGCCATCTTGGATTTGCATTTCGACAGTACTATCAGCTTCAACACCCTCGAAAACCATGAAAATGACACCCGTGATGAAAAAATTGATACCTATTGTAGCCGCCACCTTGGATTTACATTTCGACAGCACTATCGGCTTCAACACCCGCGAAAGCCATGAGAATGACACCCATGATGAAAAAACTGATACCTATTGCAGCCGCCATATTGGATTTACATTTCGACAACCCTATCGGCTGCAACTCTCTCAATAACTATAAAAATGACACCCATGATGAAAAAGTTGATACCTAATTCAGTCGCCATCTTGGATTAACATTTCGACAGCACTTTCGGCTTCAACACCCTCGAAAACCTTGAAAATGACATCCGTGATGAAAAAATTGATACCTATTGTAGCCGCCACCTTGGATTTACATTTTGACAGCACTATCGGCTTCAACACCCGCGATAACCATGAGAATGACATCCATGATGAAAAAACTGATACCTATTGCAGCCACCAAATTGGATTTACATTTCGACAACCCTATCGGCTGCAACTCTCTCGAAAACCATGAAAATGACACACATGATGAAAAAGTTGATACCTATTGCAGCCGCCACCTTGGATTAACATTTCGACAGCACTATCGGCTGCAACTCTCTCGAAAACCATGAAAATGACACACATGATGAAAAATTCATACCTATTGCAGCCGCCACCTTGGATTTACATTTCGACAGCACTATCGGCTTCAACACCCTTGAAAACTATGAAAATGACACCCAAGATGAAAAAATTGATACCTAATTCAGCCGCCATCTTGGATTTGCATTTCGACAGTACTATCAGCTTCAACACCCTCGAAAACCATGAAAATGACACCCGTGATGAAAAAATTGATACTTATTGCAGCCGCCACCTTGGATTTACATTTCGACAGCACTATCGGCTTCAACACCCTTGAAAACTATGAAAATGACACCCAAGATGAAAAAATTGATACCTATTTCAGGCGCCACCTTGGATTTACATTTCGACAGCACTATCGGCTTCAACACCCGCGAAAGCCATAAGAATGACACCCATGATGAAAAAACTAATACCTATTGCAGCCACCATATTGGATTTACATTTCGACAACCCTATCGGCTGCAACTCCCTCGAAAACCATGAAAATGACACACATGATGAATAATTCATACCTATTGCAGCCGCCACCTTGGATTTGCATTTCGATAGTACTATCGGCTTCAACACCCTCGAAAACCATGAAAATGACACCCGTGATGAAAAAATTAATACTTATTGCAGCCACCACCTTGGATTTACATTTCGACAGCACTATCGGCTTCAACACCCGCGAAAACCATGAGAATGACATCCATGATGAAAAAACTGATACCTATTGCAGCCGCCATCTTGGATTTACATTTCGACAGCACTATCGGCTTCAACACCCGCGAAAACCATGAGAATGACATCCATGATGAAAAAACTAATACCTATTGCAGCCACCAAATTGGATTTACATTTCGACAACCCTATCGGCTGCAACTCTCTCGAAAACCATGAAAATGACACACATGATGAAAAAGTTGATACCTATTGCAGCCGCCACCTTGGTTTAACATTTCGACAGCACTATCGGCTGCAACTCTCTCGAAAACCATGAAAATGACACACATGATGAAAAATTCATACCTATTGCAGCCGCCACCTTGGATTTACATTTCGACAGCACTATCGGCTTCAACACCCTTGAAAACTATGAAAATGACACCCAAGATGAAAAAGTTGATACCTAATTCAGCCGCCATCTTGGATTTACATTTCGACAGCACTATCGGCTTCAACACCCGCGAAAACCATGAAAATGACACACATGATGAAAAACTTCATACTTATTGCAGCCGCCACCTTGGATTCACATTTCGACAGCACTATCGGCTTCAACACCCGCGAAAACCATAAGAATGACACCCATGATGAAAAAACTGATACCTATTGCAGCCACCATATTGGATTTACATTTCGACAACCCTATCGGCTGCAACTCTCTCGAAAACCATGAAAATGACACACATGATGAAAAATTCATACCTATTGCAGCCGCCATCTTGGATTTGCATTTCGACAGTACTATCAGCTTCAACACCCTCGAAAACCATGAAAATGACACCCGTGATGAAAAAATTGATACCTATTGTAGCCGCCACCTTGGATTTACATTTCGACAGCACTATCGGCTTCAACACCCGCGAAAGCTATGAGAATGACACCCATGATGAAAAAACTGATACCTATTGCAGCCGCCATATTGGATTTACATTTCGACAACCCTATCGGCTGCAACTCTCTCAATAACTATAAAAATGACACCCATGATGTAAAAGTTGATACCTAATTCAGCCGCCATCTTGGATTTACATTTCGACAGCACTATCGGCTTCAACACCCGCGAAAACCATGAAAATGACACACATGATGAAAAACTTCATACTTATTGCAGCCGCCACCTTCGATTTACATTTCGACAGCACTATCGGCTTCAACACCCGCGAAAACCATAAGAATGACACCCATGATGAAAAAACTGATACCTATTGCAGCCACCATATTGGATTTACATTTCGACAACCCTATCGGCTGCAACTCTCTCGAAAACCATGAAAATGACACACATGATGAAAAATTCATACCTATTGTAGCCGCCATCTTGGATTTGCATTTCGACAGTACTATCAGCTTCAACACCCTCGAAAACCATGAAAATGACACCCGTGATGAAAAAATTGATACCTATTGTAGCCGCCACCTTGGATTTACATTTCGACAGCACTATCGGCTTCAACACCCGCGAAAGCCATGAGAATGACACCCATGATGAAAAAACTGATACCTATTGCAGCCGCCATATTGGATTTACATTTCGACAACCCTATCGGCTGCAACTCTCTCAATAACTATAAAAATGACACCCATGATGAAAAAGTTGATACCTAATTCAGTCGCCATCTTGGATTAACATTTCGACAGCACTTTCGGCTTCAACACCCTCGAAAACCTTGAAAATGACATCCGTGATGAAAAAATTGATACCTATTGTAGCCGCCACCTTGGATTTACATTTTGACAGCACTATCGGCTTCAACACCCGCGATAACCATGAGAATGACATCCATGATGAAAAAACTGATACCTATTGCAGCCACCAAATTGGATTTACATTTCGACAACCCTATCGGCTGCAACTCTCTCGAAAACCATGAAAATGACACACATGATGAAAAAGTTGATACCTATTGCAGCCGCCACCTTGGTTTAACATTTCGACAGCACTATCGGCTGCAACTCTCTCGAAAACCATGAAAATGACACACATGATGAAAAATTCATACCTATTGCAGCCGCCACCTTGGATTTACATTTCGACAGCACTATCGGCTTCAACACCCTTGAAAACTATGAAAATGACACCCAAGATGAAAAAATTGATACCTAATTCAGCCGCCATCTTGGATTTGCATTTCGACAGTACTATCAGCTTCAACACCCTCGAAAACCATGAAAATGACACCCGTGATGAAAAAATTGATACTTATTGCAGCCGCCACCTTGGATTTACATTTCGACAGCACTATCGGCTTCAACACCCTTGAAAACTATGAAAATGACACCCAAGATGAAAAAATTGATACCTATTTCAGGCGCCACCTTGGATTTACATTTCGACAGCACTATCGGCTTCAACACCCGCGAAAGCCATAAGAATGACACCCATGATGAAAAAACTAATACCTATTGCAGCCACCATATTGGATTTACATTTCGACAACCCTATCGGCTGCAACTCTCTCGAAAACCATGAAAATGACACACATGATGAATAATTCATACCTATTGCAGCCGCCACCTTGGATTTGCATTTCGATAGTACTATCGGCTTCAACACCCTCGAAAACCATGAAAATGACACCCGTGATGAAAAAATTAATACTTATTGCAGCCACCACCTTGGATTTACATTTCGACAGCACTATCGGCTTCAACACCCGCGAAAACCATGAGAATGACATCCATGATGAAAAAACTGATACCTATTGCAGCCGCCATCTTGGATTTACATTTCGACAGCACTATCGGCTTCAACACCCGCGAAAACCATGAGAATGACATCCATGATGAAAAAACTAATACCTATTGCAGCCACCAAATTGGATTTACATTTCGACAACCCTATCGGCTGCAACTCTCTCGAAAACCATGAAAATGACACACATGATGAAAAAGTTGATACCTATTGCAGCCGCCACCTTGGTTTAACATTTCGACAGCACTATCGGCTGCAACTCTCTCGAAAACCATGAAAATGACACACATGATGAAAAATTCATACCTATTGCAGCCGCCACCTTGGTTTAACATTTCGACAGCACTATCGGCTGCAACTCTCTCGAAAACCATGAAAATGACACACATGATGAAAAAACTAATACCTATTGCAGCCACCATATTGGATTTACATTTCGACAACCCTATCGGCTGCAACTCTCTCGAAAACCATGAAAATGACACACATGATGAATAATTCATACCTATTGCAGCCGCCACCTTGGATTTGCATTTCGATAGTACTATCGGCTTCAACACCCTCCAAAACCATGAAAATGACACCCGTGATGAAAAAATTAATACTTATTGCAGCCACCACCTTGGATTTACATTTCGACAGCACTATCGGCTTCAACACCCGCGAAAACCATGAGAATGACATCCATGATGAAAAAACTGATACCTATTGCAGCCACCAAATTGGATTTACCTTTCGACAACCCTATCGGCTGCAACTCTCTCGAAAACCATGAAAATGACACACATGATGAAAAAGTTGATACCTATTGCAGCCGCCACCTTGGTTTAACATTTCGACAGCACTATCGGCTGCAACTCTCTCGAAAACCATGAAAATGACACACATGATGAAAAATTCATACCTATTGCAGCCGCCACCTTGGATTTACATTTCGACAGCACTATCGGCTTCAACACCCTTGAAAACTATGAAAATGACACCCAAGATGAAAAAATGGATACCTAATTCAGCCGCCATCTTGGATTTGCATTTCGACAGTACTATCAGCTTCAACACCCTCGAAAACCATGAAAATGACACCCGTGATGAAAAAATTGATATTTATTGCAGCCGCCACCTTGGATTTACATTTCGACAGCACTATCGGCTTCAACACCCTTGAAAACTATGAAAATGACACCCAAGATGAAAAAATTGATACCTATTTCAGGCGCCACCTTGGATTTACATTTCGACAGCACTATCGGCTTCAACACCCGCGAAAGCCATAAGAATGACACCCATGATGAAAAAACTAATACCTATTGCAGCCACCATATTGGATTTACATTTCGACAACCCTATCGGCTGCAACTCTCTCGAAAACCATGAAAATGACACACATGATGAATAATTCATACCTATTGCAGCCGCCACCTTGGATTTGCATTTCGATAGTACTATCGGCTTCAACACCCTCCAAAACCATGAAAATGACACCCGTGATGAAAAAATTAATACTTATTGCAGCCACCACCTTGGATTTACATTTCGACAGCACTATCGGCTTCAACACCCGCGAAAACCATGAGAATGACATCCATGATGAAAAAACTGATACCTATTGCAGCCACCAAATTGGATTTACATTTCAACAACCCTATCGGCTGCAACTCTCTCGAAAACCATGAAAATGACACACATGATGAATAATTCATACCTATTGCAGCCGCCACCTTGGTTTAACATTTCGACAGCACTATCGGCTTCAACACCCTTGAAAACTATGAAAATGACACCCAAGATGAAAATATTGATACTTATTGCAGCCGCCACTTTGGATTTACATTTCGACAGCACTATCGGCTTCAACACCCGCGAAAACCATGAGAATGACATCCATGATGAAAAAACTGATACCTATTGCAGCCACCATATTGGATTTACATTTCGACAACCCTATCGGCTGCAACTCTCTCGAAAACCATGAAAATGACACACATGATGAAAAATTCATACCTATTGCAGCCGCCAACTTGGATTTACATTTCGACAGCATTATCGGCTTCAACACCCTTGAAAACTATGAAAATGACACCCAAGATGAAAAAATTGATACCTATTTCAGGCGCCACTTTGGATTTACATTTCGACAGCACTATCGGCTTCAACACCCGCGAAAGCCATGAGAATGACACCCATGATGAAAAAACTGATACCTATTGCAGCCGCCATATTGGATTTACATTTCGACAACCCTATCGGCTGCAACTCTCTCGAAAACCATGAAAATGACACACATGATGAAAAATTCATACCTATTGCAGCCGCCACCTTGGATTTACATTTCGACAGCACTATCGGCTTCAACACCCTTGAAAACTATCAAAATGACACCCAAGATGAAAAAATTGATACTTATTTCAGGCGCCACCTTGGATTTACATTTCGACAGCACTATCGGCTTCAACACCCGCAAAATCCATTAGAATGACACCCATGATGAAAAAACTGATACCTATTGCAGCCGCCATATTGGATTTACATTTCGACAACCCTATCGGCTGCAACTCTCTCAAAAACTATAAAAATGACACCCATGATGAAAAAGTTGATACCTAATTCAGCCGCCATCTTGGATTTACATTTCGACAGCACTTTCGGCTTCAACACCCTCGAAAACCTTGAAAATGACATCCGTGATGAAAAAATTGATACCTATTGTAGCCGCCACCTTGGATTTACATTTCGACAGCACTATCGGCTTCAACACCCGCGATAACCATGAGAATGACATCCATGATGGAAAAACTGATACCTATTGCAGCCACCAAATTGGATTTACATTTCGACAACCCTATCGGCTGCAACTCTCTCGAAAACCATGAAAATGACACACATGATGAAAAAGTTGATACCTATTGCAGCCGCCACCTTGGTTTAACATTTCGACAGCACTATCGGCTGCAACTCTCTCGAAAACCATGAAAATGACACACATGATGAAAAATTCATACCTATTGCAGCCGCCACCTTGGATTTACATTTCGACAGCACTATCGGCTTCAACACCCTTGAAAACTATGAAAATGACACCCAAGATGAAAAAATTGATACCTAATTCAGCCGCCATCTTGGATATGCATTTCGACAGTACTATCAGCTTCAACACCCTCGAAAACCATGAAAATGACACCCGTGATGAAAAAATTGATATTTATTGCAGCCGCCACCTTGGATTTACATTTCGACAGCACTATCGGCTTCAACACCCTTGAAAACTATGAAAATGACACCCAAGATGAAAAAATTGATACCTATTTCAGGCGCCACCTTGGATTTACATTTCGACAGCACTATCGGCTTCAACACCCGCGAAAGCCATAAGAATGACACCCATGATGAAAAAACTAATACCTATTGCAGCCACCATATTGGATTTACATTTCGACAACCCTATCGGCTGCAACTCTCTCGAAAACCATGAAAATGACACACATGATAAATAATTCATACCTATTGCAGCCGCCACCTTGGATTTGCATTTCGATAGTACTATCGGCTTCAACACCCTCGAAAACCATGAAAATGACACCCGTGATGAAAAAATTAATACTTATTGCAGCCACCACCTTGGATTTACATTTCGACAGCACTATCGGCTTCAACACCCGCGAAAACCATGAGAATGACATCCATGATGAAAAAACTGATACCTATTGCAGCCACCAAATTGGATTTACATTTCAACAACCCTATCGGTTGCAACTCTCTCGAAAACCATGAAAATGACACACATGATGAAAAAGTTGATACCTATTGCAGCCGCCACCTTGGTTTAACATTTCGACAGCACTATCGGCTTCAGCACCCTTGAAAACTATGAAAATGACACCCAAGATAAAAATATTGATACTTATTGCAGCCGCCACTTTGGATTTACATTTCGACAGCACTATCGGCTTCAACACCCGCGAAAACCATGAGAATGACATCCATGATGAAAAAACTGATACCTATTGCAGCCGCCATATTGGATTTACATTTCGACAACCCTATCGGCTGCAACTCTCTCGAAAACCATGAAAATGACACACATGATGAAAAACTTCATACCTATTGCAGCCGCCACCTTGGATTTACATTTCGACAGCACTATCGGCTTCAACACCCTTGAAAACTATGAAAATGACACCCAAGATGAAAAAATTGATATCTATTTCAGTCGCCATCTTGGATTCACAGTTTCGACAGCACTATCGGCTTCAACACCCTCGAAAACCATGAAAATGACACACATGATGAAAAACTTCATACCTATTGCAGCCGCCACCTTGGATATACATTTCGACAGCACTATCGGCTTCAACACCCTTGAAAACTATGAAAATGACACCCAAGATGAAAAAATTGATACCTATTTCAGGCGCCACCTTGGATTTACATTTCGACAGCACTATCGGCTTCAACACCCGCGAAAGCCATAAGAATGACACCCATGATGAAAAAACTAATACCTATTGCAGCCACCATATTGGATTTACATTTCGACAACCCTATCGGCTGCAACTCTCTCGAAAACCATGAAAATGACACACATGATGAATAATTCATACCTATTGCAGCCGCCACCTTGGATTTGCATTTCGATAGTACTATCGGCTTCAACACCCTCGAAAACCATGAAAATGACACCCGTGATGAAAAAATTAATACTTATTGCAGCCACCACCTTGGATTTACATTTCGACAGCACTATCGGCTTCAACACCCGCGAAAACCATGAGAATGACATCCATGATGAAAAAACTGATACCTATTGCAGCCACCAAATTGGATTTACATTTCAACAACCCTATCGGTTGCAACTCTCTCGAAAACCATGAAAATGACACACATGATGAAAAAGTTGATACCTATTGCAGCCGCCACCTTGGTTTAACATTTCGACAGCACTATCGGCTTCAGCACCCTTGAAAACTATGAAAATGACACCCAAGATAAAAATATTGATACTTATTGCAGCCGCCACTTTGGATTTACATTTCGACAGCACTATCGGCTTCAACACCCGCGAAAACCATGAGAATGACATCCATGATGAAAAAACTGATACCTATTGCAGCCACCATATTGGATTTACATTTCGACAACCCTATCGGCTGCAACTCTCTCGAAAACCATGAAAATGACACACATGATGAAAAATTCATACCTATTGCAGCCGCCACCTTGGATTTACATTTCGACAGCACTATCGGCTTCAACACCCTTGAAAACTATGAAAATGACACCCATGATGAAAAAACTGATACCTATTGCAGCCGCCATCTTGGATTTACATTTCGACAGCACTATCGGCTTCAACACCCGCGAAAACCATAAGAATGACACCCATGATGAAAAAACTGATACCTATTGCAGCCGCCATATTGGATTTACATTTCGACAACCCTATCGGCTGCAACTTTCTCGAAAACCATGAAAATGACACACATGATGAAAAACTTCATACCTATTGCAGCCGCCACCTTGGATTTACATTTCGACAGCACTATCGGCTTCAACACCCTTGAAAACTATGAAAATGACACCCAAGATGAAAAAATTGATATCTATTTCAGTCGCCATCTTGGATTCACAGTTTCGACAGCACTATCGGCTTCAACACCCTCGAAAACCATGAAAATGACACACATGATGACAAACTTCATACCTATTGCAGCCGCCACCTTGGATTTACATTTCGACAGCACTATCGGCTTCAACACCCTTGAAAACTATGAAAATGACACCCAAGATGAAAAAATTGATACCTATTTCAGGCGCCACCTTGGATTTACATTTCGACAGCACTATCGGCTTCAACACCCGCGAAAGCCATAAGAATGACACCCATGATGAAAAAACTAATACCTATTGCAGCCACCATATTGGATTTACATTTCGACAACCCTATCGGCTGCAACTCTCTCGAAAACCATGAAAATGACACACATGATGAATAATTCATACCTATTGCAGCCGCCACCTTGGATTTGCATTTCGATAGTACTATCGGCTTCAACACCCTCGAAAACCATGAAAATGACACCCGTGATGAAAAAATTAATACTTATTGCAGCCACCACCTTGGATTTACATTTCGACAGCACTATCGGCTTCAACACCCGCGAAAACCATGAGAATGACATCCATGATGAAAAAACTGATACCTATTGCAGCCACCAAATTGGATTTACATTTCAACAACCCTATCGGTTGCAACTCTCTCGAAAACCATGAAAATGACACACATGATGAAAAAGTTGATACCTATTGCAGCCGCCACCTTGGTTTAACATTTCGACAGCACTATCGGCTTCAGCACCCTTGAAAACTATGAAAATGACACCCAAGATGAAAATATTGATACTTATTGCAGCCGCCACTTTGGATTTACATTTCGACAGCACTATCGGCTTCAACACCCGCGAAAACCATGAGAATGACATCCATGATGAAAAAACTGATACCTATTGCAGCCACCAAATTGGATTTACATTTCAACAACCCTATCGGTTGCAACTCTCTCGAAAACCATGAAAATGACACACATGATGAAAAAGTTGATACCTATTGCAGCCGCCACCTTGGTTTAACATTTCGACAGCACTATCGGCTTCAGCACCCTTGAAAACTATGAAAATGACACCCAAGATGAAAATATTGATACTTATTGCAGCCGCCACTTTGGATTTACATTTCGACAGCACTATCGGCTTCAACACCCGCGAAAACCATGAGAATGACATCCATGATGAAAAAACTGATACCTATTGCAGCCACCAAATTGGATTTACATTTCAACAACCCTATCGGTTGCAACTCTCTCGAAAACCATGAAAATGACACACATGATGAAAAAGTTGATACCTATTGCAGCCGCCACCTTGGTTTAACATTTCGACAGCACTATCGGCTTCAGCACCCTTGAAAACTATGAAAATGACACCCAAGATGAAAATATTGATACCTATTGCAGCCGCCACCTTGGATTTACATTTCGACAGCACTATCGGCTTCAACACCCTTGAAAACTGTGAAAATGACACCCAAGATGAAAAAATTGATACCTAATTCAGCCGCCATCTTGGATTTGCATTTCGACAGTACTATCAGCTTCAACACCCTCGAAAACCATGAAAATGACACCCGTGATGAAAAAATTGATACTTATTGCAGCCGCCACCTTGGATTTACATTTCGACAGCACTATCGGCTTCAACACCCTTGAAAACTATGAAAATGACACCCAAGATGAAAAAATTGATACCTATTTCAGGCGCCACCTTGGATTTACATTTCGACAGCACTATCGGCTTCAACACCCGCGAAAGCCATAAGAATGACACCCATGATGAAAAAACTAATACCTATTGCAGCCACCATATTGGATTTACATTTCGACAACCCTATCGGCTGCAACTCTCTCGAAAACCATGAAAATGACACACATGATGAATAATTCATACCTATTGCAGCCGCCACCTTGGATTTGCATTTCGATAGTACTATCGGCTTCAACACCCTCGAAAACCATGAAAATGACACCCGTGATGAAAAAATTAATACTTATTGCAGCCACCACCTTGGATTTACATTTCGACAGCACTATCGGCTTCAACACCCGCGAAAACCATGAGAATGACATCCATGATGAAAAAACTGATACCTATTGCAGCCACCAAATTGGATTTACATTTCAACAACCCTATCGGCTGCAACTCTCTCGAAAACCATGAAAATGACACACATGATGAAAAAGTTGATACCTATTGCAGCCGCCACCTTGGTTTAACATTTCGACAGCACTATCGGCTTCAACACCCTTGAAAACTATGAAAATGACACCCAAGATGAAAATATTGATACTTATTGCAGCCGCCACTTTGGATTTACATTTCGACAGCACTATCGGCTTCAACACCCGCGAAAGCCATGAGAATGACACCCATGATGAAAAAACTGATACCTATTGCAGCCGCCATATTGGATTTACATTTCGACAACCCTATCGGCTGCAACTCTCTCGAAAACCATGAAAATGACACACATGATGAAAAATTCATACCTATTGCAGCCGCCACCTTGGATTTACATTTCGACAGCACTATCGGCTTCAACACCCTTGAAAACTATGAAAATGACACCCATGATGAAAAAACTGATACCTATTGCAGCCGCCATCTTGGATTTACATTTCGACAGCACTATCGGCTTCAACACCCGCGAAAACCATGAGAATGACATCCATGATGAAAAAACTAATACCTATTGCAGCCACCAAATTGGATTTACATTTCGACAACCCTATCGGCTGCAACTCTCTCGAAAACCATGAAAATGACACACATGATGAAAAAGTTGATACCTATTGCAGCCGCCACCTTGGTTTAACATTTCGACAGCACTATCGGCTTCAACACCCTTGAAAACTATGAAAATGACACCCAAGATGAAAATATTGATACTTATTGCAGCCGCCACCTTGGATTTACATTCCGACAGCACTATCGGCTTCAACACCCGCGAAAACCATGAGAATGACATCCATGATGAAAAAACTGATACCTATTGCAGCCACCATATTGGATTTACATTTCGACAACCCTATCGGCTGCAACTCTCTCGAAAACTATGAAAATGACACGCATGATTAAAAATTCATACCTATTGCAGCCGCCACCTTGGATTTACATTTCGACAGCACTATCGGCTTCAACACCCTTGAAAACTATCAAAATGACACCCAAGATGAAAAAATTGATACTTATTTCAGGCGCCACCTTGGATTTACATTTCGACAGCACTATCGGCTTCAACACCCGCAAAATCCATTAGAATGACACCCATGATGAAAAAACTGATACCTATTGCAGCCGCCATATTGGATTTACATTTCGACAACCCTATCGGCTGCAACTCTCTCAAAAACTATAAAAATGACACCCATGATGAAAAAGTTGATACCTAATTCAGCCGCCATCTTGGATTTACATTTCGACAGCACTTTCGGCTTCAACACCCTCGAAAACCTTGAATATGACATCCGTGATGAAAAAATTGATACCTATTGTAGCCGCCACCTTGGATTTACATTTCGACAGCACTATCGGCTTCAACACCCGCGATAACCATGAGAATGACATCCATGATGGAAAAACTGATACCTATTGCAGCCACCAAATTGGATTTACATTTCGACAACCCTATCGGCTGCAACTCTCTCGAAAACCATGAAAATGACACACATGATGAAAAAGTTGATACCTATTGCAGCCGCCACCTTGGTTTAACATTTCGACAGCACTATCGGCTGCAACTCTCTCGAAAACCATGAAAATGACACACATGATGAAAAATTCATACCTATTGCAGCCGCCACCTTGGATTTACATTTCGACAGCACTATCGGCTTCAACACCCTTGAAAACTATGAAAATGACACCCAAGATGAAAAAATGGATACCTAATTCAGCCGCCATCTTGGATTTGCATTTCGACAGTACTATCAGCTTCAACACCCTCGAAAACCATGAAAATGACACCCGTGATGAAAAAATTGATATTTATTGCAGCCGCCACCTTGGATTTACATTTCGACAGCACTATCGGCTTCAACACCCTTGAAAACTATGAAAATGACACCCAAGATGAAAAAATTGATACCTATTTCAGGCGCCACCTTGGATTTACATTTCGACAGCACTATCGGCTTCAACACCCGCGAAAGCCATAAGAATGACACCCATGATGAAAAAACTAATACCTATTGCAGCCACCATATTGGATTTACATTTCGACAACCCTATCGGCTGCAACTCTCTCGAAAACCATGAAAATGACACACATGATGAATAATTCATACCTATTGCAGCCGCCACCTTGGATTTGCATTTCGATAGTACTATCGGCTTCAACACCCTCCAAAACCATGAAAATGACACCCGTGATGAAAAAATTAATACTTATTGCAGCCACCACCTTGGATTTACATTTCGACAGCACTATCGGCTTCAACACCCGCGAAAACCATGAGAATGACATCCATGATGAAAAAACTGATACCTATTGCAGCCGCCATATTGGATTTACATTTCGACAACCCTATCGGCTGCAACTCTCTCGAAAACTATGAAAATGACACGCATGATTAAAAATTCATACCTATTGCAGCCGCCACCTTGGATTTACATTTCGACAGCACTATCGGCTTCAACACCCTTGAAAACTATCAAAATGACACCCAAGATGAAAAAATTGATACTTATTTCAGGCGCCACCTTGGATTTACATTTCGACAGCACTATCGGCTTCAACACCCGCAAAATCCATTAGAATGACACCCATGATGAAAAAACTGATACCTATTGCAGCCGCCATATTGGATTTACATTTCGACAACCCTATCGGCTGCAACTCTCTCAAAAACTATAAAAATGACACCCATGATGAAAAAGTTGATACCTAATTCAGCCGCCATCTTGGATTTACATTTCGACAGCACTTTCGGCTTCAACACCCTCGAAAACCTTGAAAATGACATCCGTGATGAAAAAATTGATACCTATTGTAGCCGCCACCTTGGATTTACATTTCGACAGCACTATCGGCTTCAACACCCGCGATAACCATGAGAATGACATCCATGATGGAAAAACTGATACCTATTGCAGCCACCAAATTGGATTTACATTTCGACAACCCTATCGGCTGCAACTCTCTCGAAAACCATGAAAATGACACACATGATGAAAAAGTTGATACCTATTGCAGCCGCCACCTTGGTTTAACATTTCGACAGCACTATCGGCTGCAACTCTCTCGAAAACCATGAAAATGACACACATGATGAAAAATTCATACCTATTGCAGCCGCCACCTTGGATTTACATTTCGACAGCACTATCGGCTTCAACACCCGCGAAAGCCATAAGAATGACACCCATGATGAAAAAACTAATACCTATTGCAGCCACCATATTGGATTTACATTTCGACAACCCTATCGGCTGCAACTCTCTCGAAAACCATGAAAATGACACACATGATGAATAATTCATACCTATTGCAGCCGCCACCTTGGATTTGCATTTCGATAGTACTATCGGCTTCAACACCCTCCAAAACCATGAAAATGACACCCGTGATGAAAAAATTAATACTTATTGCAGCCACCACCTTGGATTTACATTTCGACAGCACTATCGGCTTCAACACCCGCGAAAACCATGAGAATGACATCCATGATGAAAAAACTGATACCTATTGCAGCCGCCATATTGGATTTACATTTCGACAACCCTATCGGCTGCAACTCTCTCGAAAACTATGAAAATGACACGCATGATTAAAAATTCATACCTATTGCAGCCGCCACCTTGGATTTACATTTCGACAGCACTATCGGCTTCAACACCCTTGAAAACTATCAAAATGACACCCAAGATGAAAAAATTGATACTTATTTCAGGCGCCACCTTGGATTTACATTTCGACAGCACTATCGGCTTCAACACCCGCAAAATCCATTAGAATGACACCCATGATGAAAAAACTGATACCTATTGCAGCCGCCATATTGGATTTACATTTCGACAACCCTATCGGCTGCAACTCTCTCAAAAACTATAAAAATGACACCCATGATGAAAAAGTTGATACCTAATTCAGCCGCCATCTTGGATTTACATTTCGACAGCACTTTCGGCTTCAACACCCTCGAAAACCTTGAAAATGACATCCGTGATGAAAAAATTGATACCTATTGTAGCCGCCACCTTGGATTTACATTTCGACAGCACTATCGGCTTCAACACCCGCGATAACCATGAGAATGACATCCATGATGGAAAAACTGATACCTATTGCAGCCACCAAATTGGATTTACATTTCGACAACCCTATCGGCTGCAACTCTCTCGAAAACCATGAAAATGACACACATGATGAAAAAGTTGATACCTATTGCAGCCGCCACCTTGGTTTAACATTTCGACAGCACTATCGGCTGCAACTCTCTCGAAAACCATGAAAATGACACACATGATGAAAAATTCATACCTATTGCAGCCGCCACCTTGGATTTACATTTCGACAGCACTATCGGCTTCAACACCCTTGAAAACTATGAAAATGACACCCAAGATGAAAAAATGGATACCTAATTCAGCCGCCATCTTGGATTTGCATTTCGACAGTACTATCAGCTTCAACACCCTCGAAAACCATGAAAATGACACCCGTGATGAAAAAATTGATATTTATTGCAGCCGCCACCTTGGATTTACATTTCGACAGCACTATCGGCTTCAACACCCTTGAAAACTATGAAAATGACACCCAAGATGAAAAAATTGATACCTATTTCAGGCGCCACCTTGGATTTACATTTCGACAGCACTATCGGCTTCAACACCCGCGAAAGCCATAAGAATGACACCCATGATGAAAAAACTAATACCTATTGCAGCCACCATATTGGATTTACATTTCGACAACCCTATCGGCTGCAACTCTCTCGAAAACCATGAAAATGACACACATGATGAATAATTCATACCTATTGCAGCCGCCACCTTGGATTTGCATTTCGATAGTACTATCGGCTTCAACACCCTCCAAAACCATGAAAATGACACCCGTGATGAAAAAATTAATACTTATTGCAGCCACCACCTTGGATTTACATTTCGACAGCACTATCGGCTTCAACACCCGCGAAAACCATGAGAATGACATCCATGATGAAAAAACTGATACCTATTGCAGCCGCCATATTGGATTTACATTTCGACAACCCTATCGGCTGCAACTCTCTCGAAAACTATGAAAATGACACGCATGATTAAAAATTCATACCTATTGCAGCCGCCACCTTGGATTTACATTTCGACAGCACTATCGGCTTCAACACCCTTGAAAACTATGAAAATACACCCAAGATGAAAAAATTGATACCTATTTCAGGCGCCACCTTGGATTTACATTTCGACAGCACTATCGGCTTCAACACCCGAGAAAGCCATGAGAATGACACCCATGATGAAAAAACTGATACCTATTGCAGCCATATTGGATTTACATTTCGACAACCCTATCGGCTGCAACTCCCTCGAAAACCATGAAAATGACACACATGATGAATAATTCATACCTATTGCAGCCGCCACCTTGGATTTGCATTTCGATAGTACTATCGGCTTCAACACCCTCCAAAACCATGAAAATGACACCCGTGATGAAAAAATTAATACTTATTGCAGCCACCACCTTGGATTTACATTTCGACAGCACTATCGGCTTCAACACCCGCGAAAGCCATAAGAATGACACCCATGATGAAAAAACTAATACCTATTGCAGCCACCATATTGGATTTACATTTCGACAACCCTATCGGCTGCAACTCTCTCGAAAACCATGAAAATGACACACATGATGAATAATTCATACCTATTGCAGCCGCCACCTTGGATTTACATTTCGACAGCACTATCGGCTTCAACACCCTTGAAAACTATGAAAATGACACCCATGATGAAAAAACTGATACCTATTGCAGCCGCCATCTTGGATTTACATTTCGACAGCACTATCGGCTTCAACACCCGCGAAAACCATGAGAATGACATCCATGATGAAAAAACTAATACCTATTGCAGCCACCAAATTGGATTTACATTTCGACAACCCTATCGGCTGCAACTCTCTCGAAAACCATGAAAATGACACACATGATGAAAAAGTTGATACCTATTGCAGCCGCCACCTTGGTTTAACATTTCGACAGCACTATCGGCTTTACACCCTTGAAAACTATGAAAATGACACCCAAGATGAAAATATTGATACTTATTGCAGCCGCCACCTTGGATTTACATTCCGACAGCACTATCGGCTTCAACACCCGCGAAAACCATGAGAATGACATCCATGATGAAAAAACTGATACCTATTGCAGCCACCATATTGGATTTACATTTCGACAACCCTATCGGCTGCAACTCTCTCGAAAACTATGAAAATGACACGCATGATTAAAAATTCATACCTATTGCAGCCGCCACCTTGGATTTACATTTCGACAGCACTATCGGCTTCAACACCCTTGAAAACTATCAAAATGACACCCAAGATGAAAAAATTGATACTTATTTCAGGCGCCACCTTGGATTTACATTTCGACAGCACTATCGGCTTCAACACCCGCAAAATCCATTAGAATGACACCCATGATGAAAAAGTTGATACCTAATTCAGCCGCCATCTTGGATTTACATTTCGACAGCACTTTCGGCTTCAACACCCTCGAAAACCTTGAATATGACATCCGTGATGAAAAAATTGATACCTATTGTAGCCGCCACCTTGGATTTACATTTCGACAGCACTATCGGCTTCAACACCCGCGATAACCATGAGAATGACATCCATGATGGAAAAACTGATACCTATTGCAGCCACCAAATTGGATTTACATTTCGACAACCCTATCGGCTGCAACTCTCTCGAAAACCATGAAAATGACACACATGATGAAAAAGTTGATACCTATTGCAGCCGCCACCTTGGTTTAACATTTCGACAGCACTATCGGCTGCAACTCTCTCGAAAACCATGAAAATGACACACATGATGAAAAATTCATACCTATTGCAGCCGCCACCTTGGATTTACATTTCGACAGCACTATCGGCTTCAACACCCTTGAAAACTATGAAAATGACACCCAAGATGAAAAAATGGATACCTAATTCAGCCGCCATCTTGGATTTGCATTTCGACAGTACTATCAGCTTCAACACCCTCGAAAACCATGAAAATGACACCCGTGATGAAAAAATTGATATTTATTGCAGCCGCCACCTTGGATTTACATTTCGACAGCACTATCGGCTTCAACACCCTTGAAAACTATGAAAATGACACCCAAGATGAAAAAATTGATACCTATTTCAGGCGCCACCTTGGATTTACATTTCGACAGCACTATCGGCTTCAACACCCGCGAAAGCCATAAGAATGACACCCATGATGAAAAAACTAATACCTATTGCAGCCACCATATTGGATTTACATTTCGACAACCCTATCGGCTGCAACTCTCTCGAAAACCATGAAAATGACACACATGATGAAAAATTCATACCTATTGCAGCCGCCACCTTGGATTTACATTTCGACAGCACTATCGGCTTCAACACCCTTGAAAACTATGAAAATGACACCCAAGATGAAAAAATGGATACCTAATTCAGCCGCCATCTTGGATTTGCATTTCGACAGTACTATCAGCTTCAACACCCTCGAAAACCATGAAAATGACACCCGTGATGAAAAAATTGATATTTATTGCAGCCGCCACCTTGGATTTACATTTCGACAGCACTATCGGCTTCAACACCCTTGAAAACTATGAAAATGACACCCAAGATGAAAAAATTGATACCTATTTCAGGCGCCACCTTGGATTTACATTTCGACAGCACTATCGGCTTCAACACCCGCGAAAGCCATAAGAATGACACCCATGATGAAAAAACTAATACCTATTGCAGCCACCATATTGGATTTACATTTCGACAACCCTATCGGCTGCAACTCTCTCGAAAACCATGAAAATGACACACATGATGAATAATTCATACCTATTGCAGCCGCCACCTTGGATTTGCATTTCGATAGTACTATCGGCTTCAACACCCTCCAAAACCATGAAAATGACACCCGTGATGAAAAAATTAATACTTATTGCAGCCACCACCTTGGATTTACATTTCGACAGCACTATCGGCTTCAACACCCGCGAAAACCATGAGAATGACATCCATGATGAAAAAACTGATACCTATTGCAGCCGCCATATTGGATTTACATTTCGACAACCCTATCGGCTGCAACTCTCTCGAAAACTATGAAAATGACACGCATGATTAAAAATTCATACCTATTGCAGCCGCCACCTTGGATTTACATTTCGACAGCACTATCGGCTTCAACACCCTTGAAAACTATCAAAATGACACCCAAGATGAAAAAATTGATACTTATTTCAGGCGCCACCTTGGATTTACATTTCGACAGCACTATCGGCTTCAACACCCGCAAAATCCATTAGAATGACACCCATGATGAAAAAACTGATACCTATTGCAGCCGCCATATTGGATTTACATTTCGACAACCCTATCGGCTGCAACTCTCTCAAAAACTATAAAAATGACACCCATGATGAAAAAGTTGATACCTAATTCAGCCGCCATCTTGGATTTACATTTCGACAGCACTTTCGGCTTCAACACCCTCGAAAACCTTGAAAATGACATCCGTGATGAAAAAATTGATACCTATTGTAGCCGCCACCTTGGATTTACATTTCGACAGCACTATCGGCTTCAACACCCGCGATAACCATGAGAATGACATCCATGATGGAAAAACTGATACCTATTGCAGCCACCAAATTGGATTTACATTTCGACAACCCTATCGGCTGCAACTCTCTCGAAAACCATGAAAATGACACACATGATGAAAAAGTTGATACCTATTGCAGCCGCCACCTTGGTTTAACATTTCGACAGCACTATCGGCTGCAACTCTCTCGAAAACCATGAAAATGACACACATGATGAAAAATTCATACCTATTGCAGCCGCCACCTTGGATTTACATTTCGACAGCACTATCGGCTTCAACACCCTTGAAAACTATGAAAATGACACCCAAGATGAAAAAATGGATACCTAACTCAGCCGCCATCTTGGATTTGCATTTCGACAGTACTATCAGCTTCAACACCCTCGAAAACCATGAAAATGACACCCGTGATGAAAAAATTGATATTTATTGCAGCCGCCACCTTGGATTTACATTTCGACAGCACTATCGGCTTCAACACCCTTGAAAACTATGAAAATGACACCCAAGATGAAAAAATTGATACCTATTTCAGGCGCCACCTTGGATTTACATTTCGACAGCACTATCGGCTTCAACACCCGCGAAAGCCATAAGAATGACACCCATGATGAAAAAACTAATACCTATTGCAGCCACCATATTGGATTTACATTTCGACAACCCTATCGGCTGCAACTCTCTCGAAAACCATGAAAATGACACACATGATGAATAATTCATACCTATTGCAGCCGCCACCTTGGATTTGCATTTCGATAGTACTATCGGCTTCAACACCCTCCAAAACCATGAAAATGACACCCGTGATGAAAAAATTAATACTTATTGCAGCCACCACCTTGGATTTACATTTCGACAGCACTATCGGCTTCAACACCCGCGAAAACCATGAGAATGACATCCATGATGAAAAAACTGATACCTATTGCAGCCGCCATATTGGATTTACATTTCGACAACCCTATCGGCTGCAACTCTCTCGAAAACTATGAAAATGACACGCATGATTAAAAATTCATACCTATTGCAGCCGCCACCTTGGATTTACATTTCGACAGCACTATCGGCTTCAACACCCTTGAAAACTATCAAAATGACACCCAAGATGAAAAAATTGATACTTATTTCAGGCGCCACCTTGGATTTACATTTCGACAGCACTATCGGCTTCAACACCCGCAAAATCCATTAGAATGACACCCATGATGAAAAAACTGATACCTATTGCAGCCGCCATATTGGATTTACATTTCGACAACCCTATCGGCTGCAACTCTCTCAAAAACTATAAAAATGACACCCATGATGAAAAAGTTGATACCTAATTCAGCCGCCATCTTGGATTTACATTTCGACAGCACTTTCGGCTTCAACACCCTCGAAAACCTTGAAAATGACATCCGTGATGAAAAAATTGATACCTATTGTAGCCGCCACCTTGGATTTACATTTCGACAGCACTATCGGCTTCAACACCCGCGATAACCATGAGAATGACATCCATGATGGAAAAACTGATACCTATTGCAGCCACCAAATTGGATTTACATTTCGACAACCCTATCGGCTGCAACTCTCTCGAAAACCATGAAAATGACACACATGATGAAAAAGTTGATACCTATTGCAGCCGCCACCTTGGTTTAACATTTCGACAGCACTATCGGCTGCAACTCTCTCGAAAACCATGAAAATGACACACATGATGAAAAATTCATACCTATTGCAGCCGCCACCTTGGATTTACATTTCGACAGCACTATCGGCTTCAACACCCTTGAAAACTATGAAAATGACACCCAAGATGAAAAAATGGATACCTAATTCAGCCGCCATCTTGGATTTGCATTTCGACAGTACTATCAGCTTCAACACCCTCGAAAACCATGAAAATGACACCCGTGATGAAAAAATTGATATTTATTGCAGCCGCCACCTTGGATTTACATTTCGACAGCACTATCGGCTTCAACACCCTTGAAAACTATGAAAATGACACCCAAGATGAAAAAATTGATACCTATTTCAGGCGCCACCTTGGATTTACATTTCGACAGCACTATCGGCTTCAACACCCGCGAAAGCCATAAGAATGACACCCATGATGAAAAAACTAATACCTATTGCAGCCACCAAATTGGATTTACATTTCGACAACCCTATCGGCTGCAACTCTCTCGAAAACCATGAAAATGACACACATGATGAATAATTCATACCTATTGCAGCCGCCACCTTGGATTTGCATTTCGATAGTACTATCGGCTTCAACACCCTCCAAAACCATGAAAATGACACCCGTGATGAAAAAATTAATACTTATTGCAGCCACCACCTTGGATTTACATTTCGACAGCACTATCGGCTTCAACACCCGCGAAAACCATGAGAATGACATCCATGATGAAAAAACTGATACCTATTGCAGCCGCCATATTGGATTTACATTTCGACAACCCTATCGGCTGCAACTCTCTCGAAAACTATGAAAATGACACGCATGATTAAAAATTCATACCTATTGCAGCCGCCACCTTGGATTTACATTTCGACAGCACTATCGGCTTCAACACCCTTGAAAACTATGAAAATACACCCAAGATGAAAAAATTGATACCTATTTCAGGCGCCACCTTGGATTTACATTTCGACAGCACTATCGGCTTCAACACCCGAGAAAGCCATGAGAATGACACCCATGATGAAAAAACTGATACCTATTGCAGCCATATTGGATTTACATTTCGACAACCCTATCGGCTGCAACTCCCTCGAAAACCATGAAAATGACACACATGATGAATAATTCATACCTATTGCAGCCGCCACCTTGGATTTGCATTTCGATAGTACTATCGGCTTCAACACCCTCCAAAACCATGAAAATGACACCCGTGATGAAAAAATTAATACTTATTGCAGCCACCACCTTGGATTTACATTTCGACAGCACTATCGGCTTCAACACCCGCGAAAACCATGAGAATGACATCCATGATGAAAAAACTGATACCTATTGCAGCCACCAAATTGGATTTACATTTCAACAACCCTATCGGCTGCAACTCTCTCGAAAACCATGAAAATGACACACATGATGAAAAAGTTGATACCTATTGCAGCCGCCACCTTGGTTTAACATTTCGACAGCACTATCGGCTTCAACACCCTTGAAAACTATGAAAATGACACCCAAGATGAAAATATTGATACTTATTGCAGCCGCCACTTTGGATTTACATTTCGACAGCACTATCGGCTTCAACACCCGCGAAAACCATGAGAATGACATCCATGATGAAAAAACTGATACCTATTGCAGCCACCATATTGGATTTACATTTCGACAACCCTATCGGCTGCAACTCTCTCGAAAACCATGAAAATGACACACATGATGAAAAATTCATACCTATTGCAGCCGCCAACTTGGATTTACATTTCGACAGCATTATCGGCTTCAACACCCTTGAAAACTATGAAAATGACACCCAAGATGAAAAAATTGATACCTATTTCAGGCGCCACTTTGGATTTACATTTCGACAGCACTATCGGCTTCAACACCCGCGAAAGCCATGAGAATGACACCCATGATGAAAAAACTGATACCTATTGCAGCCGCCATATTGGATTTACATTTCGACAACCCTATCGGCTGCAACTCTCTCGAAAACCATGAAAATGACACACATGATGAAAAATTCATACCTATTGCAGCCGCCACCTTGGATTTACATTTCGACAGCACTATCGGCTTCAACACCCTTGAAAACTATCAAAATGACACCCAAGATGAAAAAATTGATACTTATTTCAGGCGCCACCTTGGATTTACATTTCGACAGCACTATCGGCTTCAACACCCGCAAAATCCATTAGAATGACACCCATGATGAAAAAACTGATACCTATTGCAGCCGCCATATTGGATTTACATTTCGACAACCCTATCGGCTGCAACTCTCTCAAAAACTATAAAAATGACACCCATGATGAAAAAGTTGATACCTAATTCAGCCGCCATCTTGGATTTACATTTCGACAGCACTTTCGGCTTCAACACCCTCGAAAACCTTGAAAATGACATCCGTGATGAAAAAATTGATACCTATTGTAGCCGCCACCTTGGATTTACATTTCGACAGCACTATCGGCTTCAACACCCGCGATAACCATGAGAATGACATCCATGATGGAAAAACTGATACCTATTGCAGCCACCAAATTGGATTTACATTTCGACAACCCTATCGGCTGCAACTCTCTCGAAAACCATGAAAATGACACACATGATGAAAAAGTTGATACTTATTGCAGCCGCCACCTTGGTTTAACATTTCGACAGCACTATCGGCTGCAACTCTCTCGAAAACCATGAAAATGACACACATGATGAAAAATTCATACCTATTGCAGCCGCCACCTTGGATTTACATTTCGACAGCACTATCGGCTTCAACACCCTTGAAAACTATGAAAATGACACCCAAGATGAAAAAATTGATACCTAATTCAGCCGCCATCTTGGATTTGCATTTCGACAGTACTATCAGCTTCAACACCCTCGAAAACCATGAAAATGACACCCGTGATGAAAAAATTGATACTTATTGCAGCCGCCACCTTGGATTTACATTTCGACAGCACTATCGGCTTCAACACCCTTGAAAACTATGAAAATGACACCCAAGATGAAAAAATTGATACCTATTTCAGGCGCCACCTTGGATTTACATTTCGACAGCACTATCGGCTTCAACACCCGCGAAAGCCATAAGAATGACACCCATGATGAAAAAACTAATACCTATTGCAGCCACCATATTGGATTTACATTTCGACAACCCTATCGGCTGCAACTCTCTCGAAAACCATGAAAATGACACACATGATGAAAAATTCATACCTATTGCAGCCGCCACCTTGGATTTACATTTCGACAGCACTATCGGCTTCAACACCCTTGAAAACTATGAAAATGACACCCATGATGAAAAAACTGATACCTATTGCAGCCGCCATCTTGGATTTACATTTCGACAGCACTATCGGCTTCAACACCCGCGAAAACCATAAGAATGACACCCATGATGAAAAAACTGATACCTATTGCAGCCGCCATATTGGATTTACATTTCGACAACCCTATCGGCTGCAACTCTCTCGAAAACCATGAAAATGACACACATGATGAAAAACTTCATACCTATTGCAGCCGCCACCTTGGATTTACATTTCGACAGCACTATCGGCTTCAACACCCTTGAAAACTATGAAAATGACACCCAAGATGAAAAAATTGATATCTATTTCAGTCGCCATCTTGGATTCACAGTTTCGACAGCACTATCGGCTTCAACACCCTCGAAAACCATGAAAATGACACACATGATGAAAAACTTCATACCTATTGCAGCCGCCACCTTGGATTTACATTTCGACAGCACTATCGGCTTCAACACCCTTGAAAACTATGAAAATGACACCCAAGATGAAAAAATTGATACCTATTTCAGGCGCCACCTTGGATTTACATTTCGACAGCACTATCGGCTTCAACACCCGCGAAAGCCATAAGAATGACACCCATGATGAAAAAACTAATACCTATTGCAGCCACCATATTGGATTTACATTTCGACAACCCTATCGGCTGCAACTCTCTCGAAAACCATGAAAATGACACACATGATGAATAATTCATACCTATTGCAGCCGCCACCTTGGATTTGCATTTCGATAGTACTATCGGCTTCAACACCCTCGAAAACCATGAAAATGACACCCGTGATGAAAAAATTAATACTTATTGCAGCCACCACCTTGGATTTACATTTCGACAGCACTATTGGCTTCAACACCCGCGAAAACCATGAGAATGACATCCATGATGAAAAAACTGATACCTATTGCAGCCACCAAATTGGATTTACATTTCAACAACCCTATCGGTTGCAACTCTCTCGAAAACCATGAAAATGACACACATGATGAAAAAGTTGATACCTATTGCAGCCGCCACCTTGGTTTAACATTTCGACAGCACTATCGGCTTCAGCACCCTTGAAAACTATGAAAATGACACCCAAGATGAAAATATTGATACTTATTGCAGCCGCCACTTTGGATTTACATTTCGACAGCACTATCGGCTTCAACACCCGCGAAAACCATGAGAATGACATCCATGATGAAAAAACTGATACCTATTGCAGCCACCAAATTGGATTTACATTTCAACAACCCTATCGGTTGCAACTCTCTCGAAAACCATGAAAATGACACACATGATGAAAAAGTTGATACCTATTGCAGCCGCCACCTTGGTTTAACATTTCGACAGCACTATCGGCTTCAGCACCCTTGAAAATTATGAAAATGACACCCAAGATGAAAATATTGATACTTATTGCAGCCGCCACTTTGGATTTACATTTCGACAGCACTATCGGCTTCAACACCCGCGAAAACCATGAGAATGACATCCATGATGAAAAAACTGATACCTATTGCAGCCACCAAATTGGATTTACATTTCAACAACCCTATCGGTTGCAACTCTCTCGAAAACCATGAAAATGACACACATGATGAATAATTCATACCTATTGCAGCCGCCACCTTGGTTTAACATTTCGACAGCACTATCGGCTGCAACTCTCTCGAAAACCATGAAAATGACACACATGATGAAAAATTCATACCTATTGCAGCCGCCACCTTGGATTTACATTTCGACAGCACTTTCGGCTTCAACACCCTCGAAAACCTTGAAAATGACATCCGTGATGAAAAAATTGATACCTATTGTAGCCGCCACCTTGGATTTACATTTCGACAGCACTATCGGCTTCAACACCCGCGATAACCATGAGAATGACATCCATGATGGAAAAACTGATACCTATTGCAGCCACCAAATTGGATTTACATTTCGATAACCCTATCGGCTGCAACTCTCTCGAAAACCATGAAAATGACACACATGATGAAAAAGTTGATACCTATTGCAGCCGCCACCTTGGTTTAACATTTCGACAGCACTATCGGCTGCAACTCTCTCGAAAACCATGAAAATGACACACATGATGAAAAATTCATACCTATTGCAGCCGCCACCTTGGATTTACATTTCGACAGCACTATCGGCTTCAACACCCTTGAAAACTATGAAAATGACACCCAAGATGAAAAAATTGATACCTAATTCAGCCGCCATCTTGGATTTGCATTTCGACAGTACTATCAGCTTCAACACCCTCGAAAACCATGAAAATGACACCCGTGATGAAAAAATTGATACTTATTGCAGCCGCCACCTTGGATTTACATTTCGACAGCACTATCGGCTTCAACACCCTTGAAAACTATGAAAATGACACCCAAGATGAAAAAATTGATACCTATTTCAGGCGCCACCTTGGATTTACATTTCGACAGCACTATCGGCTTCAACACCCGCGAAAGCCATAAGAATGACACCCATGATGAAAAAACTAATACCTATTGCAGCCACCATATTGGATTTACATTTCGACAACCCTATCGGCTGCAACTCTCTCGAAAACCATGAAAATGACACACATGATGAAAAATTCATACCTATTGCAGCCGCCACCTTGGATTTACATTTCGACAGCACTATCGGCTTCAACACCCTTGAAAACTATGAAAATGACACCCATGATGAAAAAACTGATACCTATTGCAGCCGCCATCTTGGATTTACATTTCGACAGCACTATCGGCTTCAACACCCGCGAAAACCATAAGAATGACACCCATGATGAAAAAACTGATACCTATTGCAGCCGCCATATTGGATTTACATTTCGACAACCCTATCGGCTGCAACTCTCTCGAAAACCATGAAAATGACACACATGATGAAAAACTTCATACCTATTGCAGCCGCCACCTTGGATTTACATTTCGACAGCACTATCGGCTTCAACACCCTTGAAAACTATGAAAATGACACCCAAGATGAAAAAATTGATATCTATTTCAGTCGCCATCTTGGATTCACAGTTTCGACAGCACTATCGGCTTCAACACCCTCGAAAACCATGAAAATGACACACATGATGAAAAACTTCATACCTATTGCAGCCGCCACCTTGGATTTACATTTCGACAGCACTATCGGCTTCAACACCCTTGAAAACTATGAAAATGACACCCAAGATGAAAAAATTGATACCTATTTCAGGCGCCACCTTGGATTTACATTTCGACAGCACTATCGGCTTCAACACCCGCGAAAGCCATAAGAATGACACCCATGATGAAAAAACTAATACCTATTGCAGCCACCATATTGGATTTACATTTCGACAACCCTATCGGCTGCAACTCTCTCGAAAACCATGAAAATGACACACATGATGAATAATTCATACCTATTGCAGCCGCCACCTTGGATTTGCATTTCGATAGTACTATCGGCTTCAACACCCTCGAAAACCATGAAAATGACACCCGTGATGAAAAAATTAATACTTATTGCAGCCACCACCTTGGATTTACATTTCGACAGCACTATTGGCTTCAACACCCGCGAAAACCATGAGAATGACATCCATGATGAAAAAACTGATACCTATTGCAGCCACCAAATTGGATTTACATTTCAACAACCCTATCGGTTGCAACTCTCTCGAAAACCATGAAAATGACACACATGATGAAAAAGTTGATACCTATTGCAGCCGCCACCTTGGTTTAACATTTCGACAGCACTATCGGCTTCAGCACCCTTGAAAACTATGAAAATGACACCCAAGATGAAAATATTGATACTTATTGCAGCCGCCACTTTGGATTTACATTTCGACAGCACTATCGGCTTCAACACCCGCGAAAACCATGAGAATGACATCCATGATGAAAAAACTGATACCTATTGCAGCCACCAAATTGGATGTACATTTCAACAACCCTATCGGTTGCAACTCTCTCGAAAACCATGAAAATGACACACATGATGAAAAAGTTGATACCTATTGCAGCCGCCACCTTGGTTTAACATTTCGACAGCACTATCGGCTTCAGCACCCTTGAAAACTATGAAAATGACACCCAAGATGAAAATATTGATACTTATTGCAGCCGCCACTTTGGATTTACATTTCGACAGCACTATCGGCTTCAACACCCGCGAAAACCATGAGAATGACATCCATGATGAAAAAACTGATACCTATTGCAGCCACCAAATTGGATTTACATTTCAACAACCCTATCGGTTGCAACTCTCTCGAAAACCATGAAAATGACACACATGATGAAAAAGTTGATACCTATTGCAGCCGCCACCTTGGTTTAACATTTCGACAGCACTATCGGCTTCAGCACCCTTGAAAACTATGAAAATGACACCCAAGATGAAAATATTGATACTTATTGCAGCCGCCACTTTGGATTTACATTTCGACAGCACTATCGGCTTCAACACCCGCGAAAACCATGAGAATGACATCCATGATGAAAAAACTGATACCTATTGCAGCCGCCATATTGGATTTACATTTCGACAACCCTATCGGCTGCAACTCTCTCGAAAACCATGAAAATGACACACATGATGAAAAATTCATACCTATTGCAGCCGCCACCTTGGATTTACATTTCGACAGCACTATCGGCTTCAACACCCTTGAAAACTATGAAAATGACACCCATGATGAAGAAACTGATACCTATTGCAGCCGCCATCTTGGATTTACATTTCGACAGCACTATCGGCTTCAACACCCGCGAAAACCATAACAATGACACCCATGATGAAAAAACTGATACCTATTGCAGCCGCCATATTGGATTTACATTTCGACAACCCTATCGGCTGCAACTCTCTCGAAAACCATGAAAATGACACACATGATGAAAAACTTCATACCTATTGCAGCCGCCACCTTGGATTTACATTTCGACAGCACTATCGGCTTCAACACCCTTGAAAACTATGAAAATGACACCCAAGATGAAAAAATTGATATCTATTTCAGTCGCCATCTTGGATTCACAGTTTCGACAGCACTATCGGCTTCAACACCCTCGAAAACCATGAAAATGACACACATGATGAAAAACTTCATACCTATTGCAGCCGCCACCTTGGATTTACATTTCGACAGCACTATCGGCTTCAACACCCTTGAAAACTATGAAAATGACACCCAAGATGAAAAAATTGATACCTATTTCAGGCGCCACTTTGGATTTACATTTCGACAGCACTATCGGCTTCAACACCCGCGAAAACCATAAGAATGACACCCATGATGAAAAAACTGATACCTATTGCAGCCGCCATATTGGATTTACATTTCGACAACCCTATCGGCTGCAACTCTCTCGAAAACCATGAAAATGACACACATGATGAAAAACTTCATACCTATTGCAGCCGCCACCTTGGATTTACATTTCGACAGCACTATCGGCTTCAACACCCTTGAAAACTATGAAAATGACACCCAAGATGAAAAAATTGATATCTATTTCAGTCGCCATCTTGGATTCACAGTTTCGACAGCACTATCGGCTTCAACACCCTCGAAAACCATGAAAATGACACACATGATGAAAAACTTCATACCTATTGCAGCCGCCACCTTGGATTTACATTTCGACAGCACTATCGGCTTCAACACCCTTGAAAACTATGAAAATGACACCCAAGATGAAAAAATTGATACCTATTTCAGGCGCCACTTTGGATTTACATTTCGACAGCACTATCGGCTTCAACACCCGCGAAAGCCATGAGAATGACACCCATGATGAAAAAACTGATACCTATTGCAGCCGCCATATTAGATTTACATTTCGACAACCCTATCGGCTGCAACTCTCTCGAAAACCATGAAAATGACACACATGATGAATAATTCATACCTATTGCAGCCGCCACCTTGGATTTGCATTTCGACAGTACTATCGGCTTCAACACCCTCGAAAACCATGAAAATGACACCCGTGATGAAAAAATTAATACTTATTGCAGCCGCCACCTTGGATTTACATTTCGACAGCACTATCGGCTTCAACACCCGCGAAAGCCATGAGAATGACACTCATGATGAAAAAACTGATACCTATTGCAGCCGCCATATTGGATTTACATTTCGACAACCCTATCGGCTGCAACACTCTCAAAAACTATAAATATGACACCCATGATGAAAAAGTTGATACCTAATTCAGCCGCCATCTTGGATTTACATTTCGACAGCACTATCGGATTCAACACCCGCGAAAACCATAAGAATGACACCCATGATGAAAACACTGATACCTATTGCAGCCGCCATATTGGATTTACATTTTGACAACCCTATCGGCTGCAACTCTCACGAAAACCATGAAAATGACACACATGATGAAAAACTTCATACCTATTGCAGCCACCATATTGGATTTACATTTCGACAACCCTATCGGCTGCAACTCTCTCGAAAACTATGAAAATGACACCCATGATGAAAAAATTGATACCTAATTCAGCCGCCATCTTGGATTTGCATTTCGACAGTACTATCAGCTTCAACACCCTCGAAAACCATGAAAATGACACCCAAGATGAAAAAATTGATACCTATTTCAGGCGCCACCTTGGATTTACATTTCGACAGCACTATCGGCTTCAACACCCGCGAAAGCCATAAGAATGACACCCATGATGAAAAAACTGATACCTATTGCAGCCACCATATTGGATTTACATTTCGACAACCCTATCGGCTGCAACTCTCTCAAAAACCATGAAAATGACACACATGATGAATAACTCATACCAATTGCAGCCGCCACCTTGGATTTGCATTTCGACAGTACTATCTGCTTCAACACCCTCGAAAACCATGAAAATGACACCCGTGATGAAAAAATTAATACTTATTGCAGCCGCCACCTTGGATTTAAATTTCGACAGCACTATCGGCTTCAACACCCGCGAAAACCATGAGAATGACATACATGATGAAAAAACTAATACCTATTGCAGTTACCAAATTGGATTTACATTTCGACAACCCTATCGGCTGCAACTCTCTCGAAAACCATGAAAATGACACACATGATGAAAAAGTTGATACCTATTGCAGCCGCCACCTTGGTTTAACATTTCGACAGCACTATCGGCTTCAACACCCTTGAAAACTATGAAAATGACACCCAAGATGAAAATATTGATACTTATTGCAGCCGCCACCTTGGCTTTACATTTCGACAGCACTATCGGCTTCAACACCCGCGAAAGCCATGAGAATGACATCCATGATGAAAAAGCTGATACCTATTGCAGCCACCATATTGGATTTACATTTCGACAACCCTATCGGCTGCAACTCTCTCGAAAACCATGAAAATGACACACATGATGAAAAATTCATACCTTTTGCAGCCGCCACCTTGGATTTACATTTCGACAGCACTATCGGCTTCAACACCCTTGAAAACTATGAAAATGACACCCAAGATGAAAAAATTGATAATTATTTCAGGCGCCACCTTGGATTTACATTTCGACAGCACTATCGGCTTCAACACCCTTGAAAACTATGAAAATGACACCCAAGATGAAAAAATTGATACCTATTTCAGGCGCCACCTTGGATTTACATTTCGACAGCACTATCGGCTTCAACACCCGTGAAAGCCATGAGAATGACACCCATAATGAAAAAACTGATACCTATTGCAGCCACCATATTGGATTTACATTTCGACAACCCTATCGGCTGCAACTCTCTCGAAAACTATGAAAATGACACCCATGATGAAAAAATTGATACCTAATTCAGCCGCCATCTTGGATTTGCATTTCGACAGTACTATCAGCTTCAACACCCTCGAAAACCATGAAAATGACACCCGTGATGAAAAAATTGATACTTATTGCAGCTGCCACCTTGGATTTACATTTCGACAGCACTATCGGCTGCAACACTCTCAAAAACTATAAATATGACACCCATGATGAAAAAGTTGATACCTAATTCAGCCGCCATCTTGGATTTACATTTCGACAGCACTATCGGATTCAACACCCGCGAAAACCATAAGAATGACACCCATGATGAAAAAACTGATACCTATTGCAGCCGCCATATTGGATTTACATTTCGACAACCCTATCGGCTGCAACTCTCTCGAAAACCATGAAAATGACACACATGATGAAAAACTTCATACCTATTGCAGCCACCATATTGGATTTACATTTCGACAACCCTATCGGCTGCAACTCTCTCGAAAACTATGAAAATGACACCCATGATGAAAAAATTGATACCTAATTCAGCCGCCATCTTGGATTTGCATTTCGACAGTACTATCAGCTTCAACACCCTCGAAAACCATGAAAATGACACCCAAGATGAAAAAATTGATACCTATTTCAGGCGCCACCTTGGATTTACATTTCGACAGCACTATCGGCTTCAACACCCGCGAAAGCCATAAGAATGACACCCATGATGAAAAAACTGATACCTATTGCAGCCACCATATTGGATTTACATTTCGACAGTACTATCTGCTTCAACACCCTCGAAAACCATGAAAATGACACCCGTGATGAAAAAATTAATACTTATTGCAGCCGCCACCTTGGATTTAAATTTCGACAGCACTATCGGCTTCAACACCCGCGAAAACCATGAGAATGACATCCATGATGAAAAAACTAATACCTATTGCAGCTACCAAATTGGATTTACATTTCGACAACCCTATCGGCTGCAACTCTCTCGAAAACCATGAAAATGACACACATGATGAAAAAGTTGATACCTATTGCAGCCGCCACCTTGGTTTAACATTTCGACAGCACTATCGGCTTCAACACCCTTGAAAACTATGAAAATGACACCCAAGATGAAAATATTGATACTTATTGCAGCCGCCACCTTGGCTTTACATTTCGACAGCACTATCGGCTTCAACACCCGCGAAAGCCATGAGAATGACATCCATGATGAAAAAGCTGATACCTATTGCAGCCACCATATTGGATTTACATTTCGACAACCCTATCGGCTGCAACTCTCTCGAAAACCATGAAAATGACACACATGATGAAAAATTCATACCTTTTGCAGCCGCCACCTTGGATTTACATTTCGACAGCACTATCGGCTTCAACACCCTTGAAAACTATGAAAATGACACCCAAGATGAAAAAATTGATACTTATTTCAGGCGCCACCTTGGATTTACATTTCGACAGCACTATCGGCTTCAACACCCTTGAAAACTATGAAAATGACACCCAAGATGAAAAAATTGATACCTATTTCAGGCGCCACCTTGGATTTACATTTCGACAGCACTATCGGCTTCAACACCCGTGAAAGCCATGAGAATGACACCCATAATGAAAAAACTGATACCTATTGCAGCCACCATATTGGATTTACATTTCGACAACCCTATCGGCTGCAACTCTCTCGAAAACTATGAAAATGACACCCATGATGAAAAAATTGATACCTAATTCAGCCGCCATCTTGGATTTGCATTTCGTTAGTACTATTAGCTTCAACACCCTCGAAAACCATGAAAATGACACCCGTGATGAAAAAATTGATACTTATTGCAGCTGCCACCTTGGATTTACATTTCGACAGCACTATCGGCTTCAACACCCGCGAAAACCATGAGAAAGACATCCATGATAAAAAAACTGATACCTATTGCAGCCACCATATTGGATTTACATTTCGACAACCCTATCGGCTGCAACTCTCTCGAAAACCATGAAAATGACACACATGATGAAAAATTCATACCTATTGCAGCCGCCACCTTGGATTTACATTTCGACAGCACTATCGGCTTCAACACCCTTGAAAACTATGAAAATGACACCCAAGATGAAAAAATTGATACCTATTTCAGGCGCTACCTTGGATTTACATTTCGACAGCACTATCGGCTTCAACACCCGCGAAAGCCATAAGAATGACACCCATGATGAAAAAACTGATACCTATTGCAGCCACCATATTAGATTTACATTTCGACAACCCTATCGGCTGCAACTCTCTCAAAAACCATGAAAATGACACACATGATGGATAATTCATACCTATTGCAGCCGCCACCTTGGATTTGCATTTCGACAGTACTATCTGCTTCAACACCCTCGAAAACCATGAAAATGACACCCGTGATGAAATAATTAATACTTATTGCAGCCGCCACCTTGGATTTACATTTCGACAGCACTATCGGCTTCAACACCCGCGAAAACCATGAGAATGACATCCATGATGAAAAAACTAATACCTATTGCAGCTACCAAATTGGATTTACATTTCGACAACCCTATCGGCTGCAACTCTCTCGAAAACCATGAAAATGACACACATGATGAAA
Source organism: Parnassius mnemosyne (assembly GCA_963668995.1). Lineage (NCBI taxonomy): Eukaryota > Metazoa > Arthropoda > Insecta > Lepidoptera > Papilionidae > Parnassius > Parnassius mnemosyne. The sequence goes on along the minus strand of CAVLGL010000013.1, from coordinate 16,318,688 downwards.
AAGTTGATACCTATTGCAGCCGCCACCTTGGTTTAACATTTCGACAGCACTATCGGCTTCAACACCCTTGAAAACTATGAAAATGACACCCAAGATGAAAATATTGATACTTATTGCAGCCGCCACCTTGGATTTACATTTCGACAGCACTATCGGCTTCAACACCCGCGAAAACCATGAGAATGACATCCATGATGAAAAAGCTGATACCTATTGCAGCCACCATATTGGATTTACATTTCGACAACCCTATCGGCTGCAACTCTCTCGAAAACCATGAAAATGACACACATGATGAAAAACTTCATACCTATTGCAGCCGCCACCTTGGATTTACATTTCGACAGCACTATCGGCTTCAACACCCTTGAAAACTATGAAAATGACACCCAAGATGAAAAAATTGATACTTATTTCAGGCGCCACCTTGGATTTACATTTCGACAGCACTATCGGCTTCAACACCCGAGAAAGCCATGAGAATGACACCCATGGTGAAAAAACTGATACCTATTGCAGCCGCCATATTGGATTTACATTTCGACAACCCTATCGGCTGCAACTCTCTCGAAAACCATGAAAATGACACACATGATGAAAAACTTCATACTTATTGCAGCCGCCATATTGGATTTACATTTCGACAACCCTATCGGCTGCAACTCTCTCAAAAACCATGAAAATGACACACATGATGAAAAAATCATACCTATTGCAGCCGCCACCTTGGATTTACATTTCGACAGCACTATCGGCTGCAACTCTCTCGAAAACCATGAAAATGACACACATGATGAATAATTCATACCTATTGCAGCCGCCACCTTGGATTTGCATTTCGACAGTACTATCTGCTTCAACACCCTCGAAAACCATGAAAATGACACCCGTGATGAAAAAATTAATACTTATTGCAGCCGCCACCTTGGATTTACATTTCGACAGCACTATCGGCTTCAACACCCGCGAAACCCATGAGAATTACATCCATGATGAAAAAACTAATACCTATTGCAGCCACCAAATTGGATTTACATTTCGACAACCCTATCGGCTGCAACTCTCTCGAAAACTATGAAAATGACACCCATGATGAAAAAATTGATACCTAATTCAGCCGCCATCTTGGATTTGCATTTCGACAGTACTATCAGCTTCAACACCCTCGAAAACCATGAAAATGACACCCAAGATGAAAAAATTGATACCTATTTCAGGCGCCACCTTGGATTTACATTTCGACAGCACTATCGGCTTCAACACCCGCGAAAGCCATAAGAATGACACCCATGATGAAAAAACTGATACCTATTGCAGCCACCATATTGGATTTCCATTTCGACAACCCTATCGGCTGTAACTCTCTCAAAAACCATGAAAATGACACACATGATGAATAACTCATACCTATTGCAGCCGCCACCTTGGATTTGCATTTCGACAGTACTATCTGCTTCAACACCCTCGAAAACCATGAAAATGACACCCGTGATGAAAAAATTAATACTTATTGCAGCCGCCACCTTGGGTTTAAATTTCGACAGCACTATCGGCTTCAACACCCGCGAAAACCATGAGAATGACATCCATGATGAAAAAACTAATACCTATTGCAGCTACCAAATTGGATTTACATTTCGACAACCCTATCGGCTGCAACTCTCTCGAAAACCATGAAAATGACACACATGATGAAAAAGTTGATACCTATTGCAGCCGCCACCTTGGTTTAACATTTTGACAGCACTATCGGCTTCAACACCCTTGAAAACTATGAAAATGACACCCAAGATGAAAATATTGATACTTATTGCAGCCGCCACCTTGGCTTTACATTTCGACAGCACTATCGGCTTCAACACCCGCGAAAGCCATGAGAATGACATCCATGATGAAAAAGCTGATACCTATTGCAGCCACCATATTGGATTTACATTTCGACAACCCTATCGGCTGCAACTCTCTCGAAAACCATGAAAATGACACACATGATGAAAAATTCATACCTTTTGCAGCCGCCACCTTGGATTTACATTTCGACAGCACTATCGGCTTCAACACCCTTGAAAACTATGAAAATGACACCCAAGATGAAAAAATTGATACTTATTTCAGGCGCCACCTTGGATTTACATTTCGACAGCATTATCGGCTTCAACACCCTTGAAAACTATGAAAATGACACCCAAGATGAAAAAATTGATACCTATTTCAGGCGCCACCTTGGATTTACATTTCGACAGCACTATCGGCTTCAACACCCGTGAAAGCCATGAGAATGACACCCATAATGAAAAAACTGATACCTATTGCAGCCACCATATTGGATTTACATTTCGACAACCCTATCGGCTGCAACTCTCTCGAAAACTATGAAAATGACACCCATGATGAAAAAATTGATACCTAATTCAGCCGCCATCTTGGATTTGCATTTCGACAGTACTATCAGCTTCAACACCCTCGAAAACCATGAAAATGACACCCGTGATGAAAAAATTGATACTTATTGCAGCTGCCACCTTGGATTTACATTTCGACAGCACTATCGGCTTCAACACCCGCGAAAACCATGAGAAAGACATCCATGATAAAAAAACTGATACCTATTGCAGCCACCATATTGGATTTACATTTCGACAACCCTATCGGCTGCAACTCTCTCGAAAACCATGAAAATGACACACATGATGAAAAATTCATACCTATTGCAGCCGCCACCTTGGATTTACATTTCGACAGCACTATCGGCTTCAACACCCTTGAAAACTATGAAAATGACACCCAAGATGAAAAAATTGATACCTATTTCAGGCGCTACCTTGGATTTACATTTCGACAGCACTATCGGCTTCAACACCCGCGAAAGCCATAAGAATGACACCCATGATGAAAAAACTGATACCTATTGCAGCCACCATATTAGATTTACATTTCGACAACCCTATCGGCTGCAACTCTCTCAAAAACCATGAAAATGACACACATGATGGATAATTCATACCTATTGCAGCCGCCACCTTGGATTTGCATTTCGACAGTACTATCTGCTTCAACACCCTCGAAAACCATGAGAATGACATCCATGATGAAAAAACTAATACCTATTGCAGCTACCAAATTGGATTTACATTTCGACAACCCTATCGGCTGCAACTCTCTCGAAAACCATGAAAATGACACACATGATGAAAAAGTTGATACCTATTGCAGCCGCCACCTTGGTTTAACATTTCGACAGCACTATCGGCTTCAACACCCTTGAAAACTATGAAAATGACACCCAAGATGAAAATATTGATACTTATTGCAGCCGCCACCTTGGATTTACATTTCGACAGCACTATCGGCTTCAACACCCGCGAAAACCATGAGAATGACATCCATGATGAAAAAGCTGATACCTATTGCAGCCACCATATTGGATTTACATTTCGACAACCCTATCGGCTGCAACTCTCTCGAAAACCATGAAAATGACACACATGATGAAAAATTCATACCTATTGCAGCCGCCACCTTGGATTTACATTTCGACAGCACTATCGGCTTCAACACCCGCGAAAACCATGAGAATGACATCCATGATGAAAAAACTAATACCTATTGCAGCTACCAAATTGGATTTACATTTCGACAACCCTATCGGCTGCAACTCTCTCGAAAACCATGAAAATGACACACATGATGAAAAAGTTGATACCTATTGCAGCCGCCACCTTGGTTTAACATTTCGACAGCACTATCGGCTTCAACACCCTTGAAAACTATGAAAATGACACCCAAGATGAAAATATTGATACTTATTGCAGCCGCCACCTTGGATTTACATTTCGACAGCACTATCGGCTTCAACACCCGCGAAAACCATGAGAATGACATCCATGATGAAAAAGCTGATACCTATTGCAGCCACCATATTGGATTTACATTTCGACAACCCTATCGGCTGCAACTCTCTCGAAAACCATGAAAATGACACACATGATGAAAAATTCATACCTATTGCAGCCGCCACCTTGGATTTACATTTCGACAGCACTATCGGCTTCAACACCCTTGAAAACTATGAAAATGACACCCAAGATGAAAAAATTGATACTTATTTCAGGCGCCACCTTGGATTTACATTTCGACAGCACTATCGGCTTCAACACCCGAGAAAGCCATGAGAATGACACCCATGATGAAAAAACTGATACCTATTGCAGCCGCCATATTGGATTTACATTTCGACAACCCTATCGGCTGCAACTCTCTCGAAAACCATGAAAATGACACACATGATGAAAAACTTCATACTTATTGCAGCCGCCATATTGGATTTACATTTCGACAACCCTATCGGCTGCAACTCTCTCAAAAACCATGAAAATGACACACATGATGAAAAATTCATACCTATTGCAGCCGCCACCTTGGATTTACATTTCGACAGCACTATCGGCTGCAACTCTCTCGAAAACCATGAAAATGACACACATGATGAAAAATTCATACCTATTGCAGCCGCCACCTTGGATTTACATTTCGACAGCACTATCGGCTGCAACTCTCTCGAAAACCATGAAAATGACACACATGATGAATAATTCATACCTATTGCAGCCGCCACCTTGGATTTGCATTTCGACAGTACTATCTGCTTCAACACCCTCGAAAACCATGAAAATGACACCCGTGATGAAAAAATTAATACTTATTGCAGCCGCCACCTTGGATTTACATTTCGACAGCACTATCGGCTTCAACACCCGCGAAACCCATGAGAATTACATCCATGATGAAAAAACTAATACCTATTGCAGCCACCAAATTGGATTTACATTTCGACAACCCTATCGGCTGCAACTCTCTCGAAAACCTTGAAAATGACACCCGTGATGAAAAAATTGATACCTATTGTAGCCGCCACCTTGGATTTACATTTCGAAAGCACTATCGGCTTCAACACCCGCGAAAGCCATGAGAATGACACCCATGATGAAAAAACTGATACCTATTGCAGCCGCCATATTGGATTTACATTTCGACAACCCTATCGGCTGCAACTCTCTCAAAAACTATAAAACTGACACCCATGATGAAAAAGTTGATACCTAATTCAGCCGCCATCTTGGATTTACATTTCGACAGCACTATCGGCTTCAACACCCGCGAAAACCATAAGAATGACACCCATGATGAAAAAACTGATACCTATTGCAGCCACCATATTGGATTTACATTTCGATAACCCTATCGGCTGCAACTCTCTCGAAAACCATGAAAATGACAAAGATGATGAAAAAATTCATACTTATTGCAGCCGCCATATTGGATTTACATTTCGACAACCCTATCGGCTGCAACTCTCTCGAAAACCATGAAAATGGCACACATGATGAAAAATTCATACCTATTGCAGCCGCCACCTTGGATTTACATTTCGACAGCACTATCGGCTTCAACACCCTTGAAAACTATGAAAATGACACCCAAGATGAAAAAATTGATACCTATTTCAGGCGCCACCTTGGATTTACATTTCGACAGCACTATCGGCTTCAACACCCGTGAAAGCCATGAGAATGACACCCATGATGAAAAAACTGATACCTATTGCAGCCACCATATTGGATTTACATTTCGACAACCCTATCGGCTGCAACTCCCTCGAAAACTATGAAAATGACACCCATGATGAAAAAGTTGATACCTAATTCAGCCGCCATCTTGGATTTGCATTTCGACAGTACTATCAGCTTCAACACCCTCGAAAACCATGAAAATGACACCCGTGATGAAAAAATTGATACTTATTGCAGCCGCCACCTTGGATTTACATTTCGACAGCACTATCGGCTTCAACAACCGCGAAAACCATGAGAAAGACATCCATGATAAAAAATCTAATACCTATTGCAGCCACCATATTGGATTTACATTTCGACAACCCTATCGGCTGCAACTCTCTCGAAAACCATGAAAATGACACACATGATGAAAAATTCATACCTATTGCAGCCGCCACCTTGGATTTACATTTCGACAGCACTATCGGCTTCAACACCCTTGAAAACTATGAAAATGACACCCAAGATGAAAAAATTGATACCTATTTCAGGCGCCACCTTGGATTTACATTTCGACAGCACTATCGGCTTCAACACCCGCGAAAGCCATAAGAATGACACCCATGATGAAAAAACTGATACCTATTGCAGCCACCATATTGGATTTACATTTCGACAACCCTATCGGCTGCAACTCTCTCGAAAACCATGAAAATGACACACATGATGAATAATTCATACCTATTGCAGCCGCCACCTTGGATTTGCATTTCGACAGTACTATCGGCTTCAACACCCTCGAAAACCATGAGAATGACATCCATGATGAAAAAACTGATATCTATTGCAGCCACCAAATTGGATTTACATTTCGACAACCCTGTCGGCTGCAACTCTCTCGAAAACCTTGAAAATGACACACATGATGAAAAAGTTGATACCTATTGCAGCCGCCACCTTGATTTAACATTTCGACAGCACTATCGGCTTCAACACCCTTGAAAACTATGAAAATGACACCCAAGATGAAAATATTGATACTTATTGCAGCCGCCACCTTGGATTTACATTTCGACAGCACTATCGGCTTCAACGCCCGCGAAAACCATGAGAATGACATCCATGATGAAAAAACTGATACCTATTGCAGCCACCATATTGGATTTACATTTCGACAACCCTATCGGCTGCAACTCTCTCGAAAACCATGAAAATGACACACATGATGAAAAATTCATACCTATTGCAGCCGCCAACTTGGATTTACATTTCGACAGCACTATCGGCTTCAACACCCTTGAAAACTATGAAAATGACACCCAAGATGAAAAAATTGATACCTATTTCAGGCGCCACCTTGGATTTACATTTCGACAGCACTATCGGCTTCAACACCCGCGAAAGCCATGAGAATGACACCCATGATGAAAAAACTGATACCTATTGCAGCCGCCATATTGGATTTACATTTCGACAACCCTATCGGCTGCAACTCTCTCGAAAACCATGAAAATGACACACATGATGAAAAACTTCATACTTATTGCAGCCGCCACCTTGGATTTACATTTCGACAGCACTATCGGCTTCAACACCCGCGAAAACCATAAGAATGACACCCATGATGAAAAAACTGATACCTATTGCAGCCACCATATTTGATTTACATTTCGACAACCCTATCGGCTGCAACTCTCTCGAAAACCATGAAAATGACACACATGATGAAAAATTCATACCTATTGCAGCCGCCACCTTGGATTTACATTTCGATAGCACTATCGGCTTCAACACCCTTGAAAACTATGAAAATGACACCCAAGATGAAAAAATTGATACCTATTTCAGGCGCCACCTTGGATTTACATTTCGACAGCACTATCGGCTTCAACACCCGAGAAAGCCATGAGAATGACACCCATGATGAAAAAACTGATACCTATTGCAGCCGCCATATTGGATTTACATTTCGACAACCCTATCGGCTGCAACTCTCTCAATAACTATAAAAATGACACCCATGATGAAAAAGTTGATACCTAATTCAGCCGCCATCTTGGATTTACATTTCGACAGCACTATCGGCTTCAACACACGCGAAAACCATGAAAATGACACACATGATGAAAAACTTCATACTTATTGCAGCCGCCACCTTGGATTTACATTTCGACAGCACTATCGGCTTCAACACCCGCGAAAACCATAAGAATGACACCCATGATGAAAAAACTGATACCTATTGCAGCCACCATATTTGATTTACATTTCGACAACCCTATCGGCTGCAACTCTCTCAAAAACTATAAAAATGACACCCATGATGAAAAAGTTGATACCTAATTCAGTCGCCATCTTGGATTTGCATTTCGACAGTACTATCAGCTTCAACACCCTCGAAAACCATGAAAATGACACCCGTGATGAAAAAATTGATACCTATTGTAGCCGCCACCTTGGATTTACATTTCGACAGCACTATCGGCTTCAACACCCGCAAAAGCCATGAGAATGACACCCATGATGAAAAAACTGATACCTATTGCAGCCGCCATATTGGATTTACATTTCGACAACCCTATCGGCTGCAACTCTCTCAATAACTATAAAAATGACACCCATGATGAAAAAGTTGATACCTAATTCAGCCGCCATCTTGGATTTACATTTCGACAGCACTATCGGCTTCAACACACGCGAAAACCATGAAAATGACACACATGATGAAAAACTTCATACTTATTGCAGCCGCCACCTTGGATTCACATTTCGACAGCACTATCGGCTTCAACACCCGCGAAAACCATAAGAATGACACCCATGATGAAAAAACTGATACCTATTGCAGCCACCATATTGGATTTACATTTCGACAACCCTATCGGCTGCAACTCTCTCAATAACTATAAAAATGACACCCATGATGAAAAAGTTGATACCTAATTCAGCCGCCATCTTGGATTTACATTTCGACAGCACTATCGGCTTCAACACCCGCGAAAACCATGAAAATGACACACATGATGAAAAACTTCATACTTATTGCAGCCGCCACCTTGGATTTACATTTCGACAGCACTATCGGCTTCAACACCCGCGAAAGCCATGAGAATGACACCCATGATGAAAAAACTGATACCTATTGCAGCCGCCATATTGGATTTACATTTCGACAACCCTATCGGCTGCAACTCTCTCAATAACTATGAAAATGACACCCATGATGAAAAAGTTGATACCTAATTCAGCCGCCATCTTGGATTTACATTTCGACAGCACTATCGGCTTCAACACCCGCGAAAACCATGAAAATGACACACATGATGAAAAACTTCATACTTATTGCAGCCGCCACCTTGGATTTACATTTCGACAGCACTATCGGCTTCAACACCCGCGAAAACCATAAGAATGACACCCATGATGAAAAAACTGATACCTATTGCAGCCACCATATTTGATTTACATTTCGACAACCCTATCGGCTGCAACTCTCTCGAAAACCATGAAAATGACACACATGATGAAAAATTCATACCTATTGCAGCCGCCACCTTGGATTTACATTTCGATAGCACTATCGGCTTCAACACCCTTGAAAACTATGAAAATGACACCCAAGATGAAAAAATTGATACCTATTTCAGGCGCCACCTTGGATTTACATTTCGACAGCACTATCGGCTTCAACACCCGAGAAAGCCATGAGAATGACACCCATGATGAAAAAACTGATACCTATTGCAGCCGCCATATTGGATTTACATTTCGACAACCCTATCGGCTGCAACTCTCTCAATAACTATAAAAATGACACCCATGATGAAAAAGTTGATACCTAATTCAGCCGCCATCTTGGATTTACATTTCGACAGCACTATCGGCTTCAACACACGCGAAAACCATGAAAATGACACACATGATGAAAAACTTCATACTTATTGCAGCCGCCACCTTGGATTTACATTTCGACAGCACTATCGGCTTCAACACCCGCGAAAACCATAAGAATGACACCCATGATGAAAAAACTGATACCTATTGCAGCCACCATATTTGATTTACATTTCGACAACCCTATCGGCTGCAACTCTCTCAAAAACTATAAAAATGACACCCATGATGAAAAAGTTGATACCTAATTCAGTCGCCATCTTGGATTTGCATTTCGACAGTACTATCAGCTTCAACACCCTCGAAAACCATGAAAATGACACCCGTGATGAAAAAATTGATACCTATTGTAGCCGCCACCTTGGATTTACATTTCGACAGCACTATCGGCTTCAACACCCGCAAAAGCCATGAGAATGACACCCATGATGAAAAAACTGATACCTATTGCAGCCGCCATATTGGATTTACATTTCGACAACCCTATCGGCTGCAACTCTCTCAATAACTATAAAAATGACACCCATGATGAAAAAGTTGATACCTAATTCAGCCGCCATCTTGGATTTACATTTCGACAGCACTATCGGCTTCAACACACGCGAAAACCATGAAAATGACACACATGATGAAAAACTTCATACTTATTGCAGCCGCCACCTTGGATTCACATTTCGACAGCACTATCGGCTTCAACACCCGCGAAAACCATAAGAATGACACCCATGATGAAAAAACTGATACCTATTGCAGCCACCATATTGGATTTACATTTCGACAACCCTATCGGCTGCAACTCTCTCAATAACTATAAAAATGACACCCATGATGAAAAAGTTGATACCTAATTCAGCCGCCATCTTGGATTTACATTTCGACAGCACTATCGGCTTCAACACCCGCGAAAACCATGAAAATGACACACATGATGAAAAACTTCATACTTATTGCAGCCGCCACCTTGGATTTACATTTCGACAGCACTATCGGCTTCAACACCCGCGAAAGCCATGAGAATGACACCCATGATGAAAAAACTGATACCTATTGCAGCCGCCATATTGGATTTACATTTCGACAACCCTATCGGCTGCAACTCTCTCAATAACTATGAAAATGACACCCATGATGAAAAAGTTGATACCTAATTCAGCCGCCATCTTGGATTTACATTTCGACAGCACTATCGGCTTCAACACCCGCGAAAACCATGAAAATGACACACATGATGAAAAACTTCATACTTATTGCAGCCGCCACCTTGGATTTACATTTCGACAGCACTATCGGCTTCAACACCCGCGAAAACCATAAGAATGACACCCATGATGAAAAAACTGATACCTATTGCAGCCACCATATTGGATTTACATTTCGACAACCCTATCGGCTGCAACTCTCTCGAAAACCATGAAAATGACACACATGATGAAAAATTCATACCTATTGCAGCCGCCATCTTGGATTTGCATTTCGACAGTACTATCAGCTTCAACACCCTCGAAAACCACGAAAATGACACCCGTGATGAAAAAATTGATACCTATTGTAGCCGCCACCTTGGATTTACATTTCTACAGCACTATCGGCTTCAACACCCGCGAAAGCCATGAGAATGACACCCATGATGAAAAAACTGATACCTATTGCAGCCGCCATATTGGATTTACATTTCGACAACCCTATCGGCTGCAACTCTCTCAATAACTATAAAAATGACACCCATGATGAAAAAGTTGATACCTAATTCAGCCGCCATCTTGGATTTACATTTCGACAACCCTATCGGCTGCAACTCTCTCGAAAACCATGAAAATGAAAGAAAGAAAGAAAGAAAGAAAGATATTTATTCACTGGAACTGTACACATCACAACAATAAAAAATAACAAGTTAAAAGTATGGTAGATTAAAATTACGAGAGTGTATAGCGCCAGTGCAAAGGTTATGACTCAGCGTAATGCTGCAGGGTAACCTACAGCGCTGATGATTCTGCCATAACCACAGAAACACGCACGATCCGCCTGGAAGTGTTTATGACATTCATTTCAAAAATTATTTTATAAATTGAATTATTTCCTTGCTAATAAATATACCTACATATACATTTAGGGATATACACACATACATACATACAAGACATATTATACATAAATATATTCATATCATATTATATTCTATATAAAACTAAAAAGGTTTCAAAACATATATAAAAATAAACGTAACAATAAGCTTAGAAAATACACACTAAAAACAAACATATAATGCTCAACGATGCTGGAAGATAGGCTCAAGGTTGAGCTTTTTGTGAGTGTAATAAATGATTTTTATAATGGGATTTAAAATTGGACTTTGAATTACACTCACGAATAGGTGGAGGAATGTCGTTCCAGCACCTTGTAGCTATATATTTAAAACTACCTCTGAAAGCTGCAGAACAGTAAGTGGGATTGGCAAGCGGGTTCGTACATGACCTAATGATGTTTTGTCGATTTCTCCATATAAGTTTATCATATAAATATAGGGGTGACTTAGTTTTGACAACATCAAATAGAAGATTAGCGAGGTATAGTTTCTGTCGCGCTTTCATTTTCAAAATGCCTGCTTCATTGAAAAAAGGTGTTACACGGGACCGTTTTGGTATTGAGAAGCAGTATCTTGCACATGCATTTTGTATACGTTGAATTAGACGTTGTGACTTTTCCAAAATACAGGGTCCATACACTGTAATGCAGTGGTTTAATTTTGAAAGAACGAGAGATTCACACAGTCTAATTCTTAAGTCCAACTGAATGTATTCGCGGATTCTATATAACACCTTTAACCTATAAAAGCAGTTGCGAACAAGCTCGAGTACGTGTTTTTCAAAACGCAATCTGCTATCCATAACTAAACCGAGGTTACGAGCTTCACCTACACGCTCCAGAGGGATGTTTAACAACATGATTTTAGGGTTTTGATTTTCTAAAAATTTGATTTGGTTTTTTGATCCTAAAAGCATATACTTAGTTTTAAGCGGGTTTAAAATGAGGGAATTTTTCTGTGACCATATTGCAATTCGATTCAGGTCCTCATTGATGTTACTAATTGCGGAATGAAATTCAAGTGAATTGCAGGAAAGATATACCTGTAGATCATCAGCATATAGGTGGTATTTGCAGAAGTGCATGCAGTTAGTTATATCAGCAGTGTAAATTATAAATAATAATGGTCCTAAGATAGAACCCTGTGGAACACCTCTATGAAGTGGTCGCTGTTCAGAAACAAGGGAAGACCCATTTGGTTGATTTAATATTACTTGTTGTGAACGGCCGCATAAGTAACTTTGAAACCATTTTATGGAAGATGTTACAAAACCATAAAACGATAGCTTAGACAGCAGCAAATCTATGTTAATAGAATCAAATGCTCTTGAAAAATCAAGCAGGGTAAGGATCGTACCTCTACCAGAGTCTTGAGATGTAAGAATATTGTCAACCACGTCAAGTAAAGCAGTAGACGTGCTTCTACCTTTTCTAAAACCTGATTGTAAGTCAGGTAAAATATTGTTAGCATCACAAAACTTGACGACTTGATTATAAATAACTTTTTCTAAAATTTTTGAAAGAAAGGGTAGTATACTTATTGGCCTTAAGTCTTTGAGATCCTTAGGATCATTGTTTTTAGGTAAAGGACGTACGAGAGCTATTTTCCACGAAGAAGGAAAAGTAGATGTTTCAATTGACTTATTTATGATTGCTGTAATGACTTTTAACGTCGCCGGAAGTGTTAAGATGATCATATCCCTACTCAACTTATCAATACCGTGAGCATTTGATTTTATTGATAATATAACCTTTGCAACATATTCTTCACTTACATTGTGAAATTTAAATTCATTACACCCATATCGATGAAACTCATATTGAGTTAAATCAGAAATGGTTAAATTATTATTCCCGGGAACATTAAGAAAATGGCTATTGATTATATTTGGGTCGTCGAAAAACACAGGAAGCGTTGTCAATTGCTTAATGTTAGGAAGGACGGACCGTTTCAAGTTCTTCCACAATAATTTCGGACGGTTTAAGTTATTATTAATTTGATTATTAAAATATGCTTTTTTCTCCCAGTATATACTAATGTTTGCCAAATTTTTTAAAGATTTGTATTGAATTTTATCGCTATCCAAATTAGTTTTCTTAAACTTTGCATGGCTTTTATTCCGAAGTTTCATGATGTACCGAACATTACTAGTTAACCACGGTGAATTTCGATCACGTACTGCTATGGACTTTTCAGGTGCATGGATGTTAAATATATTTAGTAACAAATAAGTAAAAGTTGATACCATTTCATTAACGCAATCCATTTTAATTACACTTTCCCAATCTACTGAGGCAATCATATTATCAAAGTGAATTAAATTGATTTCTTTTATAGGTCTATAATTAATACATTTTAAATGAGGTTTAGGTTTAATTATTTTAAGGGTTGCCAGAATCATTGCATGTGCTCCAAGATCATTCACATGGTTAACTTGTATGCCCTTGACTTCAGCATCAGTACAGACGAGGTCTATTAACGTCTCGCTATGAGATGTAAAATGTGTGGGTTCTTTAACATAGTTTATCAGACTAGTATAATGCAGAAATTGTTGAAGTCTCAAGGTCATATTATCGTTTTCATTAAGAACATTTATATTAAAATCACCCAATAACACTACATTGTCATAACACGAAAATGTTGCTAATGAATCAGTGAGAGCATCGAAGAAAGTATCAACATTTACCCATTGATACCAAATGACACACATGACGAAAAACTTCATACTTATTGCAGCCGCCACCTTGGATTCACATTTCGACAGCACTATCGGCTTCAACACCCGCGAAAACCATAAGAATGACACCCATGATGAAAAAACTGATACCTATTGCAGCCACCATATTGGATTTACATTTCGACAACCCTATTGGCTGCAACTCTCTCGAAAACCATGAAAATGACACACATGATGAAAAATTCATACCTATTGCAGCCGCCACCTTGGATTTACATTTCGACAGCACTATCGGCTTCAACACCCTTGAAAACTATGAAAATGACACCCAAGATGAAAAAATTGATACCTATTTCAGGCGCCACCTTGGATTTACATTTCGACAGCACTATCGGCTTCAACACCCGTGAAAGCCATGAGAATGACACCCATGATGAAAAAACTGATACCTATTGCAGCCACCATATTGGATTTACATTTCGACAACCCTATCGGCTGCAACTCTCTCGAAAACTATGAAAATGACACCCATGATGAAAAAATTGATACCTAATTCAGCCGCCATCTTGGATTTGCATTTCGACAGTACTATCAGCTTCAACACCCTCGAAAACCATGAAAATGACACCCGTGATGAAAAAATTGATACTTATTGCAGCCGCCACCTTGGATTTACATTTCGACAGCACTATCGGCTTCAACACCCGCGAAAACCATGAGAAAGACATCCATGATAAAAAAACTGATACCTATTGCAGCCACCATATTGGATTTACATTTCGACAACCCTATCGGCTGCAACTCTCTCGAAAACCATGAAAATGACACACATGATGAAAAATTGATACCTATTTCAGGCGCCACCTTGGATTTACATTTCGACAGCACTATCGGCTTCAACACCCGCGAAAGCCATAAAAATGACACCCATGATGAAAAAACTGATAGCTATTGCAGCCACCATATTGGATTTACATTTCGACAACCCTATCGGCTGCAACTCTCTCGAAAACCATGAAAATGACACACATGATGAATAATTCATAACTATTGCAGCCGCCACCTTGGATTTGCATTTCGACAGTACTATCGGCTTCAACACCCTCGAAAACCATGAAAATGACACCCGTGATGAAAAAATTAATACTTATTGCAGCCGCCACCTTGGATTTACATTTCGACAGCACTATCGGCTTCAACACCCGCGAAAACCATGAGAATGACATCCATGATGAAAAAACTAATACCTATTGCAGCCACCAAATTGGATTTACATTTCGACAACCCTATCGGCTGCAACTCCCTCGAAAACCATGAAAATGACACACATGATGAAAAAGTTGATACCTATTGCAGCCGCCACCTTGGTTTAACATTTCGACAGCACTATCGGCTTCAACACCCTTGAAAACTATGAAAATGACACCCAAGATGAAAATATTGATACTTATTGCAGCCGCCACCTTGGATTTACATTCCGACAGCACTATCGGCTTCAACACCCGCGAAAACCATGAGAATGACATCCATGATGAAAAAACTGATACCTATTGCAGCCACCATATTGGATTTACATTTCGACAACCCTATCGGCTGCAACTCTCTCGAAAACCATGAAAATGACACGCATGATGAAAAATTCATACCTATTGCAGCCGCCACCTTGGATTTACATTTCGACAGCACTATCGGCTTCAACACCCTTGAAAACTATCAAAATGACACCCAAGATGAAAAAATTGATACTTATTTCAGGCGCCACATTGGATTTACATTTCGACAGCACTATCGGCTTCAACACCCGCAAAATCCATTAGAATGACACCCATGATGAAAAAACTGATACCTATTGCAGCCACCATATTGGATTTACATTTCGACAACCCTATCGGCTGCAACTCTCTCGAAAACTATGAAAATGACACCCATGATGAAAAAATTGATACGTAATTCAGCCGCCATCTTGGATTTGCATTTCGACAGTACTATCAGCTTCAACACCCTCGAAAACCATGAAAATGACACCCGTGATGAAAAAATTGATACTTATTGCAGCCGCCACCTTGGATTTACATTTCGACAGCACTATCGGCTTCAACACCCGCGAAAACCATGAGAAAGACATCCATGATAAAAAAACTGATACCTATTGCAGCCACCATATTGGATTTACATTTCGACAACCCTATCGGCTGCAACTCTCTCGAAAACCATGAAAATGACACACATGATGAAAAATTGATACCTATTTCAGGCGCCACCTTGGATTTACATTTCGACAGCACTATCGGCTTCAACACCCTTGAAAACTATGAAAATGACACCCAAGATGAAAAAATTGATACCTAGTTCAGCCGCCATCTTGGATTTGCATTTCGACAGTACTATCAGCTTCAACACCCTCGAAAACCATGAAAATGACACCCGTGATGAAAAAATTGGTACTTATTGCAGCCGCCACCTTGGATTTACATTTCGACAGCACTATCGGCTTCAACACCCTTGAAAACTATGAAAATGACACCCAAGATGAAAAAATTGATACCTATTTCAGGCGCCACCTTGGATTTACATTTCGACAGCACTATCGGCTTCAACACCCGCGAAAGCCATAAGAATGACACCCATGATGAAAAAACTAATACCTATTGCAGCCGCCATATTGGATTTACATTTCGACAACCCTATCGGCTGCAACTCTCTCGAAAACCATGAAAATGACAAACATAATGAATAATTCATACCTATTGCAGCCGCCAACTTGGATTTGCATTTCGATAGTACTATCGGCTTCAACACCCTCGAAAACCATGAAAATGACACCCGTGATGAAAAAATTAATACTTATTGCAGCCACCACCTTGGATTTACATTTCGACAGCACTATCGGCTTCAACACCCGCGAAAACCATGAGAATGACATCCATGATGAAAAAAATGATACCTATTGCAGCCACCAAATTGGATTTACATTTCAACAACCCTATCGGCTGCAACTCTCTCGAAAACCATGAAAATGACACACATGATGAAAAAGTTGATACCTATTGCAGCCGCCACCTTGGTTTAACATTTCGACAGCACTATCGGCTTCAACACCCTTGAAAACTATGAAAATGACACCCAAGATGAAAATATTGATACTTATTGCAGCCGCCACTTTGGATTTACATTTCGACAGCACTATCGGCTTCAACACCCGCGAAAACCATGAGAATGACATCCATGATGAAAAAACTGATACCTATTGCAGCCACCATATTGGATTTACATTTCGACAACCCTATCGGCTGCAACTCTCTCGAAAACCATGAAAATGACACACATGATGAAAAATTCATACCTATTGCAGCCGCCAACTTGGATTTGCATTTCGACAGCATTATCGGCTTCAACACCCTTGAAAACTATGAAAATGACACCCAAGATGAAAAAATTGATACCTATTTCAGGCGCCACTTTGGATTTACATTTCGACAGCACTATCGGCTTCAACACCCGCGAAAGCCATGAGAATGACACCCATGATGAAAAAACTGATACCTATTGCAGCCGCCATATTGGATTTACATTTCGACAACCCTATCGGCTGCAACTCTCTCGAAAACCATGAAAATGATACACATGATGAAAAAGTTGATACCTATTGCAGCCGCCACCTTGGTTTAACATTTCGACAGCACTATCGGCTTCAACACCCTTGAAAACTATGAAAATGACACCCAAGATGAAAATATTGATACTTATTGCAGCCGCCACCTTGGATTTACATTCCGACAGCACTATCGGCTTCAACACCCGCGAAAACCATGAGAATGACATCCATAATGAAAAAACTGATACATATTGCAGCCACCATATTGGATTTACATTTCGACAACCCTATCGGCTGCAACTCTCTCGAAAACCATGAAAATGACACACATGATAAAAAATTCATACCTATTGCAGCCGCCACCTTGGATTTACATTTCGACAGCACTATCGGCTTCAACACCCTTGAAAACTATCAAAATGACACCCAAGATGAAAAAATTGATACTTATTTCAGGCGCCAACTTGGATTTACATTTCGACTACACTATCGGCTTCAACACCCGCAAAATCCATTAGACTGACACCCATGATGAAAAAACTGATACCTATTGCAGCCGCCATATTGGATTTACATTTCGACAACCCTATCGGCTGCAACTCTCTCAAAAACTATAAAAATGACACCCATGATGAAAAAGTTGATACCTAATTCAGCCGCCATCTTGGATTTACATTTCGACAGCACTTTCGGCTTCAAAACCCTCGAAAACCTTGAAAATGACATCCGTGATGAAAAAATTGATACCTATTGTAGCCGCCACCTTGGATTTACATTTCGACAGCACAATCGGCTTCAACACCCGCGATAACCATGAGAATGACATCCATGATGGAAAAACTGATACCTATTGCAGCCACCAAATTGGATTTACATTTCGACAACCCTATCGGCTGCAACTCTCTCGAAAACCATGAAAATGACACACATGATGAAAAAGTTGATACCTATTGCAGCCGCCACCTTGGTTTTTTACATTTCGACAGCACTATCGGCTGCAACTCTCTCGAAAACCATGAAAATGACACACATGATGAAAAATTCATACCTATTGCAGCCGCCACCTTGGATTTACATTTCGACAGCACTATCGGCTTCAACACCCTTGAAAACTATGAAAATGACACCCAAGATGAAAAAATTGATACCTAATTCAGCCGCCATCTTGGATTTGCATTTCGACAGTACTATCAGCTTCAACACCCTCGAAAACCATGAAAATGACACCCGTGATGAAAAAATTGATACTTATTGCAGCCGCCACCTTGGATTTACATTTCGACAGCACTATCGGCTTCAACACCCTTGAAAACTATGAAAATGACACCCAAGATGAAAAAATTGATACCTATTTCAGGCGCCACCTTGGATTTACATTTCGACAGCACTATCGGCTTCAACACCCGCGAAAGCCATAAGAATGACACCCATGATGAAAAAACTAATACCTATTGCAGCCACCATATTGGATTTACATTTCGACAACCCTATCGGCTGCAACTCTCTCGAAAACCATGAAAATGACACACATGATGAATAATTCATACCTATTGCAGCCGCCACCTTGGATTTGCATTTCGATAGTACTATCGGCTTCAACACCCTCGAAAACCATGAAAATGACACCCGTGATGAAAAAATTAATACTTATTGCAGCCACCACCTTGGATTTACATTTCGACAGCACTATCGGCTTCAACACCCGCGAAAACCATGAGAATGACATCCATGATGAAAAAACTGATACCTATTGCAGCCACCAAATTGGATTTACATTTCAACAACCCTATCGGCTGCAACTCTCTCGAAAACCATGAAAATGACACACATGATGAAAAAGTTGATACCTATTGCAGCCGCCACCTTGGTTTAACATTTCGACAGCACTATCGGCTTCAACACCCGCGAAAACCATAAGAATGACACCCATGATGAAAAAACTGATACCTATTGCAGCCACCATATTGGATTTACATTTCGACAACCCTATCGGCTGCAACTCTCTCGAAAACCATGAAAATGACACACATGATGAAAAATTCATACCTATTGCAGCCGCCACCTTGGATTTACATTTCGACAGCACTATCGGCTTCAACACCCTTGAAAACTATGAAAATGACACCCAAGATGAAAAAATTGATACCTATTTCAGGTGCCACCTTGGATTTACATTTCGACAGCACTATCGGCTTCAACACCCGCGAAAGCCATGAGAATGACACCCATGATGAAAAAAATGATACCTATTGCAGCGCCATATTGGATTTACATTTCGACAACCCTATCGGCTGCAACTCTCTCAAAAACTATAAATATGACACCCATGATGAAAAAGTTGATACCTACTTCAGCCGCCATCTTGGATTTACATTTCGACAGCTCTATCGGCTTCAACACCCGCGAAAACCATAAGAATGACACCCATGATGAAAAAACTGATACCTATTGCAGCCGCCATATTGGATTTACATTTCGACAACCCTATCGGCTGCAACTCTCTCGAAAACCATGAAAATGACACACATGATGAAAAACTTCATACCTATTGCAGCCGCCACCTTGGATTTACATTTCAGCAGCACTATCGGCTTCAACACCCTTGAAAACTATGAAAATGACACCCAAGATGAAAAAATTGATATCTATTTCAGTCGCCATCTTGGATTCACAGTTTCGACAGCACTATCGGCTTCAACACCCTCGAAAACCATGAAAATGACACCCGTGATGAAAAAATTGATACCTATTGCAGCCGCCACCTTGGATTTACATTTCGACAGCACTATCAGCTTCAATACCCGCGAAAACCATGAGAATGACACCCATGATGAAAAAATTGATATCTATTGCAGCCGCTATATTGGATTTACATTTCGACAACCCTATCGGCTGCAACTCTCTCGAAAACTATGAAAATGACACACATGATGAAAAACTTCATACCTATTGCAGCCGCCACCTTGGATTTACATTTCGACAGCAATATCGGCTTCAACACCCGCGAGAGCCATGAGAATGACACCCATGATGAAAAAACTGATACCTATTGCAGCCGCCATATTGTATTTACATTTCGACAACCCTATCGGCTGCAACTCTCTCGAAAACCATGAAAATGACACACATCATGAAAAACTTCATACCTATTGCAGCCGCCACCTTGAATTTACATTTCGACAGCACTATCAGCTTCAATACCCGCGAAAACCATGAGAATGACACCCATGATGAAAAAATTGATATCTATTGCAGCCGCCATATTGGATTTACATTTCGACAACCCTATCGGCTGCAACTCTCTCGAAAACCATGAAAATGACACACATGATGAAAAACTTCATACCTAATTCAGCCGCCACCTTGGATTTACATTTCGACAGCACTATCGGCTTCAACACCCGCGAAAACCATAAGAATGACACCCATGATGAAAAAACTGATACCTATTGGTGCCACCATATTGGATTTACATTTCGACAACCCTATCGGCTGCAACTCTCTCGAAAACCATGAAAATGACACACATGATGAAAAATTCATACCTATTGCAGCCGTCACCTTGGATTTACATTTCGACAACACTATCGGCTTCAACACCCTCGAATACCATGAAAATGACACTCATGACGAATAAATTGATATCACTTCCTTTTAATACGGTACTACTATTATATATTCTGTGCTTTGAAAATATTGTAATAAAAGAAATCTCCCATTATTATTATAATCAAGTATTTAAGTAATTTCGTTATTCGAATATTGTGTATTTGTACAGCGATCTTTTTAAGCTGCTGCAAACAACTGAAACAATGTCCACTCACGACGGCGACTGACGCCGAACTAACTGAGTGATGCAGTCTCTATTTAGTAATAATTTATTCATACAAGGCTACTGAATACACTGAAAATTTTTCCATTTCGCAGCCGAAAAAAAATTTATTATAACTAAACTAAGCAAAATTAAACTGCCATTTACATTCAATGGCTTCCCACATGATAGATGAAGAGTTTTAAAATATATTGAGTTAAACAATTGATATTTTCAAAAGTTATCGTGTTTACAAGCCTTGCGGTCTTGATAAATCCACACCATAATCCACTAAATCCCCTTTTTTATTTATAAATAGCAATAAAAAAAATAAAAAAAAATATTGATAAGTTCAACAATCATTTATCTTTCTGACAATGTGCTTTTTATATCACTTATATGTACAACATGATTGCTAGATACGATTTCATGCGACAAAACGTTGGAATCTTAATTTTTAGGCCCAAGTAGAATATATTGACGCGCTTAGGCGCTTGCGGCATGCAATACCGATGCGCTTAGGCTCTTATGGCATGCAATAACGGCGAATCTTTTATATTTGATCAGCTTCACTACAGTGACATCTGTGAGCCATCGTTGATTGTCTCATACATAAATTAAGGATTAAGTATATATATGTATACTAACTGACCAGGCAGACGTAGAACTGTCCTTTCCGACGACCCTTCCCATAAAAAAAAATCCTTAAATTCGCAATAAAAAATACTGAAGGCCATTTATCGGGATAAAAAGTATCCTATCAATCAAGTTGGACCAAACTAAACACAGTGTGCAAAATTTCATTGAAATCAGTTCAATAGTTTAGGATTTCATCGCGGACAAACAATGTGATTTTATATATAAAGATATATATAAATATATAAAAGTCAAATATAAAGGATTCGCCTTAACGCAAAAAAAACACGAATGAAAAGACTTTCTTAATTTATTTAATTTCAGTATTGTAACTTAAAACAAAATATACTCATGAATTGCAAACTTTGTGTTATGAATTCACTGACTATGAAATCCAAATTAATTTTCATAACGGAATCTTAACCTGCGGTACAAATTAAGAGAGCCGTAAATTTTGCTTTATTTGAGTGTAATTTTCTTCTACAAACGGGACTATTCCATTAAAATGTTTTGTTTAATAAAAAAGATAACACTCCTCATGTTATCAATGCAAAGCAAAGTATACAATATATTATTATAACGGAGAAAATACTACTTCTAACTATTCTTCGGTTCCGTGGCGCAGTGGCTTCGGTTTTTAGAAATTATTGTTGTGTCTTAGTCCTCGAAGGCTTCAGTCCCCTATTTTTGCTTGAAACTGATTGCAGGCATTCATGGACTGAAGTAGCTTCTTGTCGTCAGTGTTCTGTAATAGTTACAAAAGAAACAAAAATCTTCAATTTTTGAAGAAGTTTGTTAATAAAGCTAAGATAGCTATCAAATCTCATTTGTGATTGATACTAAAATAAAGAAATAAATCAACGAAATTAACAGTCCCGTTTTGTACAAATTGAGAGATTGGTCACTAGGCAAGATTTTTTAGTAAAGGAATGGCGACAAACGTGCACACAGTCCACCTGATGGTAAGTAAATACTCGTACTGTAGTCCACAGAGAATTACGAGCGACAGGATCTTATGCGTAAAATCAAATGGACCGACCCTTGAAAACAGCGGCGTGGCAACAGCGCAGGGGCGGGCAACGAGCGGTGCATTCCAGTCAAGCGGTGACCGCCCGCGCGTCTGCATTACAGTGCTGTGCAATTTATTTTTGTGACGTGTCGAAATGGCCTTGGACGTGCAAGAGCAAATTTATTTTAGACTACTACTTTTTAATGAGTTTGTAAATTTTTCCATTTCCACAAATGGAAAAATTTATAGTGAGACAAATACAAAAGTTTAGAGTGAGACAAAAAATCAAGCTCTTCTAGACGAGTTAAGTGTAAATGAAGGCATGTACCCTTCTAATGAATCATATATGTATAGGTATAATTCTCAACACTAGGTATATCAACCTTATAATAAAAAATACTGTCAAATAATAACAAATCTGTGATTGTAGAAATAAGTAACTAATCATCGTACTTCGATATCGTAATTTCGATAAAACTCTCCTTTTTTTTTCCTTGCCCTATAGTAGGGATTCACTTCTTCTTTTGCCCACAATAAAACGAGCGTTAGGAATAAATTTAAATCAAAAAGATGTTGTCGCCGTTGTTCAGACATTTCGTTCGCGAATAAAAACAAATATCTTGACAACACAACCATGAACACACCATTAAGCCGCTATAGTGTCACGCGATTTGCCCGCTGGTTTCCTGAACGGGTCTGCGTTGCCCGCCCCGCTCCCGCGTTGCCGCCGCCGCCGCCCCGCTGCACGCAAAATTCGAGGCAGAGGCCTGAGGGGTCCTTGATTCACATCGAGCCTCGTGTGTCCTCGCTTACGAGTCTATTTCGATGAAGCTGTAAAGGCCGCAGGGCCAAAAACATACACTTTCAGGAATAAAAACTAGCTCGTTCCTTTCTGGTCAATCTAACTGTGCTACAGATATAATACAGTTACAGCTTAGCTCTACTACTTACAAAGTTTTTGTTTATCATTTAATATTTAATTAGAAAAATATTAAGATAAAAAATTATACTCACTTTTTTTGGGCTAGTACTTTGAACTAGATATAATTGCATATAATTTAATATAAGAGGTAAAATAATCTATTTTTATATATTTGATAGCCGTTTCTAATATAATATGGAGCCGTGGTAACTCCCCCTGAGTTTAAGCTTTTTTTGTTTTTCCCCTAAGCGCTCGTAGTAAATTTACTGTACGCGGGCATCCCGGGTTCGAACCCCACCGAAACCAAAGAAATTATTAATTACAATTTTAAGTGCTGAATTACCATGTGCATGTCGATGAAGGAAAACATCATAATGAAAATTGCATGTCTGAGAAATAAGACAAAAATATATCGAAGAAATGTTGACGCATTGTGGCAGCGCGGCGGATATTTCCTTGCCTCATCTCAAAAATGTGAGGAGGCCTGTGTCTAGGGGATGCAGTGGGACGTATAAAATCTGTAACACGAACTAACTGATATACTGACTAAGTTTACCAATCGCGTTCGCTTGTGATTTATACCAAATTATTACATTTCTTTATTTGCCTCTTAAAATTTGAGCTTAATTAAACTCTCAGATAATTCAGTTTTAAGAGGGCACCCCTCTTGGATTTAAAGACTTTAAGATTGAGACATTAAGCTGGTATTTGATGTTCTAATAAGGGATTCTTAAACACTAAATTGGCTCATTTGCTTTTAGTATCGAGTAAAAATATTTTGATAACCAGCCAGTTCGGCTACTTAGCATGGGAATAGCAACATACTTCCTTGTTTCAGCCTATGGCCAGTATTCGATGATTTCACATATTGTTGTTTTTCATTGTTAAAAGTTTGTGAAGTAATTTGGCACGTGGAATGTTAGAGGAGGCATGAGAGATAAGACGAATGAGTTGATCGGAATAATGAAAGAAAGAGAATTAGATGTCGTGTGCATGTCGGAGACCAAACGTAAGGGCAGTGGTACTGAAGAGCTGCCTGGCGGGGCGTTAGCTCTATGGTCCGGAGTCTCGGAGAGCGAGAACGCCTGCCAGGGAGTGGGGGTGCTGCTGTCTTCTCGGTTGGTCGATGTTATGACTGAATATAAGGTTGTGAACTCAAGACTTCTCTGGGTTCGCTTTAAATTGGGACTGACGAAGTTATTCCTTTTGGCTGTTTATGCGCCGGTAGCTTCGTCGTCCAAGGCTGAGCTGGAGGAGTTTTGGGAGAATGTAAGAGAAGTTCTAGATTAGGCTAGGGGAAGCGAAAGAATTGTTGTATGTGGTGATTTGAATGGATGGGTTGGTACCGCTCAACCAGGGTACGAGTCGGTACTTGGAAAGTTGTCGATAAAAGGGTTAATGATGCTGGCAAGTTTATACTGGCGGTATGCAAGGAAAAGGGTCTTCTTGTGACAAACACGATGTTTAATCACAAGAAAATCCATATGTATACTAGAGAAAGAAAGAATGAGAGAATTATGATCGATTTGTTCCTGGTGGATGACCGACTTCGAAAACAGGTGATGGATACGCGAGTGTTCAGGGGTTCTGACCTGGGAACGGATCACTATCTAGTGATTACTAGATTTAGGGGTCTGTTTGCGGGTTGGCGCTACCGGATGGCAGTAACAGAACCACAGTCGGTCTGTCGCATCCGAAGCTGGAAGCTTCAGGAAGCGGATACTAGGGACAAATACCATGCGAGGATAGCCGAAAAGCTTGACAACATCGATGGCAGAAAAGAATGTGTGGAAAGAACATGGCAGAACCTTAGGGATAGAATGGTAAGTGCAGCAGAAGAAGTGTGTGGAACAATAAAAAGAGGCAGTAGTAAAAGAAAAGATGCATGGTGGAATGATGAAGTGAAAGAAGCTGTAAAGAAGAAGAAGAAAGCATGGTTAGACTACTTGGCCTCTAGTAATGATAAGGATATGAGATAGAAGATGAAAGAAAAATATAAGCTGCAGAAAGTTCACACGAAAGCATTGATTGAGGAAGTGCGTGAAAGGTGTAGAATGGAAGCGGACGAAAGGTTGTCGCACAACTTCAAGGAGAACTCCAAAATCTTCTGGAAAGAGGTTGGAAGGATCCGAAGTGGTGCGACGGCCTTAAGAATGAACAAAGTGCTTTCGAGAACTAATGACGTCCTCTCAGAAAAATTGGACGTCATGCAGCGATGGAGTGAATTTTATAGAGAAATGTATGCGTGTGATGATCTTAGTGAGGGGTCCGGGGATGACGCCGTGACTGGTACGCCAGACCCGGACCTCGATGACACTGAGGTCATCAGTATGAAAGGGATTGAACGTGCGATTCGAAGTTTGAAATGTGGTAAGGCTGCGGGACTAGACAGAGTGACTGCTGAAATGGTCAAGTATGGTAGGCCTCGCGTCTGGGACAGCTTTCATCTGCTGTGCAATTTGTGCTGGCGGACGGGGGATGTCCCGGATGATTGGCGATCCGCAGTCATTGTGCCTTTATATAAAAGTAAAGGTTCACATTTTGACTGCGGGTGCTATCGGGCGATCAGCTTGACCAGTTTAGCAAGTAAAATTTACTCGAAGCTTTTGACACGTAGGATGCAAGAGAAATCGGAAAGATTTCTATGGGAGGCACAATGCGGATTTAGAACTGGAAGAGGATGCATGGATCAAATGTTTTCTCTCCGCATGATCGCGGAAAAGCTTCTGGCTGCTAACCAGAAGATTTTCTGTGCTTTTGTGGATCATGAGAAAGCATTTGATAAGGTTGTAAGGAAGAAAATGTAGGAACTGTTGCCGGGGTATGGTGTGGATGGTCGATTGTTAAGGGCTGTGCAGTCACTTTACTGTGACTGTAAAGCCTGTGTGCGGGTAGGGCATGACCTTTCACCCATGTTTAGCGTCCAAACGGGCGTAAAACAGGGTTGTGTTATGTCTTCCTGGCTGTTCATACTGTATCTCGACAGCTGTTTACAGAAGCTGAAATATAGCTGTTTGGGTGTGAAATTGGGTGATATAAAAGTAAATTGTCTGCTGTATGCTGATGATGCAGTGCTTATTGCACCATCAGAGGCAGAACTGCAGGCATTAGTCACGTGTATGAAAGAGGAATGTGAAATTAAAGGTCTCCGTTTGAATGCTAATAAAACTAAGGTTCTGGTATTTGAAAGGGAAGAAGAGAGAACGAAGTGTGAAATATGGGTAAATCAGGAATGTCTAGAACAGGTAAATGAAATTGTATACTTGGGGAGTGCTTTTAGCCGGGATGGAAGATGTGATTTAGATGTGGACAGGCGTGTCGCTGCCGGGAACAAAGGCAATGGTGCCCTGACTGCGTTAGTCAAAAGGCAAGGCGTAGTGAAGAGTGCACGCCTTGCAATACATAACGCAGTGTTGGTACCGATTTTGTTATATGGCAGCGAAACCTGAGTATGCCAGAAGAAGCATAAAAGCTAGTTGAATGCAGTGGAGATGCGATCTCTTCGTAAAATGTGCGGCGTTACCATGGCCGACTGAAAGCGAAACAAAGAGATTCGCAATATGGCAGGTTTGAAAGATGACCTTATCACAAAAATTGATAAGGGCGTGCTTCGATGGCTTGGGCACGATGAGCGAATGAGTGAAGACCGAATGGTGAAGAAAATATATAGCGCGAAAGTAAATATTAAAAGGTGTCGAGGTAGACTGAAACTTTCGAAGACCATGTGATCAAATTGCTCGAAGAGGGGAGGGTCAAGAGTACTCGGATACCTAGACGTGCATGTATGAAGAAGATAATGAATCTGAAAAAAGCGAAAGAGGTATGTAAGGATCCGTGATACTTGGCGATCTGTTCTCTCTGGCTACCCCGTTAGGGATTGTGCGTGAAGATAAGTATAAGTATAAGTAAAATTTTACTAGGTGCAACTAGAGAGTCAGACTCACCATAAGAACTCAGATAATTTTTAGAAATGAAGTAGAGCTCAGTAAAGTGTAAGACAGTGTGACGTTGTACCCGCAAAACTTATCACTGCTGCATTGGAAGACGTTTACAAGCAAAGTCTTTACCGGAAAGTGCCAACTGTCGAAGTTGAAAACCGAATTCAGGGACACCTGAGATTTTGAGTGAGACTGAGAGGTTTTATGGGCTGCTGTATACGTCATCGTTGGAGCCACACGCAAATGTGAGTAACGATCCAAGAGTAAGTCTTGTCTGACACTATTCCGATGATATTCCGGAAGTCAGTCTAAGGGAATTAGAATGGCTCTGCAGTACCATAAAAACGACAAGCCCCAGGCGAGTATCGATTTTCAGAGGGGCTTCTTAAAACGAGTGAAAAACTAGTACTTGAAGTTCTTCAGAAGTTCTTTAATTCCCTACTTCATGATTGCACTACTTTGGGATGTGAAGCAGAAGTGCGGTGGTCTTGTTCTATAAGAAAGACGACAACGCTAAAAAAATATAGACGGACTTCTCTTCTGAGCCGCATGTACGTGTTGTATTTGAGAGTCATAACGAATCGTCTAGCACGCAGAAGCGACGACTTCCGTCCTTCCGTACAAGACGGTTTCCGAAAAGGTTTTAGTATCACAATACACCACTTTCATACTCTTCAGCAAATTGTATAGAAGACCAAATAGTACAATCCACCACTTTATCTTGTGTATGTGGACAATGATTCCTTCGAAATTTTGGCGGTGCTACATTCCATTTAGCGGTGACAAGTTGACTGTCGGTATATCGAAGATTTTGTGCAGTAAAGCTACGGTGTCTAATACAGAACCAGAGTACGAAACCTATGCATAGAGTTGTAAGACGAAGAGTGTGACGTTGTACCTTTCTTCCTAAAATTTTTCACCGCTGCATTGGAAGACGTTTTCAAGCAACTAGACTGGGAAGGATACGGTAAAAACATCAAGATAACCTAGCACTATGCTTAATGATCTCAATAGTATCTCTCAACTGGTAGGTTTTAAAATAATTATTATATTGTTTTTAATTATTCTTTACTAAACAAAGAGTAAAAAAGAAATAATGATTATATAAAACATAAAATAATGTTTAAAACTCAGAAATGGAGTTGAATTAAGTCAGAGATATTTGACTAACAGAGTGTAATTAAGCAGTGCATAAAATGGAACGTCCAAGAAAAAGGATAGTTTAGATGTGTTCAAAATATGGTGGTAATACGTTTAACCTTGACTTAGAATAAGCTCAAATAAATATTAAAAAATATTTTTCCCCTGTGTTTCTCTTAACATTGTGATAAGCGTATTTAATTTACAATTCAATTAGCTGAATTTTAAGATTTATTACATTTCTATATTATGTATAAGTGAAAAATCATTCTTTGTGACGTTTGTCGCATAATATCAATTTGTACGCCGAATAAGACTTCTCGTCATAAAATTTAAAATTTGCCCAGTCAATTTAGTCAGCCACTGCGCTGGCGCCCTACTCGTCTTAGTCACCTAGGTCCAGATTAGTATTGGCAAAAATCCAGTAAAATATCCAGTAGATTGGCAAAAAAAGACTAAAATAAGCAGTAACGCCATGGATTAATGATAAGTCATGGCGCGCTCTGACTAGATACCGCCGGCGCTCATGTAAAATGCGGCAACAAATATTACGTACGTACGTACCCGAGCCAGTCGCGTTGCAGGCAACGTGTGAGGTGAACGTACCGAATGTTTTATTAAATTTTGATCATAATCCGAAGTAAAATACCAGTTTACGTATTGAAACTGTGTAAAAATAATACTACAAGAAATAAGAAAGACACTGGAATCACATACTATCATCATACAATTTCGAAATATTAACATAAAATAACACGAGCCTATTTATGGCTATATTTAAGTCACAAAATATCAATGACGCTATTCAGTGTTGCCGCGATAAATAAATTTCCCCGTGGCTGAGATTTTTATATGTGAATTTATTATTTCTATATTTATAATATAATATATTTAACTTATTATAATATAACCTAATTCTATATTACTTAATGTTTAGTTCTGTAGTATTGCCCAAATGACATAATTGCCGTTTATTAGGGTTCCGTACCCAAAGAGTATCAACGGGACCCAAGTCTCCACTATCCTTCCGTCTGTTTGTCAGTAGGCTGTATCTTATGAACCGTAATATGTAAAATTTTCACAGAATGTGTATTTGTATTGCTGCTATAACAACATAAAATAAAAAAGAAAACAAGTAAAATATTAAAGGACCCAAAAAAATCGTGATTTTTTTCTGTATTGATATGTGTTTTGTTTACAGAATAAAGCGAAACCTGGATGAAAGTACCTTAAAGTTTATCATGAGCTTTTACCGCCGGGTAAAACCATCGATTCGGATCTCTACTACCAATAAATAATGAGACAAGCAAGAAATAGAAGAAAAAAAAAACGGCTGGCATTGATAATCAGAAAAGGAGTGGTCTTTGATCATGATAACGCCAGATCAAAAGATTAACTATCTGTTTGAGACTTTCAATACACACTAAAATTCCTAAAAATCCAGTATTTGCTTGAGTACTTAAAACTGGTTTAAAAGTTTTAGTCATTATTTACTTTTGTTGCTTGTTTTATTTAAAAGAAAGCTTTCTGGAGGTTTTTATATTTAAGTTTATAATTTTTTTTCCATTATAAATGGGATGAGTAAATCCATGTTCCTTCAAATCTCTGGTATTGAATATATCAAATAATTACTTGTCGCATTTTTTTAGTCAAAATACCAAGATTTCTACAGCAACGTTTATTTTTTATTATGTCACTACCTACAAGATGGTAACAAATTATCGAACAGAATGGATTATATATTATAATTAAATGTAATAAAACTTTAAAACAAAAACGTCTTGAATTTGTATACAATATACGAAGAAACTTTTTCCCCGGTCTTATATACTAACTAAAGGTGTAACAAAATAGTACTTAATAACTTAGGGAATGATTCTGCCCGTCAATATGAATATTTTTTAATAAGGGATCATCTTCGAAATTTTCAATTTATACGTGATAGACCCATACTGTAGCTATATTACTGGTATAGTTGTAGCACGAATGGGTCAGCTCGACCGGGGAAGGACCACGCTCTCATAGAATACCAGTGTAAAATAGGAGCTTAACGCTGATGTGTTTCCTATGGTGAGTGTAGAGAACCGGAGACTCTTTTTACTGGAAAAGAGGCATTCCATCTTAGTCCTCAGGAGTTGCAACGCATCTGCATTTGATTCTTAACCGAGGATAGATGTATATGTCTATGGGCCGCAGCAACCACTTATCATCAGGTGAACTGAGTGCTCGTTTGTCACCCTGATTCTATAAAAAATATCTCAAAGTCAGCTATTCCATACAAAATTTCGTACAAACTTGCTCAAAAGGTATGGAAACCTGATTTTTCTTGCGATTTGGAGGATAGATCTATAGTAAAAGTTGTTCATATTGACGTGTAGAATAGAAAGCACTATTTTGATTACACCATATATATATATATATAACTATTTTTTTAAATAATTTGTGAATATTAGTTAGACATGTACATAAAAAAATTAAACTGATAAAAAGGAGGCCTTATCATTTATAGGTCATTTATTCAGAAGAAAAGCCTATACATAATATACACAAATATTCATATTTGATACATTCTTTATTAATAAACTATTCATTTTTAAGTATTTCTGGAATACATTCATAACTATGCACTTAACTACTAAGCCATAGCATAAAATAAATTTTCCCGTTAATTGCGTAATAGTTAACCTGCTGGCTTATACAATTTTTCACGCACACTAGCATCATGCAAATTGTCTTATACACACTACAATATTAAGATGCCGCATTCATGGAGCTGTTACTTGCCGGGAGCGCGGTATCTAGTCAGAGCGCCCGATGACTTATCAATAATCTATGCATCAACGCCGTAATTAGAAAGTTTTATGCATTTGCATATGCAAATATCTGCAACTGAATGCTGACAGTTGACAGGTTTGGTAGACATATTCTCACTATGCTTACCAATAGAGAAACTTTCCGCAAATCTTCTCTAAATTAAAAGCTCATGAAGTCAGTGAACCAAATAGACAAATCGGAATAGACAAAAGGTGACAAGGTAGAAATAAATTAGGTAGGCCTAATATTAGTATCGCCTTCAGAAATAGGCAAATAAGGTTATAGTCACATGTGTAGTTAAAATAATTTGAACCATATACCTATACATTGAGCAGCTACGCTACGAACTATTATGTCTCCAGTATTAATGTCACTACAAGGACCATCAAACCAAATAATGTAACTATGTTTCATACGTAAGAACGAAACCGGCACCATCTTAGGCATCAGGGTATTATTACAAAATAATATAAATTCCGATTATTAATAGCAAAATTAAACAACTTAATGAAGTAATATAATTATACCACAAATTCGAGTTTTAATCAAAAGTGATATTTTAATTAGTCCATCCTGTCAATTCCAGATAACAACTGATTGGCCCGACCTTTGCTACTGTAAATACAGACAAGATTAATTAAGACTATGTCAATAGTCCTATTTCAAACAAAAAGTGATCCGATAAGTAATTGATATGAACTATAATAAAAATCATTTCTGGGCTTTAATTATACGTGATTATATTTAATTTAAGCTAGTGAAAGAAAGAAATATTACTAACCGCCCAGGACCGCTCTGTCTCAAATAAGAGCTTGTACAACAATTGTCCGTCTAAGATCTTCGCCGTAAATCATATGAATACCAGGGTCAGTCCTTGTCATATTCTCAAGAGTAATTCCGCAGAGTTTTAAATGTTTATCATAAACCATACAACCTTACAAACCATAACAACTCGTCTTTGTATTTCGAATAAGTCTGTTTGTTCTATACACCACTAAATTTTATTCTAACTTTATATTTTAATATAATATATAAATTACGTGTCACGTTGTTTGTCCGCGATGGACTCCTAAACTACTGAACTGATTTCAATGAAATTTTGCACACTGTGTGCATTTTGGTCCAACTTAAGAGATAGGATAGTTTTCATCCCGCTAAATGACCCTCAAAATATTTTATTGCGAATTTAAGGATTTTTATAGGAAGGGTCGTTGAAAAGGGCAGAACAATGTCTGCCTGGCGAGCTAGTATACATATAATTCTTCTGTCCATGTGCTATGTGATTGAACTCCTCCTAAATGACTGGACTGAACTGGA
This sequence comes from Parnassius mnemosyne, assembly GCA_963668995.1. NCBI lineage: Eukaryota > Metazoa > Arthropoda > Insecta > Lepidoptera > Papilionidae > Parnassius > Parnassius mnemosyne. Next base: position 16,285,297 of record CAVLGL010000013.1, on the reverse strand, counting down.
CTAGCTGGGGTCGAAATTCAACCGTAATGAATTAATTTTATATTAATTAAGTACGGTAGAATTTATTATCATTGTATTTCATGGGTTTTTATTTTTATTGGAAGGAAGTCAATTTTTTTTTCTAAAATAAAAGTAGTCTAAGTTACTTCATATAAAATCAGCTATCTGCCAGTGAAAGTCCCGGCAAAATTGATCCCGCTATTTCGGATATTAGCTGGAACAAACAGACTAAAATCTTATATATTGTTTTTTGTTATAAGAAACGTGTTTAATTTTATTTCCATTTAGTAAAAATCTGTTATTTTGACATTACAAACAGACACTTTAATTTCATTTACGAAATATCCGGCCACCAACCATAAAGACCTATATGAAGTTGACAACTAGTTACACAATAATAATTTTTTATGAATTCCATTCGATTCTACTAGGATTGTAGCGGGTTGTACCGCTTTTGAAATAGTTTGTACCTTAAGGAGGTAAGAGACATGGGAATGCGAAAATATGGTCAGCAACCTCCTAAAGTATACAAGGACTACTAAAATGGCATCTTGAAGAGTAGCGTTTGTCCCGGATTGTACCGTCACTAGAACTGAAAAAAAATCCAATTGTAAGCCGTTTCATTTGCGAATCGGAAGGTTAAAAAGACATTAATAATAATTATTGTTCCTGCTTTTGGAATAAAACTAAAGAATTCGGTGGTACGAACGGGTGCGACCTAAATAAATGTTGAACTCTATCAGCTCGTAAAATAGTTGAATCAATCGAAAACCTAAAAAAGGTTCTAAAAGGTGTATCTATCGGCTGAAATCGGGTACAAACGGAGCACTCAGCGGTATAAACGAGTAAAAACAATTAGGAACCGCGCCGCATTCGTAAAACAGAAATATATCTTAAAACAGCCGAATGATCTTTGGAATACATTTATGTTTAGTGTTTTTATCTATTTCATGGAGGTACAAACGATTGGAAATCGCGTTGCATTCGTGAAACAAAAGTATATCTTAAAACAGCCGAATGACCTTATAAGCAATAAAATATAATAATAAAGAATCATGATAAGCATTTTCTGTATATTTTATAGTTGTACAAACGAAGTACTTGGCGGTAAAAACGTAGTACTCTGCGGTACACACGGTTCTAACGATAAAAAACCGTGGCACATACGCCAAACTGAACTATTACTTAAAATAATCGAATTACATCGAAAATACATTCCCAATGATTGTTTCCTGTCCGCTTCGTGGAGGTACAAATGGGCACTCGGCGGTACAAACGGTACAAACAAAATACCCGGCGGTACAAGCCGTACAAACGTAGTACTCAGCGGTACAAACGAGTACAAATGATAAGCCCAACTCGCCACAATCTATTATATCTTGAAAAGCTAATGGAGCTGAAAAATACATGTCTGATCGGTATTTCTCGCAGTAGAATTGAGGTACAAACAACACACACGGCGGTACAAACGGGTACGGGTACCGAACCAGACTCGCCAAATAGTTTTATATCTATATCAATATTATAGAAACAGCTGATGGGGCTGAAAAGTACATGTGTTACAAATATTTCTCGCAGGAGAATTGAAGTACAAGCAACATACTAGGTAGTACAAATGGGTGCAAAGCATGGGAATCCGAATCCGACTCGTCAAAGCCTCTTAAATCGTGAAATAGCACGTAGGGTAGAAAATACATGTTTTATCAGAGTTTCTCGCAGTAAAATAGTAGTACAAATGAAGTATTCAGTGGTAAAAATAAGAAAAACAATATGCTCATCGGTACAAACAGGTACCATCGATGGGAAACCGAACCCGACTCGTAAAAGTCGCTTATAGCATGAAATAGCAGGTAGGGCCGAAAAATACATGTTTTGTTGGTGTTTGTAGAAGTAAAATAGGGGTACAAGCAAGGTACTCAGTGGTACAAACAAGAGTAAAGAATATACTTATAGGGTTTTAGAGTTTTCAATTCCTATTTAATATAATATTATTATTTAATATAAGGTTATCCATTGCGTTCCCACGAATAGCGAGGGAAAGGTTTGTCCCCCCCAGCAGAGCCCCGCATGCCAGGGTAAGGCTAGCCTAATTCTGGGGTCGCCCGGTCCCAGGGCAGCGTGGCACGCTAATGACTAGGCTCGCCCCTAGCCATGCATCCATCCGCGCGGCAGACGTTGGATTGGCGGAGGGTAGGAATAGGACGAGGGGAAGGATAGGTGGTGTGAAAAGGAAGAGTTAGGTAAGTTAGGGTAGGAAATAGGAAATATAGGATATTACCGTCCAGGAGGGCACGGGATAGGACAGTAATAGCTAGGGAAGCCGGGGTCGCATACCCGTATACCATACCACAACTACCGGACAGGTAAATTGGCATGAGTATCCCTCGACTGGTCTGAAAGAAGATGTAGTGACAAAAATTGAGAAAGGTATGCTGAGATGGTTTGGCCATGTCGAGAGAATGAATGAAGAACGATTGACGAAAAAAGTGTATAAGGCGAGTGTGAATGAAAGTGTTGGAAGAGGTAGACCTAGGCGGACATTTCTAGACCAAATCAGGGACGTCTTGAAAAAAGGCCAGGTCAAGAGTACCCTAAACCGTAGAGCATGTATGAAAGGAATAATGAAAGTGGACGAAGCAAAACAAGTATGTAAGGATCGTAGCAAGTGGAAAGAACTGGTCTCTGCCTACCCCTACGAGAAAGAGGCGTGATTATATGTATGTATGCATTTAATATAAGTGAAGAAGGAATTACAAATACATAGGTTATTAGGCGAGAGTAATTTTCACAGTCTTATAATTCTAATCTTAACGACGCCACAACAGACTACAGATTAATAAATTATAGACTAATATTGTAACACGTAAAACTATACTATGCTATTTTTTAGTCTTGGGTACATGGCATTCCGCCACACCACGCCCCTATGAAGAAAAAAAAGCTATAAAAATTTAGGAATATAAGTTATAAATCTTAAATGCCCCAAAACTTAACCTTTTTACCAGTCCTTGTTGTTATTGGAGAAGGTGGCGGTTGTGCATTTGAAGGTGACTTAGATGCAAGGAATGATGATACAGGGTATGATGATAGGATACTCCCTGTGGGAGTAGGAGAAATAGCGGATATAGGGTTCCAGAGCGGAGGCATGGGAACAGCTGTTGAAGAAGAAGGCGCAGCACTGGTTGACCAAGGCGAAGGAGTAGCAGTGCTAGAGTCTGTGTCGACATGAGCTAGTTTGACACGATCGATGCTGACAGTTACTTCTCTGCATTTGATATCAAGTGTGATAGTCTTGTCTCTTCTGTGTAAAACTTTATAAGGGCCCGTGTATGGGGGTTGAAGTGGACGTCGGACGGTGTAGTCACGAAGCAAAACGTGTGTAGACGTATCCAAATCCTTAAACATGAATGAAGATAGTCGGACTTGATGACCAGCAGTGACGGGACGCACGTCTTCCATCCGCCGTCTTAGTAGAACGACGAAATCAGTTACGTCAGGCGGTGAAATTCCGTCATCCGATGGTACGCCAAATTCGGCAGGTAAGCGAATAGGTTCACCATATAAAAGCTTGGCTCGGCAGATCTTTGAGAGCCGACCTCATACCGAGGAGAACAATAGGCAAGACCTTCGACCATGACTCATTGTGGCACATTAGGGCTGCCTTAAGTTGACGATGTACTCGTTCGATCATACGAATAGCGCATGGATGATATCCCTTGGTACGTGTTCGCTTAGTAGCGCATAGATGCACGAGACACTGAATAAGTTTTGACTCAAATTGACGTCACTGATCTGTTGTAATGATGGCAAGAACGCCGAATCTAGGAATCCAACCTGCAATAATAGTATCAGCAACTTCTTCCATCGTCATTGAAGTCATCGGTCAAATCTGTGGCCACTGCGTGCACTTTCAATAGCGGTTAAGCAATACTCGTATTCCATTTGAGTATGGAGTGGGCCATATCGATATGGACATAGTGAAATCGATTGGAAGGGCTACTAAACTGTCCTAGAGGTGAGGAAATATTTCTAGTTATCTTACTGCGTTGACACTAAAGGCAAAACTTGGCCAAGCTGCGACAGTCCTTTCCTATTTGCGACCAAACATAGCACACTGGCCGCACACCAGGGTGACTGAGGTTATGTAGGCGATCAAATGAAGCCCGACGGAAAGGTTTAGTTAAAAATGGGCGAGGTCAACCAGTTCAGGTGTCATCACTTGGTGTGATGTCTGTACCAGCAATACTCACCTTTTTAATTTTAATTAGGGTGAATTGCGATGCTTAGAAAGCTAAGGATCAGACTCCTGAGACTTTGCTAATGCATTGTTATCTTCTTCGAGAGAAATTGATTGACATGACATCTGCAAAAATGTTGTCTTCCCTCTTAATATATTTAATGTCCGTGGTGAACTGGATGATAAAAGACAACTGGTTAAGTTGGGATGGAGAGAGTTTCTCTCAGCGCTGTACGAAAGCTTACAGCAGCGGTTTGTGGTCAGTAAATATGGTGGCACGCTGAACCTCGAGAATATGACGAAAATGTTGTACACTTTCGTACACCGCCAAAAGTTCTCGGTAATAGACAGGCAAAGAGCCATGGTAGCTAAGATGGTTAGCGCTCGTTGTAAGCTTCACAGTACTCGAGTAACCCGGGTTCAATCCCCGCCGGCACCAATGAAATTGTTAATTGCAAATTTAAGTGTTGATTTACCACGTGCTCGGTGGTGAAGGAAAACATCGAGAGGAAACCTGCATGTCTGAGAAATAAGAAAAAAAATATATTTCAAAGGCATGCGAAGTTCGCCTACACGCATTGGGGCAGCGCGGCGGACATTTCTTTGCCCTAAAACCCTCTCAGAAATGAGAGGAAGCCTGTGCCCAACAGTGGGACGTAAATAGGCTGCAACTTTACTTTACTTTTTTACTTTTAATAGATAGGCTATTCGAGATTCAGAGATTCTTGTCAAGAAGTCAGTATTTTACTGAAAAATGCCAGTGGTTGCCATTTACCATTGACTTGTTGTTGTAAACAAGAGCCGACGGAGACGCTAGAATCATCCGTGAAAAGGCCCAGTGGGGCGTTGGTCACAGGGTACTGAAGTAGCGTGGCATCACGTTTTGTACGTGGTAGAGCCATGCTGCAGCTATATTAGTAGTATAGTTGTAGCACGAATGGGTCGGCTCGACCGGGGAAGGACCACGCTTTCGCAGAATACCAGCGTAAAATAGCAGCTTAACACTGCTGTGTTTCGTATGGTGAGTGTAGAGAACCGGAGACCATTTTTACAGGAAAAGAGGCATTCCATCTTAGTCCTCACGGGTGACAACGCATCTACATCTGGATTCGCAAACGAGGATAGCTGTAGATGTCTATGGGCCACAGCAACCACTTACCATCAGGTGGACTGTGTGCTCGTTTGTCACCCTATCCTATAAAAAAAGGCTGTGCTTCGTGCAGCTTAGGCGCCCATGGGAATGGCTTTGCGCCTTTGCTGTTAGTGGCAACAACGGCTTTTATAAGTGGCGCCTGAAAATTTCCAGCATGAGGTATAAAACGACGATAATAGTTAATCATACCGGGAAAACCACTCATGCCATGCACGGTTTCAGGAGGCGTAAATTCTAGAAGAGCCTGTACTCGGTCTTGAGAAGGGCGAGTGCCTTCTGCGCTAATGAGATGGCTGAGTGACACTACTTCTTGAGCACTCAGGACGCACTTGTATGGCTTAATAATAGCTCCATACTCCTGGAAGCGTTTAAATACAATTTCACATAGGTACCATAAAGTGAACAAATTTTATTCACTATACGTAATTGTTAAATAAATAAATAAATAAATAAAATAATTTATTTTTCTTCACAAAACTTAAATTAATTACATAGTTGATTGGGGTCTTCATTTAAGCAAGTAATGCTTGTGTTTGGAAACCCCGCTCTTCCTTATCTAAACATACATTTTAATTCTCAAATCCAAAAATGACAAACCAATTACTCTATTTTAACAAACCAAAAATAACAAAAACTAATTTAATTTTAAAAATCAAAAATTTAAAAATTAAAAAGTACAAAAGTATATGTGTGCATGTATGCAAGTGTGTGTGTGTGTGTGTGTGTGTGTGTGTGTGTGTGTGCGTGTGTGTGTGCGCGCGTGTGTGTGTGTGTGTGTTTGTGTGAGTGTATGTGTATGTACGTTTGTACACGTGCGTGTGAATGTGTGTGTGTGTGTGTGTGTGTGTAGAGAAAGTATTATTATGTTATATATCGTAAAGAACAGTGAATTATGAAATGCGTTCCATTAGAAATTCAGTTTCGTCATATGTTTTCGAATGCACCCATTTTAGTATAAGGTTTTTACACTCCTTGTGTGTTTTGTCATATATGTTTAATTCTCTATTTATTAAATTATATAGGAATGTAGAACGGGAGCTAAATTGCCTACTAGCAAACACTGTTTTGAAACCAGAAGACACAGCCACAACATCTTTTCGCCGCTTTTCCAAGATGCATCGGTCAAAGGGCACGGATTTATGTGCTTTGAGCGTTATATTGTTTATTTTAATTGGCATTTTATTTTAGTCCTCATGAATGGCATTCAGTAAATTACTAACTTCTTTGTGTGGCGGCGATGTCGTCGCGCTACAAGTGAAACACATCGAAGCCTAAATCGCGCTAACAAAGTTACGAAGTTAAAGCAGTATATATAGAATAGCTCCGAACTACCACTCGGAGCGTTGGCCGCTCCCCGGGCAGAACATCTTGCCCGCCGGGAGATCTCCCCTTTTCCTTTCACCGGACACATTTGTTATGAGTTATTAGATGTCACAACCTGCCGTGGTTATTAAATGAGGATAGATGTAGATGTTTATGGGCTACAGCATCCAATTATCTTAGGGTGGACTGTGTGCTCTTTCTCACCCTTAATCTAGTTAAAAAAGATCAATTTTCTAACACCACCACCACACGGTAAATACCATAACCATGTGGAAATAAGGAGATGTTATATATATTATTCAAATAAACTTCAAAAATTTCCATCAATACTTATCTCGTAATAAGAATTACGTAGACGGCAACAATGAGTGCTCTACTTCAGCTTTCATTTGCGATAGCTGCATTGACGAGTGAAAAACAATAGAAGGACAAGCTCCCGTTTTAAACTCAGCCAATACAATGCATTGACGCTTATTCATTGCGATGGAAATGTGGTTTGTATAAAGGAATGGAAATTGCGTGGAAGGTAGTGTTGTATAGGTGTAATTGTGTACCTGTCAATTGTTCTGACGCGCCCTAATTAAGAATTGCTTTCAGTATACATTTACAATTCTATTATTGGATACAGTTAAATAACTGCAAAATGATCATCCATAATCCGAACAGTAACATTTATCGGTTACTGTTCGGATTATGGAGCACAAGCTTTTCGTTTTTATACAAAATTTACTTTTGTATTCCTATATACTCGTACATAAGTAAGAACATTTTAAGATAAATAAAAAGCATACTGAGATGTGATAATGCCAGTAAGACAATTTAGCTTGCTACAGGTGCCATATTTTGTACGTTTACGTATGTAGCGGACAGCGAGGAGGCCGCCGCCCCGTCGCCCCTTCACACCCCGGTGCGCCCCGCGCACCCCGCACACCGGCAGCAGATCACGCGATGTCGCCGACCAATGAGCGCGCGGCATCGCGGACGACGCTACGCACGAACCGAGACGCTCTCTTGCGACATATAAGTAGGGCGTCTCGCCTGGTAAGCTGTTCATTTCGGAAGCGGCACTCGAAGAGAAGAAACAGCAAGAGAAATCAACAAGAATCAAGACTCCATAGAAATTAAGAAGACTCCCCTCTGTATAGTGTAGTTAATAGTGCCATATTGTAAATAGTTTAAATACAGTATAGTTCGCCAGTACCATCTTTTCTTTAAGCAGTTGTCCCTAGCGTAGTCAATAATACAGTCCACTGCGATCCATAACAAGTTCTTGGTCCATCGTCGCCGGATTCAAGCCAGAAGAAAGAAGAAAGAACATATTTATAGAAGAAAGAACATAATTACTGAAGAAAGAACATAATTATTGAAGAAAGAACATAATTATAGAAGAGAGAACATAATTACAGAAGAAAGAAGATCATTACAGAAGATCTTCAAGGAAGAAAGAAGTACGTCGACGAAGAGAGAAGATCGTCGGTGCTAACTCCTTCCTCGTTTCTTGCTTACATCGACGTCATATATATTGTCTGTTTTCAGACAATTCCTGTTTCTTAGACCGCGTTTACGCGGCCGGGTGGTTGCTCCCTAACGGTGCCAAACTGTGACCATCTGGTAACGCCCTTGAGGCGGGAACGGCGTCCAATACGTGCGTCTTTTTGAAGACGATCGGAGGTCGCAACGAGGGACATCATCATGCGGAAGACAAGAAGCCAGAAGACACGGAACGACGACGAAACGCCAGTAGGAATGCGGATATTCGAGGAAGCACCCGCGTCCCTGTCCGATTATCTCGCGTTGGCACAAGCGCCCTCCGCCGCGCCGCAGCCCCCGCTCACGCCCGGATCTATGCCCGCGCCCGCGCCCGCGCCGCCGCGCCCCGCTATGTCCGTGTCTACAACCGATCGCTTGGGAGAAGTTAGCACATCCGCGCCGCGCACAGAAACGCTCGCCGCGATAATAGAAGATCTTCCGACTACGGAAACTAGTTCGATAGTGCGTACCGTCGCGCCTGTAGCAGACGTTGTACATAGGCCCGCGTCCTGCGCCCCGTCGGTCCGTTCAGTCCGTTCAGCCCGGTCGACAGCTAGCGCAGTAGCAAGATTAAAACAAATCGAATATAATGCCGCGGAGGAACTAGCTGCAATTAGGAGGAAGCAATTGCAAATCGAGGAAGATCTCATCAAGAAGAAGTATGCTAGGGATATCGCGCAACTGCAAGAAGAAACCGATAGGAAAAGCCTAAACGAGGACGAATTAGTCGAAATAGGGTACGCCTTGATAAGTGGTTAGAAAACGTAGAGACTGTGCGGGGGGAGCCGCCCTACCGCCCGTCTCAGCCTGCGCCCCGCATCGAGATAGAGCAGGCCCCGCCGAGTAGGGGAACCGGTTACGACCACGCTGAAGATGCCCAGGGGAGGTTGGTTGCGAATGACGTTCAACCGCGCCGCGTAAATACGACACAGAGGGATAATGGAGTCACCGTAGAAATGAACCGGGTGGATCGTCGTGTACGGGTTACGTCACCGTCGCGCGTCCAACGCCGCACTCTATCGCCTACACGTAGATCGCCACATCGCCACGCGGATCGTAGATTACCGTCGCCGTGTCATAAGGATGTAGGTGTACGTAGATCGCCATCGCAACATCACCACGCGGATCGTAGATCACCGTCGCCGTGTAATGATGGAGGCAGAGATAAATCGCCACATCGCCTTGCGGATCGTAGATTACCGTCGCCGTGTCATAGGGATGTAGGTGTACATAGGTCTCCGGCGCCACAGCGTAGGCTAGAAGGAAATAGGTATAGAGATAGGTCACTCACCCCGCGAGGGAAGGATAGGGGTATAGAACGGCTAGCGGAAGCTTTAGAAAGCATAGTTAGGGTTAGACCAGCCGCCGCGAAACAGACGCAGGACTTGCCTATTTTTAACGGCTCGGCCACGGAATGGTTAGCATTTAAAGCCGCGATGAATGAATCCACGCGTTTATATGGATTCACAAATACGGAAAATATGGCAAGATTAGGGAACTGTTTACGCGGTGAGGCTAGAGACGTAGTATCGGATCTGCTGTTTACCGCGAAGGATCCGGCAGACATTATGCGGACACTGGAGCAGTGTTTCGGCCGCCCGGAAGTAATTATAGATTGTGCGTTAGAAGAATTAAAACGCCTTCCGTGCCCGGGTCAAATCGCCCAGGAATTAAACTCGTTCGCGTTTAAGTTACAAAATATAGTGTGCATTATGCAGAACGTCGACGGCAAGGGTTATTTGCGTAATCCAATGCTGACTAGGGAGGTTACTAGCAAACTTAGCCCTCACTTACAGTCGCGTTGGTGCGATTATGCGGAGCACTACGGAAGTGCGGACGAACCGGACATCGTTACGTTATCCCGGTTCATGATGAGAGAGGCTGACCGTGCGTTAAGTCATGCCTATACGTCCGTAACGTCGACTAAGGAATCGCCCGTAAGACGAGAGACGCCGCCGTCGAAAAGAATAGTGTTAACACGCCGCGTAGAAGATAGGGCCCGCGACGTAAAGACGTTCACCGCCCAGGAGGACACCGGTAGTGCCTCATGTATGTGTTGCGGGGGTGAACACCCTATCGTCAAGTGTAAGAAGTTAGAGCAAATGGGCCCGGACGACCGGTGGAAGTGGGTCAGGGAAGATGGGGTATGTTTCAAGTGCTTGAGCAGCAAGCACCGACGTATACGCTGCAAAGCCAGGAAGTGCGGCGTCGACGGCTGCAACGCCCCCCACCACGCTCTTCTTCACACCCGCAAGGCCCGTACGCCTACAGCGTCGGTTAAACCGGACGAAACCGTGCTCGTCGCGTCAAGTGTTAGCAGTAGTGCGTTCGTTTTGTTAAAAGTGTGTCCAATAACCGTGCGCGGACCACGCGGAAAGGAAGTAAACACGTACGCGCTACTTGACGAAGGCTCTACGATATCGCTAATCGACGACGACTTAGCTCGCGAGTTAGGAGCGGAAGGACCGGTAAAGCCGCTCAATATTAAAGGCGTAGGTAACAGTCAACGCGAGGCTAATAGTAGATTAGTCAATATAGGGATACGTGGCAAGACGCGCAGCGAGATGTTTAACATAAACGCGCGTACAATAACCGACTTAAAGATAGGCTCGCAGTCTGTGAGTAGGGAGGGCTTACGGTTAAAGCACTTACGTGACTTACCGAGTTCGGTGTGTTACGACGACGCGAAGCCGAGATTGCTATTAGGCGCCGACAATTGGCATTTGATAATTACCCGTGGTTTAAGGATAGGACGTCGAAGGCAGCCTATAGCTGCACGAACGTTATTAGGATGGGTAATTCAGGGAACCGTGCCGCGGTTAACGTGTAGGGAAGACGGCGAGACCGTATTACACGTAGAGAGCACTAGCGGACGGTCAGATAGGGACATCCGAACGTTTGCCAGTCAGGACGAGGAGCTAACGGAACTCCTCAAACGGCAGTACGAGATAGACTCTATAGGTATCTCGCTGAAGAGTAGGCCGCGACGGGATGAGGAGCGCGCTGTCGACATATTCCAGCGGACCGTCAAGAAGGTTGGCGAGCAATACCAAGTTGGACTGCCATGGAAGGACGACAACGTGCGGATGCCACCCAGCTACGAGATGGCAGCGCGAAGACTACGGACGATCGAAAGGAAGATGGACCAGTCGCCAGAGTTTCGTGACGCCTACACAGCCCAGATAGACAACCTCCTGGCGAAGGGATACGCAAGGGAAGCCGAGGGGACAGAGCGAGAGGATGCCAAGAGCTGGTACCTGCCACACTTCGCAGTACGGAATCCGAACAAGCCGGGGAAGACGAGAGTAGTGTTCGACGTGGCAGCGCGCGCATCCGGCAGATGCCTTAACGATTATTTACTCGACGGCCCCGACTTATTACGGAACCTACCGGGCATACTGTTTCGATTTAGGGAGAACGAGATAGCGGTGTCCGCGGATATTAGGAAAATGTTCTTGCGTGTGAAGATCGACCGTCGCGATCAACCCGCGCAGTTGTTTCTTTGGCGAGGAGACGAGCGACACAGCCCACCACGGGAGTACGTTATGACATCTATGATTTTCGGGGCGAGGAGCTCGCCGTTTCTCGCACATAGTGTTAGGGATCATAACGCGCGCGCACATGCAGAGACACACCCGTTGGCACTTAGCGCTATCGTACGTAGCCATTATATGGACGACTATTTAGACAGTTATGCCACGATAGAGGAAGCGGTAAATACAGAGAAGCAGGTTTCGGAAGTGCACCAGCAGGCCGGTTTCACCTTGGCAGGATGGAACTCTAACCACGCAGCCCTGTTAGAAGACAAGCCGGAGGACTTACTGGCGCGTAAGCCTAAAGAAGTAGGCTTAAGACAAGACAGCCCAGGCAGAACCTTAGGGTTATTATGGATGGCTGATGAAGACGCCCTAACATTCAACACGTCAATGAATAGGGTGCCGCAAGAAGTAAAGGCGCTACAGCGACCACCGACCAAGAGGGAAGCATTAAGCGCAGTCATGTCCGTTTTTGACCCGCTTGGACTGCTAAGTTACCTCACCATCACCGCCAAGATCCTGCTACAAGACCTATGGCGTATAAAGAAGGTCGGATGGGACGACAAACTACCCGAGGAGGCAGCAGAGGAGTTTCAGCGATGGCTGCGAGTCGTCGAGGAGGTATCGCGATTACGACTGCCAAGGTGCTATGTTCCTACGGGGGGAGTGGTAGAGCGTCAACTTCACGTGTTCAATGATGCGAGCGAACGTGCGTACGCATCCGCGGCGTATTGGCGTATACGATATCGCGACGGAACAATTAGGGTACGATTAGTGGCGGCTAAGGCGAAAGTCGCTCCAATTAAAGCGCAAAGTATACCGCGATTAGAGTTGCAGGCGAACTTGATAGGCGCGCGACTCGTGGAGTTCGTACAGGGCAAACACAGAGTGGTAGCAAATAGGGTCGTATATTGGACGGACTCTACTACGGCGCTCCACTGGATACAGAACGATACGGCGCGTTACACTCCATACGTGGCTCACCGGCTAGGGGAGATAGCTGAGAAGACATCGCCCGAGCAATGGGGATGGATACCGACTGCGGAAACCGTAGCGGACCAAGCGACGCGTATGAATTTCACGACCAAGGAAGAGAGCGACAAGTGGTTTACAGGACCACCCTTCCTCTACGAGCATGAAAACAGATGGCCTCACCGACAGGAAAAGAAGGCGGGGGATGATGAAGAGTTGGAGGAAATCGTGGCGCACCAGAGCGACACCCAGGAAGCTCCACACCTGCCAGACATAGGGAGATTCTCTGCCTACGAGAAGTTAATCAGGGCCACAGCAAGAGTATTACAATTCCTCGATGCGGCACGAGGAAGAGCACGAGGACTGACATTGCAGCACATCCAGAGAGCAGAACGGATGTGGATACAACACAGCCAGCGGGAAAGCTTCGCTGAAGACATCAGCCGCCTTCAGCGGGGAATGAATTTGACCACCGGCAGCGCACTAAGGAAGCTCGACACCATATTGGAGGATGGAGTGCTACGAGCCAGGGAAAGGATCGACGCAGCCGACGTGGACGGTCAAATGAAGTGACCCATTATCCTGAATGGACGTCACCAATTTGTAAAGCTGCTTGTGGAAAAGGCGCATCAGGAAGCAAGCCACGCCACCAGGGAGAGAGTGGTGAACAACCTGCGCACTAGGTATCATATCCTCCGATTACGACCCACAGTACGAGAAGCGGAGCGGAGATGCATACGATGCAGAGTACGGAAGGCGACACCACGACCTGCGGTTACAGGAGACTTACCACCTGAACGGTTAGGGGCGTTTGCGCGACCATTTACGAACACCGGGATTGATTATTTAGGGCCTCTGAAGGTTACGATAGGACGACGGCACGAAAAACGGTGGGTGGCACTGTTCACATGCCTAACGACGCGCGCAGTACATCTAGAGATATCGGCATTGCGGTGCATGGCGGCTAGGCGTGGGTGGCCACGGGTTATTTATTCGGATAATGGGACTAATTTTCATGGGGCAAACACAGAACTACGACGGGCAATGGAAGAGTGGGCGCCACAGTAGAAGGATTACGCGCTCACTCGGCGCGTTGATTGGAAGTTCATCGCACCGGGCGCGCCTAACCAGGAAGGCGCATGGGAGCGTCTCGTGCGCTCAGTGAAGACCGCACTCGAAGCCACTCTCCATCAGAAGAGCCGACGAGAAGAAACGTTGGCAACGCTTCTGACTGAAGCCGAAAATACTGTAAATTCTCGACCGTTGACGCACGTACCGGTCGACATCAACGATGAAGAGGCGCTGACACCCAACCACTTCCTACTGTTGGGACCATTGGGGCTGCCAGTCACCGCGCCGTGCACACCCATGGATCGTCGGGCGTGGAGAGCGGCGCAGGGGCTCGCCGACGAGTACTGGAGGCGCTGGGTGAAGGAGTACCTGCCGACGCTGGTCGCGCGGGGACTCCCGGGATGCTCAGCAGCGCCAAATACAGGAAGAGGACCTCGTCGTGGTTGCAGACGGCAACCTACCCAGGAATGTGTGGCCGCGGGGCATCGTAACGAAGACGTTTCCTGGACCAGACGGCGTGGTGCGCAACGTCGAGGTCCGGACCAAGGGAGGAGTGCTGCGGCGGCCCGTCAGGAAGATCGCCGTCCTCCCGAGAGAAGCTTAGGCTCGCAGGCTACGCCGGGGGGAGGATGTAGCGGACAGCGAGGAGGCCGGTGCGCCCCGCGCACCCCGCACACCGGCAGCAGATCACGCGATGTCGCCGACCAATGAGCGCGCGGCATCGCGGACGACGCTACGCACGAACCGAGACGCTCTCTGGCGACATATAAGAAGGGCGTCTCGGTCGGTAAGCTGTTCATTTCGGAAGCGGCACTCGAAGAGAAGAAACAGCAAGAGAAATCAGCAAGAATCAAGACTCCATAGAAATTAAGAAGACTCCCCTCTGTATAGTGTAGTTAATAGTGCCATATTGTAAATAGTTTAAATACAGTATAGTTCGCCAGTACCATCTTTTCTTTAAGCAGTTGTCCCTAGCGTAGTCAATAATACAGTCCACTGCGATCCATAACAACGTATATCGTCACGTTTACATCTTTTCACAACTTCATTAATGGACCGAGGCCTCCATGCATTCATCGACTTCCAACATGTCTTACGAGGCCATCACTCCATCTAGTGAGAGTCCGCCCTATATTTTACTTATCAGTACGTGAGTGCCTCTTGAGAACGTTTCTTCTCCATAGATTTTGCCTGTTGCCGTATATGAGACGGTATTATATACTTTTGTTCGTTATAAGTGTATTTGCATCGACAACGAAAACAATGATATTTTTTGATGCGAATTAGGTTAAAATTAGGCGCGCATAAAGCGGCTATAATTGATTTCCATGTAACTTGAAATTAAATATTTTTTCAACCCAATCGTCACGCTTCCGTATCTATTTTTTTATTCCATATCCTTCACGTCTGACATTCACTTCAGAAAAAAAGGAATGCAAGTTCATGCTTACGAGCGTCATGCATATGAAAAATAGAAGGAAAAAAAACGTGACTTACAGCTCTCGCTAATTAATAAAATATTGTAATGCCATTGCTTTGAATTTTTAAAGATATTACTGCCGTAGAAACATTCAAAGACTAATTTTTGAAGAAATGAAAAATTATGGACCCACGAAGTACGTGAAAATAAACCTAAATATGCCTATTGGGTAAGGGGTAACCCTAAAGACTTAGATGAAATTACCAGCAACTGCTCTGTTACCCTTCAAACTGAAATACAGTAGAATGTGTTCTATTGCTCGGCAACATAAATAGCTAAGAGTGTAGTAATATACAGGACAGACTTCTACCACCTAGTAAAAAATAATGTCCTCCAGACTGAATTTTAGCCACGGCGGTAAGTCTTAACGGAAACTAGCTATCTGCGCAATAGACGAGGTTATGCACAAGCACAAGTAGTGTACTCTCTTTTCCCTCACTCTCTTAATCCGATGAGACGGCAATCCGACACGAACGAATAGAGATCAGGCTTAGGAACAAAGGGCATACGTGCTTTTCCGTTCTTGACTCTGGGCCGCTACTAAGAATTTTGAAAAAAAAAATTCAATAACTTTTTTTCACCCGACTCGGGATTCAAACCTAAGACCTCACGATATGCAGTCGCACTTACGATCACGTGACCAACGAGAATGGTAGCTTATACTTAAAGAACTAGAAAATAAATATTTTACTGTATTAAATGCCATGTACCGATTACTCGTTTCGTAGGTGTAATATTTATTTATTCGTAATACTTCATTTAATTTCGTAGCGAGAACCATTATTCTTCACGATAACAATCAAGCCTTGTTTACTTTGATTCTCAAGTTAAGTGAGCTAACAAGCTAGTGGATTTCATCACGCAATATCGTAAAATGTAAAGGAAATCAAGTTTACAATAACAAAATTTTGGTTTAAGTCAAAAGAACAAAACAGAATTTTGTTTACTGTCGCAACATTTTCAAATATTAAAATAAAATCATTATTGTATCGAAAGTGCCATGTACTCGTAGTGGCGGTATAAGAGAATTCATTACGTTATATCATCCCGGTGGTGGTAGTGGGTCGCAAGAGGTGACAGAATGTTACTGAAACAGAAGATGGGAAGCAACTACTGAAATAACTCAAATAATAATAAAAAACATGCGTCAGTGTCGTGGAACACTCGGATTGAATGAAGTTCTTTATTATTGATAAACGTATTATATTATTGATTAACAAATACAAATAAATGTATTACTAGCGTCTATTAAAATGAAGCGTCATTTAAAATAAAATACACTATGACACAAGGGGTAGTGACGAAAAATCTTTTTGTCGCCTAGCTCCCATCTGCCAAACCCGTGCCGTCCGATAAGGAACTACGTTACAAAAACAGCGGTTGCCATCTCGCCTGCTAAGTGCAGCAACTATGGCAAATATTTATATATGAGCAGGAAATGGGGCATTTAAGGCTTATGTTCAGAAGTGAACTGTTTACAGACTGCAATGTTTTTTATTAAATTGAAATGACAAGCGCGGCTACAGCTCATTGGATGGTATGTGGCTGTTGCAGTTCACCCACACCAGACGCTAACTTCAAACTAACAATGCTAAGAAAAATGCAAAGATGGAGTGCAAAGCTCGTTATTATACTGAATAGTCAGTATACATAGGTATACCCTTCTGAAATCTCCTCATGCAAATATCCCTTCTTTCCCTATTGAAATAGGTAAGTGTTCGTTACCTATCCAAACGGACTCCTGTGCGAAAAAGCAGTCCTACCACCAAGAAATGAAAATGTAATAAAAATAAAAACATATCGTAATTAATATACAAATTAATCAAATTGTTATAAAAGAAAAATGAGCACTTCAGAAGAAAAGCACCGGAAGTCTAACAGGACTTTGAATAAAACTATTTTTACGGATTTTATCGCGTTTAATTAACTTATTTTATATTCCCGACGTTTCGGTTGCTTTCCAGCAACCGTGGTCACGGGGGACTGAGGTGATTGACGTCCCGATGTCAAAGTTAACCCGGAGTACCTTCAGCTTTTTAATTATTAATTTTGGTCCGATCTACGCAGAATGAACTAACAGTGTCTTGAAGTCTTACAGTGGTATGCTTGGGTTTAGTTTTAATTTTATGAATTACAGGATCCCAAGCAGGTGGTAGTACCGAGCCTCCCTCTCTATTGAAATTAGGATGTTTTTTAATTTCAATAGCCTCACGTATCATCCTTGGCAGGAATCGATGTTCTTTCGCGAGGACTTGTGGTTTATCAAATCTAATGTAATGACGGGGGCCGTCTAGGATATGATCACAAACTGCAGACTTCCCGGAACGTTGGTGCTTCACGTCAGCTATGTGTTCTTTTACGCGGGTTTTTATTGATCGTTTTGTTTGCCCTATATATGAGAGACCACACTCACAATCAAGCTTGTATACTCCTGCATCTTGTAGAGGAATATTGCACTTGGCGGATGGTAAGAACTGATTAATCTTCTTCGGCGGCTTGAAGAATGTTCTAATAGAAGCTCGCTTCAAGATGTAGCTAATCTTGTCTGTGACACCTCTGACATATGGTAGTACAGCAGGCACACGCTCGACTGTGGCCGGCTTCACTCGGTCACTGTGACGTAGGCGCGGAACCCGAAGCTTGTTGTCGTGCAGAACCTGCTTGACGTGCTGAAGCTCGGCGGCCAGGTGTTTGCTGTCACAGATCCCTCGTGCTCTCTACAACAAAGATTTGCCCATGGTAGCTAACTGTGAAGGGTGATGGTGGGATTCACCGTTTAAGTATCGGTTTGTATGGGTCTTTTTTCTATACACAGTGTGACCTACGGTGTTATTAGGATTTCGAATGACTAACACATCTAGGAAAGCTAAAGAATTATTTGCCTCTAACTCCATAGTAAATTGAATTTTAGAGTTTATGGAATTAAGATGTTCTAAAAATGCAGTTACTTTTTCTGATGGTAAAATTGTGAAAGTATCGTCTACGTACCGCTTGTAGAAACTTGGAGTTACTGGTGCAGTAAGCAGGGCTTTCTCCTCAAAGTCCTCCATGAAAATATCGGCGACAATGGGAGATACCGGTGAGCCCATCGCAACACCATCTACTTGCTTGTAAAACTGTTCCTTCCACAATAGGTAGCCAGATGTAAGGCAATGTCTGAGTAATACTGCATATTCTGCTGGCATGTTGTTTTCCTCTAGTTTCCTAGTTATAATTGAGATGCAGTCTTCAACAGGTAGGCATGTAAATAGAGATTGAACATTAAAACTGACCATAGTTTCATTGTCAGTAAGACATAGGTCTTTTATCTCACTGACAATATGGTATGAAGGATTCATGAAGGAATAATACAGAACTAGACTAACTAATAAATCCCAAGGGATCAGCCCTTGGGATTTATTAGTTAGTCTAGTTCTACAGTAAATAATATATGGTATGATATTTTTTAAAACAGTATTGCATGTCTAGGCGATCTAAGGTACTCGTAAAAGCACACCATCGCTCATGATAAGGGTTCCTATTTAGAAACGATATTCATAATAAACACACGCAATTACTAAACAATTAGAAACATTAAGCAATGTATTTTCGCTACTAAATTGTTTATGTTTCTTATATTTGGACGTCCTCTGTGAGTAACGATCCAAGAGCGTGTCTTATCCGACACTATTCCGAAGATATTCCGGACGTCAGACTGAGCGAAAAACGGCAAATCCCCGGGCGAGGATGGAATTATAGCGGAGCTTCTGAAAGCGGGTGGAAAACCGGTACTTGAAAGAAGAGAAACTATATCTATACTGAAGAGAAGCTCTTTAATTCCGTCCTCCATGGTGATACTACTCCGGAGGCGTGGAGCAGAAGTACGGTGGTCTTGTTCTTCAAGAAAGGCGATAACGCTCTCTTGAAGAACTACAGACCGACTTCCCTTCTAAGCTGCGTCTACGTGCTGTTTTCGAGAGTCATTACGAATCGTCTCGCATGCAGACTTGACGACTTCCAGCCTCCGGAACAAGTCGGTTTCCGAAAAGGCTTAAGTACCGTAGACCACATACATACCCTTCGGCAGATTGTACAGAAGATAGAAGAGTACAATCTGCCACCTTGTCATGCGTATGTGGACTATGAGAAAGGCTTTGATTCCGTCGAAATTTGGGCGGTGCTACAGTCCCTTCAGCGGTGCCTAGTTGACTATCGGTGTATCAAAGTGCTGAAATGTTTGTACAGTAGGGCTACGATGGCTATCCGAGTACAGAATCAGAGTACGAAACCTATCCAACTGCAGAGAGGTGTAAGACAGGGCGACGTTATATGCTTAAAACTCTTCACCGCTGCATTGGAAGACGTTTTCAAGCTACTGGACTGGAAATGATACGGTATTAACATCAATGGCGAGTACATCACTCACCTTCAATTTGCCGACGATATAGTCCTTATGGCAGAATCGCTGGAAGACCTGAGAACTATACTCAATAGCCTCAATAGTGTCTCCCAATGGATAGGTGTTAAGATGAACATGGACAAGAAAAAGATCATGTTTAATGTCCATGTCACACCTATGCCGATAGTTGTTGGGAGCACTAAGCTCGAAGTTTTTGACGAGTATGTTTATCTGGGACAAATAGTCCGACTAGGTAAGTCCAACTTCGACCGAGAGGTCAATCGACGGATTCAACTCGGTTGAGCGGCGTTCGCGAAATTACGGCACATCTTCTCGTCAGGTATACCTCAAAACTTGTAAACGAGACTAAACAACCAGTGCGTTTTACCAGTGATGACCTAAGAAACTGAGACGTGGTCCTTCACTGCTGGCCGGATGAGGAAGTTCAAGGTTGCTCAGCGAGCTATGGAGAGAGCTATGCTTGGAGTTTCTCTGCGTGATAAACTTAGAAATGTGGATATCCGCAGTAAAACCAGAGTGACCGACATAGCCCAACGGATTAGTAAGCTGAAGTGGATAGATGTAGATGTCTATGGGCCATAGCAACCACTTACCATCAGGTGGACTGTGTGCTCGCTTGTCACCTTTATTCTATAAAAAAAACCCTGTTTCAGTTTGCCTCTAACATGTGATAACTACAATATTGAATGAGAATGAGGTGGTCTCAACCAAACTATTTCTAATAGTTAATTATGTGAGTACACTTTTGTTTTTTTTAATGAGTCGCTGGATTGGCTGGTATTTCTCAAGGCAAGCATTTTCCGAATGTGTGGTAAATTAAAGAATGTTTTTAATAAGACAGAGTGACAAAAGAACTTACAATCCACCTGATGGCAAGTGGCTACGGCACCTGCAACCAACTACAAACAACAGATGCGTTGTCACCTCTGATGTATAAGATGAAATGCTTCACACCCCGTAATTATATTGGCTTTCTATACTATCAGACCGAAACACAGTAATGAAAACACTGCTATTTAAGTAAAAGGGTGGTACATACCGAGACGGATTTCTAGGCAGAAAACGAAAGGAGGGAAACGAGAAATCTTTAAAGAATCAGTAAAATTTATTTCTATTCTTATCAATCATATAACAGAGTTTAGGTGTTTCGTCGCCTCTTGGATATACAGCCGTGAGGTTTTTAATACTGACCTTCTGTATCTCACAAAAATGAGTAAAATAATTGTTTTATTTTATATCTCATTTTATTATGATATCCCCCGTTACGATCGCCTTAGAAAGAAAATATACGCATGGGTGATTCCTGGATCTAGACAACAGCTCCTCCTACCGAGTCTAATTATAAATCTAAACCATGCAGCGACCCACTAAACAGACACAAACAGTTTCATCAGAATCGGTCGAGCCAGTTTCGAGTTTTAATTAAAACCTACCTACTACTCAATATCGAATAAGTAGTTTATATTTCTGCCCTGTATGTTGGTATATACACTAGAAATATTTAACATAGATTTCGTAAGATAACCCGTACGCCGTACGCAATAAAGTTGTAACAAGTTTATGTTTAATAACGCTATTGGTTCAATCCTGTATCAATCGGCTGGTTCATCGACACTTGTCTTAACTTGTTCAGTACGATTGAGCGTTGAAAGTGGTAAATGAGTTTGTGCGTGTTTATCTTATTCAGCTCGTAATATGTTATGTTGCCAATGTCATTAAAACTGCAAGGTCTAGCAGTTTGCAGACGATACTTACTTACTAGCGGCGGAGAAGGACATAAATGTGGTATTACAGAAATTGCAAGATGATTTGTATTTGTGATTGTATAAGTGTGTATATGTGTTTAAGTGTATATTTATGTTTACAGACTATAAATAAAATGAGGAAGACATTTAAAGTAAGGAAAGCTTTGTAAAGTCAGCCGTGCACTAAGTCTGTTTTTGTAAATATGTGTAAAGGAAGATATCAATCTTAAAAATATTAAACACAAATTAAAAACGTACTTTGTGCGTCAACTAATATAATAACTAACATAATGTAACTAAAACCTAATACTATATACTATTTGTAATATATTTATTATATTTATATTTCAAAAATATAAAATTATTTATCCTCCGAACAACCTGTATAAGTATGCTACAACTCTTCCTCGTGTTATTGTTATAGAAGCGAGCGAACTACCTTCTTACTCTAAATAATATTAAAATGTTTACACTAAAACGACGGCGAACTGCAGTGTGCAGAAAAATCTTATATAGCTTTATTTGTCACTGTACTTATGAACTGCGTATAATATGTATTTTTGTTGTTGTAAAAATAAAAAAAATAATAAATAATTTTTATATTTTCATTAGTGGTTTCGCGCACAATCTTTAAACAAGTATTTAAGTTCAACACTTTATTTACATATTTGTAAAAATAAAGCCATGCCGGAAGCAAAAATGAAGAGATGGCAATATAGTGCACAATATATTAAATATAGATTCATAGAAAATTCGACAAATCCATCTTTGCCTTTGTGCCTTCTTTGTTCAAATGAAGCGATGAAGCTTTCAAGACTTCATAATCATTTGAATAAAATGCATCCAGATAAGAAGGACAAAATGTAGCCTATTTTCAAGACCAGGAAAAGAAGCATAATGCTCAACTAAGTGTATGAAAACTTTTTTGGTGGCTTCTAAGCAAAATGATGTCGGACTTCGAGCTTCATAGAATACCTCTTTGTTAATTCCCCAAACTGGTAAATTACACACCATCGGAGAAACGTTAATTTTGCTGGCAAAAAAAGAATTTATAACTACTGTGCTCCATAAACCGACGGCAGACATAATTTAAAAAATTCCTTTGAGCAATAGCAAAGACGAATTGATGAAATGGCTGAAAACATTGAAAACTCATTGTGCACTCATCTGAAGACTAGTCAATTTTTAATTCAGTTGGATGAGTCCACTTTAGCAACTAACATTGTTGTTTTCTTGTGTTAGGTTTTTTAAAGATGAAAAAATTTGTCAAGAACTATTATTTGCTAAAAATTTAGAGACAGACACAAAAGGAGAAACCATATTAAAAAAAAAAAAACTGGAACAGCTTTCTGATGAAAAAGGGATTCCTTTGAATAATATTATATAAGCTGCTTCAGATAGTGCTCCAGCTACGACGGGGTGTCAGAAAGGCTTCATAGCGTATTTAAAGAAAACAAAATTCCAGATGTGCTTGCTGTACATTGCGTTATATATCGACAACATTTGGTTGCTAAAAATTTAAGTGAACGATTGTTTCAATTATTGCAACATGTCATCAGAGCTGTCAATAAAATCCGAAAAACCTCTTTAAATGACAGATTATAATTAAATAATCTGTCATTTAAAGAGTGTTTTCATTGTGTTGCTAATGATGAAGATTTCAACCGATCGATCTTTCACGCAGAAGTGCGTTGGTTATCAAAAGGAAATTGTCTGACTCGATTTACAATCTGTATGACCCTGTCGTAGAGTTCTTGGAAAAATAAGACACAGAATTGCGCGACAATCTTATCACATCAAAGAATGATATCGCATACCTGACAGACCTTTATAAATTTCTTAATAATGAATTTCCAACGTCAAGGCAATTACTTGAATTTAATAAAAAAAAAACGTCGGCGCTGCTTTCGTAGCCAAGCTGTTCTTACACAAGAAGAATATCGACAAACGTGAGTTCATTTACGAGACGGCAGCAGATTGAGTTATACCCTGAATTGTGGTCGATGGTTCAACGATATTTGATAGCACTCCCATCGTCATATTTGTGTGAACGTGGATTTAGCGCTGTGACAACGCTGCTAACTAAAAAAGAAATCGTTTGCATGTTACCAATTTACGACTGTTTTTGAGTAAAATCGAACCCGGTATAAACAAACTTGTTAAAAACAATCAAATTCATCCATCTCATTAGATTAGTTTTAAAACTAAAATTGATTACTTATCTATATTGTTTCTTTTAATTTGATTAAAATATATTCTTAATATTATAAACTTGCGTTTTAATTGCTCTCACCGGCAATAAAATCCAGTTGTTGTACCAAATGTAAGTTTAAACACCAGAACCGAATTATGTAGCACACTATAACTAAATTAATTAAAGTAATGAAATTGTCGTTTTTAAGTTTTAGGAGTGCATAAAAAATTGGGGGCGCAGAAAAAAAATTGATATTCAACGGGGGCGGTAAAAAAAATATATTGAATAAAAATAATCTCTGACCTAGTACTTCAAAAACTTCATTAACGAGTTAGTGAATACATTACTTAAGTTCGAATTTGGATTTGCTCGTTAAAACTAGTTTCAAGTTGGTAGTTGCAGTGTACAGAACCTGTTCTGTTTCTGTAACAGCTTTGATGGAGTAAAGTTAATAAAACTTTTGAATTTAACTTTCGGTGACACAAAGTTTTCCTTGTGTTAGATAAGATCTAACAACGCTCCGTCCTTTAGCGTTGGTGACGTGATTTACACCAAATTGGATTTCATAATTCTAAATCTCATTAAAACGAAATTAGAAAATTAATGCTTACATTTAAATTCGATGATATTCTTTTGGTTTAATTAACAATTTATGTTATAAATATTAATTTAATTATGAGGACAGAACACACCAAACACTTGTTACAACTACTACTACTGTAGTCCATCACAAACCCACTGTTTAGCATAGGCTTCTCCCATAGATTGCCACAAAGCACGGTCCTGAGCCACCTGAAGTCATTGAATGCTTGCGTGTTTTATTAGGTCGTCACTCCATCTAGTACGGGGTCACCTAAAACTACACTTACGAGTATGAGGCTGCCACTGAGAACATTTTTTCCGCATCATACAAAGGTATTATTTCATGAAGTTTACCAACCAAATATACAGTTATTAATAATAGTCATCCCAATAATACTTATAAGGTTCTAAAGTTAGAGCTTATTTATGTCCCACTCTTGAGCATATGCCTCTTCTCATTACTTGGAGTGTTTTATGTTCAGAAAGTGATTATAAAACACTTCAACGGTGGTAGAGCCACGCAGCGGCTTTTGCTGTTGCACGTATGGGCCGGCTCGAGCCGGGTTAGTACCACGACCTCACAGAATACCGGCGTGAAGTGGAAGCTCTGATTCCGCGTTTCGTCTGGTGAGTGCAGGTGACCGGAGGCCCAATTACCCCCCCCCCCCGCCCCCTGATAGACTACCCCAGGAGGGTACCAGCACCCCTGGAGAATCCCTCGCTGAGCTCATCCGGACCGACATCAGGTTTCCGTCGATGCCTCTCTTGGCTCTTCGGACCATTTTCTGATCCGGGGTGTAGTGCCACTCACGCTCCCCTCGCGATTGCATTCTGCAGGTTGCCGCCGTGTTTGGCATTACAGGTCAGCGGATTGGGACGGATTGCGGTCTTTCTTTGCTTCCTACCCATGGGGGCAGGTTTGCTTCTCGCCGGTTGATCCCAGCGCTGTTGCTGACTCTGTCACTGATGTGGTGCTACAGGAAATGGAACTATTTATTCCATCATCTGTGGTACCCATCGGAGGCAGATCTCAGCTTTGGTTTGGTCGCTCCTGTAAGACTGCATTACGCAGTAAGCAGGAGTGTTATCAAGCTTGGGCTGCGGCTTCGGCGACTCGGGACGTAAACACCAGCATACTTAAAAAGAAGTATAACTTCGGTCCTTCAAAAGAGTTATTGCCAAGGCAAAGTCAGAGCACATAGGCAAAATTGGCGAGAAACTAGTTCGCCTTCCTTCGGGAACTCGTGCATTCTGGTCTCTCGCCAAGGGTGTCCAAGGGAATTTCTGTAAGCCATCACTACCATCTCTGCACAGGGAGGACGACACACTGGGCCACGACGCAAAAAAGAAAACCGACCTTTTAGGCTCCCTTTTTGCGTCCAACTCGACTGTTGATGACGGGGGGAACACACCGCCGACCATCCCGCGGTGTGAGTGCTCCATGCCAGATGTGCGGTTCACACAGTGCTCGGTTCGCAGAGCACTCCTCTCCCTGGACATCCACAAGTCGAGTGGGCCTGACGGAATCCCCCCAATTGTGCTGAGGACGTGTGCTCCGGAGTTGGCACCGGTTCTAACGCGTCTTTTCCGGTACTCCTACTCCCTAGGCGTAGTCCCGAAATCATGGAAGACAGCTTTTGTCCACCCGATCCCTAAAAAAGGCGACCGCTCAGACCCGTCTAAGTACAGTCCTATCGCCATCACCCCCTTGTTCTCCAAAATAATGGAATTCGTTATAAACTGCCACCTCATGCGGTACAGTACATCGCGGCAGAACTCCCGATACCATCCACACCATCTGGATGATTGGCGGTCTACCACTGTGCGATTTAGAAGATGTTTTCTTTCTCGCACGACTTCCTTGTGGAATCGATTACCATCAGCGATTTTTCCGGACCGATACGACTTAGAGACCTTAAAGAAAAGAGCCTACACTTATTGGTGGTCAAAATTTATAATCAGGTGAGCCGCATGCTTGTCTTGTCCCTCTTCTATAAAAAAAAAAACCACGCTGCCCCTTTTGGTGAACTTCACGTGTCTTAGAAATATATTTTTGTATTTCTCAGATATGCAGGTTTCCTCAGGATATTCTCTTTTACTAACGAACACGTGGTAAAACAGCACTTAAATTGCAATTAAAATTTTATATTTCCGGCGAGGATAGAACACGGTTTGTACTCGTACTGTAAAATATACGTCCAGCGCTTAGCCCCTAAGTTACCACGTTCGTGAAGGTGTTAATGTATTTCAAAGTTATGTAACTTTAAAATAGTTACATGAACACCAAACGTGATAGAAGCAAAGCTGCGGTCCTAGAATGCTTCATTGTAGTAAATTTTATATCTCAATATCCGTTATACCATCAATTAGTTCATTCAATTTTAAGCGCGTATCTGTTTCTCTCGCCTTATGTTAAAATTATGACAATTGAAATCATTAGACCCGAAGCTCCGCGTTGAAGGCTCGGGACTTCAATGTGAGCTGCTTTTAAAACGATCGGCTCTTTATGATTTATCACATTGAATACTTTAAGAAGGAATAACTTGTAGGATTGGTTAGGGAATTTTAATCTTTTATTATATTTTTTTTTATAGGAGAGGGGGCAAACGAGCATGCGGCTCACCTGATGGTAAGTGACTACCGCCGCCCATGAACAGTTGCAACAACAGGGAAGGAATCGCAGATGCGTTGCCGGCCTTTTAAAAAGGAGTACGCTCTTTTCTTGAAGGTCCCTAAGTCGCATCGGTCCGGAAAAATCGCTGATGGTAATCGATTCCACAAGGAAGTCGAGCGAGGAAGAAAACATCTTCTAAATCGCACAGTGGTGGACCGCCAATCATCCAGATGGTGTGGATGGTATCGGGAGTTCTGCCGCGATGTGCGTTCGTGAAATTGGGCGGCTGGGATTAATCCGAACAATTCTTCAGAGCACTCCCCGTGGTAGATGCGAAAGAAAATGCAAAGGAATGCAACATCTCTTCGCAGTGCCAATGAATCGAGCCGATCGGAAAGGTCTCGGTCGTCGACGATTCGAGCCGCTCTGCGCTGGATGCGGTCAAGTGGAAGGAGCTGGCACTGGGGAGCCCCTGCCCAGAGATGGGAACAGTATTCCATGTGAGGCCGAACCTGCGCCTTGTAAAGTTGCAGGCGGTGTGCCGGCATGAAATACTGTCCCGCTCTGCTGAGCACGTCAAGCTTTTTAGAGGGCAATTTGGCCTTCTCTTCCAAGTGACCACGAAACTGCACGTCACTCGATATGTCGACTCCGAGGATTCCGATACTGGCTGAGGCAAGAAGGGGAGTGCCTTGAATTTGAGGATATACGACAAAGGGGTTCTTTTTAGCGGTAAACGCGCAAACCTGTGTCTTTTGAGGATTAAACTAGACTAGATTTAGTCGCCCCCAATCCGAGACTTTGTCCAGCAAAGACTCGACTTCAGATACAAGTTTGTTCCGGTAAATATTTGGTGCGTCTTTTAGTGAACGTGTAACTTATGAACAACTTGACTGATTGAGGACAAATATGTATGATTTATTTTTTTGGCTAGACGATGGTTCATAACTATGCTAGAATTCCATAGGTGGCACTGTGGTCAAGTTTTTAAAATATACTTAAAGTGTGTGTTAGATGTAGGCGTCTATGGGCCACAGTACCCAGTTACCATCATATGGCCTGTTTGTTTCTTTGTACTTTGATCGTGTAAATAGGCATAAACAGATTTTTCTCATGAATATTGTAAATTCAACTAAAATTTTACATCTACAATAAGATATGGGTTTTGCCATTCTTTTTCTTTTATTTTTAAACAAAGACTAAATCTCCAAAGAGGTAAGTGTAATGTTAAGAATGCTATTGTCTATCGCCTTTGTTAGTTGTTGAAGTGCAGCGTGCATTTTGCAGTGGTCAGACGAATATCTTTAATTTTTTTTAATGAGTTACTGTAAAATATTATGTTTTTCTTTAAATACGTCTAGTAAGAACTAGGAATGAAAGGTTTTCAATAAAATTATAGTAAAACCTTTAAAAATGAGCCGATATTGATTGTCGAAAAACAACGCTAGAAAACTAGTATTCATCCTTTTAGATTGATAATGAAACGGAATTTACGAGTGTTGTGACTGCATCAACAAAGGATGGCTCCACCGGGGAAATACGGCACTTTCAAAGTACATCAACTTAAAAAACAGTATAATACTGCTGTGTTTCATACGAGTATAGTAGGTGACAAAGACCGGGTCCCTTTTTCTGGTAAGTGGCATTTCTCGTTACTCAGGTGTGGTAACGCATCTGCATTTTTGAAATGATGACAGAACATAATATTTCTATAGACCATTAAGTAAAAGTTATAGCGTTTATGCGTTGCACTACAAGGCACATGTGTATTTAGCTGAAAATTTTGCAAAATTGCAATGTATGATTTCATTGGTGCTGGCGAGAATCGACCTCGGGTTGCTAGCGTAATGTGAATATACGCCATAGTATCCACTAACATCAATCAGTTCTTCAAAAAGCGATCGTTGTTTTCACATAAACACATTTTAGACAAAACTTGTATAATTTTGTAATTGTACATGGATTTTAATATAATATTTATTATATTTTCCTGTAAAAGTAGTAGGTTAACCCTCTTTCTGCCCGCCAGTGCCTTTTATAAAAGTGGTCAATATCGGAAAGGAGCTAATGATCCGTAAACTGGACTATCTATTGAGTGCGTCGATATGACAAGTTACTAGTTTCTTTTTATAGGTAAATACTTCAGGTTCTACCTCATGTACATCTCTCAGAATTAATTTTATTGTTCAATTTTTGATATTTTAATTTCTGAACGCGATATATTTTTTTATATGATAAGGGTGACAAACGACACATAGTTCACTTGATGGTAAATGGTTGCTGCGGTCCATATACATCTACATCAAACAAAATGCAGATGCGTTCTCACCCGTGACGACTTTCGACGACGAGGTCCCCGGTTCTCTACACTCACCATACGAAACACAGCAGCGTTAAGCTGCTAGTTTATGCTGGTATTCTGTGAGAGCGTGGTCCTTCCCCGGTCGAGGCGACCCATTCGTGCTACAATTATACTACTAATATAGTTGCAGCATGGCTCCACCACGTATTAAAATTATAGGTTAGATCGCAATCTCTGTCCAAAAACCAATTAATTGTTTATTTTAAGCGAGGGAAACCGATATTATTATCTTTTTTAGATTTATTCACATAGCAAATATCGTCACTATGAGGCAATCTATGGAGGAGGCCTATTTTGGGTCTTTACCTAAGTCACCTCGGTAAGTGTTTCACAGATGAGATTTGTATTGATAATATTTTAAAGCCGCCACCACAACTTTATTGTTCATACATATTTAATTGTTTATTGATATTCAATGCTAATGTGAGACTATTGAACGATATAAATATTTACAGGTTGAAAAGCCCTTGCCCTCCCCTAAAAACATGTAGTACCTAAGCAAGCTGGCGGGCATCGAATTCAGCCAGCACCACTTAAATTGCTAACTAAAGTTTTAATTATTAATTCAGCACATACTCGGCGATGATCGAAAACGTCTGAAAGTAAACAATTGAGATGAAATTTGAAGTCTCCTAACACGCATTGACGTAACCTAATTGACTATTCCTTATCCAAAAAGCCTCTTAGGAATAAAAGAAAGCCTGAGCTCAGTAGTGAGACGTACATAGGCTGTAACTTTATTTTTTAAGGCTAAAAGTTTTTCCATAATTTTATGATGATATTATAAGATTTTCTTTTATAACTATGCGCTAACCATAAACCAATTTGTATTTGAAGTTCATTTAGATATCAAATATAACATTTTTTGAACATTAATTTGATTTATAATCTCAATTTTACGTCATTTAAAAATGTTTTTTTTTTATTTCAGTCTTAAATAAACATTATAATGCCACCGAAGGAATAACAATAGCAAGTGCTAAATTGTATTGAAAATGGAATCATTGTGATTTTAGGGGAATGTCGAAACAACCGTAATTAGTGAAGTTTCAATTTGAAATTAATTTCGTGCCATAATCGACCACTTTATGATATTATTAATTCCAAGATCTGCCCAATACATATATAAAAATCTCTCTATTTAAACTATATGGATAGGTAGAGTTTTGTATTAATTACAGTTTTTACCAGTTTATTTATAGATAAAAAAACTTTTTTAAAGATTAGAAATTAAAGTTCTCGAAAGAACATCTCACATTTTATGATTTTCGATAGATGTCATTATTATCTATTTATTAGTAATTAGTTACAAAAAATTTATTAATTCCTACAAAAATGAAATAATGAAAGAACGGAACAATAGAATTTTCAATTAATTTATCTATTTTTATTTTATTTATTAGTAATTAGAGGTAAAATGTTACTACTTTTTGATTTTGACGTTATATAAGTGAAACGTTGATTGTCGGCGTAATTTAAATTATTACGTAACGGTCAAAACTAATTTTAGGATTTATTTGTAAATATGTTATTTATTAAAAAATACTATTGATGTATTTTTTTAATAAATAACATGATGTATCAACAATATAAAATAGAAATTAACATCTTGAGGGAGAAAATACTTAACCACCCTCCTTTTTTGAAGTGTCACAATCGGATAAAAAATAGCCTATAAGTTGCCGCGGGTCCAAACTACCAACACACAAAATTTCATGGAAATCTGTACAGTAGTTGCATGTATCGGGAATATAAAGACAAACAGGCAGATAAAAATTCTAAAAACCACTTATTTGGATTCAGTGCCCTTTATTTAATCCGCTTAATTTAAATGAAGAATTTTTTAACGAAGATTTTAAAAGATATGTCATCTCTAACTATTCTAAAACCCGCAGTTCGGCCAAATTTAAAAAAAACATGTTATCTCTAACTATTCTAAAACCCGCAGTTCAGCCAAATCAAAATTAGCTAAACCTAATTATAACAATTTATACGGAAAACGTACTTTAGAATACATGGTTCCAAATTTGATTAATCAGTTACCAACCTCTTTTCATAATGTAATTAATCATAAATATATTAAATACAAATTAAAAAACTATTATACGAACTGTCTATATCAGACTTCAAAGTAAATAAAAAAAACTATAATCCCCACTAACTATATTCCCTACATATATAAACCTATATGACATATAAACAAATAATAATTATTATACTCGTCTAATATTAAATTATATCACAATTATTATCAATATATTTTTATCAACTTCTGTATACGCGACGCAGGAACGACCGGGTTTTTGACGCGGCGAAGTGGGCGGTGGCAAGACTCACGTCTTTTAATGCACTATTAGTTAATTACGTATTGCCGATTTACCGCCTGTTGACTGTGCCAATTGCTGTTTAATAATGTTGCGTTATACATATTTTGTAGATTAAGGTGTAGCTTATCTGTCAAATTTTAAGTTGGCGGCTTGTGATACACGGTAAAGTTTACATTAAGCTTATGTTGTACCATAATATATTCATTGTCTTATCTGTTATTTATTAAATAAATAAAATAAAATAAATAAAAATCTGGTACAGCGTTCGTAAATCCGCCTGCCAAGAGTTACGATTAACGCAAATCATTCCTAAATTAGGAAAGGCTCGTGTCCAATAGTGGTCTTTTAAGGGCTACTAAAAAGAAGAAGTAGATATGTGTGTATATAAATAAATAATCTTAAAAGATCGATAATATAAGATTGAATTATATATTTTTATGTACGTACGTTCACACATAAATTCACTATCGCGTAAAACTATACCTGAACATGAAACATACCTGAATATGTCCTGAACCTAAATTTGTTTGAATACTTATTAATCCTTTACTGTTTTTAAGAGTACTAGTTCACTCAATTCAAACTTATTTGCCATGCTTGGCAACGGCGGATTGGCAACGGGGCAAAATTAACAAATTGGGAAGTCTCGCTGCTTTCCGTCGCCGGTTTGGGTATTTTTAGTTCGGCTTAAGTAAGTTGATTAAGGTATTAGTGTAGCCGAATTTGACCACTGAAGGTATACATATATTACATATTTTAGTTTTTTAATTAAAAGAAACCTTTTATATATTTTCTATACTAGAATAACTGACATAGCGCTATATAGCTATAAGAACGGACAACTGATGGAGAAGAAAGGTTCTTGAGTGGCAGCCTCGTACCGGTCAGCGAAGTGTAGAGCGGCACTTCACTAGATAGAGTGATGATCTGGTAAGAGAAGAAGGAAGTCCATGAAAGCAGGTGGCTCAAGACCGTGCTTTGTAATATTCCTTGTGGGAAGCCTATCTTCAGTAGTGGACTTCTGATTGGTTGAAATAATGATGATGATGATGAAGAATATTTTTATATAAAAATGTTTTTGTTTAATTTTAGTATTTGCCTGACCTTTTCTCATATGTAGCAAACGTTGTGATACTGGAAATTTAAAATATTTAAATTAAAATTGCAATAAAACTGCCATTTTTAGCAGATGGCGTCAGCAATCTGTGAAATTGCTTGTTACGTAGACCGGTATAGATTATGGAAGGTAAAAGAGTCAAATTTTAGATTTGAACGGTATAAATTTTGGGAATATTCGGGCCTACTTTTATGTGCCAAGCTTAAAATTCAGACCTCGTTACTTTCATCCATTACAGCCTATCAAAGTTCTACTGCTGAAAATAGACCTACCCATAGATAGTTTTATAAATTTGCTATACATACCACGGGTTAGCAACCGCGGTTTTTTATTATATTTAGTTCATATCATGAAGATGTCCATCTCTGGTTCATTTTTCACTGACGCCTCTTATGACACTCGCGGTATAATATAGGATAGTGGATTCCCTTATCCCCCACTACACGGCGTAGCAAAACAACTGATACTACAATCGCCCAAATATGCTTACAAAAGCCCAGAGTGCAACAGGGGATTATTTAATGTGCGTTTATGGCGATTATAAACATCAAGGTTATTCCATGCATTTACATAATATACATTCACTCTACTGCTCAAGTTCTATCAAGAAACACAGAATTTTTTTTGCATAAATTAGGTTAAATTAACGACGTTTACGCGAATACTTGTTGCCAGATAGCCTGCAAAGCGTGGCGTGGCGAAGTATTTAGCAACGTATTAGAATAGGCCTATATGTGTTCAGAAATTAACTTTTGAGAGGATTATAACATTGGCGAATCCTATAACAAAATTACAGTTATTTTTGTGTTATTTTTAAGTACAAGTGTACTTGTTTCAGAGCCGTGGTAGCTCAGGGGTTAAGTGCTTGCTGTAAATGCGCGCAACAACACGCGAGTAATCCGAGTTCGATCCCCGTTGGCACTGATAAAATTGCTAATTTCAATTTAAGTGCTGCTTTATCACGTGTTTGGCAGTGAAGGAAAACATCGTAAGGAAATCTGTAAGTCTGATAAACAAGAAAAACAAATATTTCGAAGACATGTGAAGGTCGCCAACACGCATTGGGGCAGCGCGGCTGACATTTTCTTGCCCTAAAACCATCTCAGAAATGAGAAGAGGCCTTTGCCTAGTAGTGAGACGTATAGCATATATACCTTACTTTACTTGTTTCACAATATTATTTAAAATAATTAATTTATTGACTAAAAAATCAAACAGCATCATCACGGTGTTTATGAACTACGAACATATAAAATAACAGTATAAAACATGGAAATTATCACTGTCTTCAACGTTTAAATCTTAAGAAATTGAATAATCAAAGGGTAGTTGCGATTGAATATATATCGAGGATACATTGTATGCAGAACTATAAAAATGCGCAGCAAAATTTACGTGCAAAAGGCAAGGCAAACTTCAAAAGAGTGTTTTGTTCCACCAAGATAATGTCCCGGCTAACAATTCTTTGCTTATGATAGCTGCAGTTCGAGATGCTAACTTTAAAATACTTGAGCATCCTCCATATTCATCAGATCTTGCAACGAAACAGAAACAGAAACTTTTTTTCAATAATATAAAATAATAACCCTTTTTATACCAACTTTGTTTAATAAACTTTTTGAACTCTGAGAAACTTAAATTTTGTACATTTTTTGAAATTTTTTTGTAAAAGCATATACATCACCCCAGAATGAATTACTGACTCGGTGGAGTTGTGTAACTGGTACTGAGGCCAAAGTTAATATATTAATTTCCTTAAATTTTTGTCGCAGCGACACTTTAGGTTTTATATAATATATTGCTATTATGGTTCTCTTATGTAAAACAATATAATTTCAGTGTCAGTCACGCGACCCCATAGCAAAATACCATACGACATTATGCTATGGAAAAATCTAAAATAAACAAGTCTAGCCATGTGGTTTTTGTCTATTATAAATGTCGGAGAATTCAAATGAAGATTCCAATTTTGATCTCGAAAATACATCAGGATAGCGTTAATTGTTAAAAATAATAAGTGTGTTCAACTTGCTCTCGTGCTGACGCAATTAATCATTATCGGTAATAAGACAACGTAACGCACTATACATTCAGTATAGTGAAGTTACAGTTCGACCACACCGTAACACGTCTCCGCCACAGTCACACACCAGTGTAACGTGAGGTACGTAATTACATGATAACACCAAAATATGTAAACCAACAGCAACGCTACTTATCTCAATGTAACACAGGGCAGCCACTCCGCAGCACCAATCCTCCTTGCCTGCACTAGAAGAATTACAACAACAAACAGAACCACAACACTATCTTAGCACTCAGTAGAATGACCACACTCGTTGAATGACTTAAGCGGAATATCTCGCGGACGGCACTTATAGTGAACTTTATACTACACAAACAAGCTGGCATTTTTCGATATTCCCCACAAATCCACCTTGATCCAACCGGGTATTTTATAGACGCTCCGACATATAGATTAAATGGACCGTGTAGCAGCGGTTTAAAAACATTCACTACTCCATATGCCATTAATGTTAAAACAGGTGATGGGCAGCATAATCTTCCTGATAATAACACAAAATAATAAAACAACTATGGCAAATCCCCCTATAAAGCAATCTATGAGGGAGGCCTATATTCAGCAATGGACTTTTATAGGCTGTAATAAATGAATGTAATGGATGTAAAAAGAGAGACTATTTAAGCAGTAGTCGCTGCAGTACAGGAATTTTAAGGTACTCAGGATGAAGTGTTTTCTAATCTTCTGCTTCTATTTTTTTATTGTATATAAATAGATGAAATAAACTCGTATATATATAAAAGATATAATCAACATCATACATCATATAATAAATATTAATCAAAGCAAGCTAATGATTTCTTATATTGAAGTGAACACTGAACATTGAATGAAAATAGTTATTTTTACGGATTTTATCGCGTTTAGTCCATTGTACAAAATCAAAGATAACGATGAAATAATGTTTATAATTGTTTAAGTGATTACCCATTGGGTACGTTTATTAATTTCAATATCATTTTTGTAGTAACGAACTGTTTGTGCGTCTGGGTACAATTGATTGTCTAATTATATTAAAGAATAACAACTACTCGTATAACTTCTAAATTCCAAATGAAGACTAGTCGTAGGGATAACTAAACTTATAAAATTAAAGTTGGCAATGTCGTAACGGTTTAAAGATCTGTGGAAACGATCAAAGTGCTTACCGTAAGGACATTAGAACGCACGCACTTAGCGGTAGGCATTTTGTTTTTAATTTTAGTTTTTGAGTCCGTTCCGTATTGACTACCATGTGCGCTTATTTTTGCACCTAGAAGCAATTGAAAAGGGCTACCTCCCGGAATGCGAGGAGGGAGGTGGTGAATGCTCTAAGCATACCACGACAGCCGGCTGTCGTGGTTATGTGGGTCTCACTGCGACTAACCTAACCTAACCTAAGTGCCTACCCACTAAACACCACCTGTGAGACTGGCATTAGCTAATGAGGCCTTTCTGCCGAATCAGAAGCGACCCTCTTTAGCCTAACTAAGAAAAATTAAGAAGAGTTGGCCTGAGCCGCCAGGAGGCAGTTCAGGTCGGTCGAAAGCTTGTTTAGCAGGTCCGAGAGAGAGTTTCTCGGCCTGCGGACTCGATAGCGAGAGGGGAATGGGGCTGCATAAATAGCTGCCTCACGAATGAGATGATTGGAGTGAGACTCTGAGGCTTTGCAGAAGTTCTCAGAGTGTTTTTAGAAATTTTTGGATTGTAGGGAGCTCTAAGTCTCGATGGAGGTCGGCGTTACGGAGTACCAGTGTGCGTTCGTAGCTCAACGACAGAAAATGTTTTGAACTACTTGGAGTTCGTTAATGATTTTGGGGTCAGCGTGAGCGAATATAGGGCCCGCGTAAGTCATGACTGGTTGTATACAGACCTTATAAAGGGTTCGCTTGTATCGGAGGGACATTTTACTGTGTCGGTCCAGCATACTGTTAAGCCTACTCAAATAAAAACGTGCGTTGCGGTTTACTCTTTTGACATGGGGCCCGAAGGTAAGCTTCGTGTAAAGGGTGGCACCTAAATATTTGGCGGTCGTATGCCAGGGGACAGGGGTCCCTAGCATACGGATTAGCGGAATGGTAGAGAGGCGGCGTCGTTTATAATCGAAGTGAACGGCGGAGCTCTTCTCCGGGTTCACACCGATGCGACATTTTTGGAACCAATCTCCTAAGTCATCAACTTATTTTGGATCTTGTTCCGTATGAAAGGTAGCGAGATACCTTTACAAAATAGGGCAGTGTCTGCGAAGAGGGAGAGCTGAACACCTTTCTACGGGATGGGAATGTCGTTGGTGAACAGGATATATAGGAGAGGAGCAAGCACTGAGCCCTGAGGGACACCGGTTTTGATGGGGCGCTGAGAGGAGAGCGTGCCTTCGTGTCTAAAACGAAAGGTACGATCCTTCAGGTAAGAAGCCACGAGACGAACAAGACGATCAGGGAGACCTATTTTATATAGTTTGTAGATAAGGCCTTCGTGCCAGACTCTATCAAAAGCTTTTGCAATGTCGAAAAAGACCGTAATGGTCTTATGACGGATATATATAAGGATATATTCCACAATACGGTGAACTTGTTGGGGACAAGAATGTTTCGCTCGGAAACCAAATTGGTGGGGGATGACAACAGGTTCACCGTCTGTGAGAAACAGATGGAGCCTCATGCGAGTAAGGATATCTCGTTCGAAGAGTTTGCCCATAGTCTTGAGGAGGCTGATGGGATGATGACTGGAGGGAAGGTTGGGAGGCTTTCCTAGCTTGGGGATACCAATGACAGTTGCCTCTTTCCACGTAGTGGGAAAGTAACTAAGATTAAAGCCGGCGTTGAAGATAATAGCTAAATGGGTTAACACCTGCTCAGGGAAATGTTTAAAGGCTTGTTGGAGATGCCATCCGCACCCGGAGCCTTTTTGGGCTTCAGTCCTTTAATGAGGGATGAGATCTCATCATTGGACACAGTGATAGGGTCAGAGGCTGTGGGGGGTGAGTTCCGGCGGCGGACCTCATCCTCCAATGTCTGGATGTGGGAGAGGCCGGTGTGTTGAAAGCTAGGAGAGCATTGTGCGGCAATTCTGTCTGCAAAGCGCTCAGCCTTTTCCTCGTCCTCGAATACAACCGTACTGTCTGGACGGGAGAGAGGAGGAGTGTGGGTGATAGCGTCTATGCGGAGGGCGCTTGCCATCAGGTAGTACGCTATATGAGAGGGAGAGATATTCTGCATGAGCTTACTCTTTTCGAGGTCTCGAAGTTCGGAGAGGCGGAAACGAATTTCTCGTTGAAGGCGATTGGCCGTACGCCTATATTTGGAGGTAGGATAGATTGCTGCTCTCCGGAAAGCAGCTCTCTTGGCATTATTTAGGTTGCTAATATGTGGAGGAAGACCATCATTATTAGCAACCGGAACGACCCTTTCATTTTCCCTAAGGGAGGATTTTATAAGGGCGGAGAGAGAATCGACCGCGTTGTCGATTTTTTCGGGACTGTCGAAGTCCGACGCGAGGGAGATGGGGGAGTCCTGTGAGTTAATAGCTTGAGCTAGGGACTCCTTGAAGCACTTCCAGTTAGTGAAGGTTTTGGTGGAGGGGATTGAGGGAGGTGGCAGATGGCCAAGAATGAGGGAGACTGGTCGGTGGTCGGGTCCTAGATCGTCTAGAGTCTCGATTGCCCTGAGGTTGAGGGGAAACTCATTAAACTAGCGCAAAGTCTAGCACGTCGGGAGCGTGGTCGGTGTTGTCGGGATAGTGAGTGACACCGAGGGGACTGTGAACGGTAAGATCAAGAGACTGCGTGATATCAAGCAGTTTCTTACCACTCTGAGAAGTAGTACGGCAGGTCCATTCAGTATGCTTGGAGTTAAAATCTCCAAACATAATGACAAAGTTGCCTAAAGATAAGATAGCCTCAAAATCTTTTTTAAGGGGGGGGGGTTCCACTGGGGATGTAGCAGGAGGCCATGACGTCCAGTCATGGCTAGCCTGCATACCGTGGCTTCCATGTTGATAAGCTGCGAAGTAGTGATGTGAGAGCAATGAAGTGTCTTCTTGTAGTAAATGGCCGTACCGCCGCCTTTGCGGTCAGGTCTGTCGTTACGAAGAAGAGAAAACTTTTGAATAAAAAGGCCTTTGATGTCCTTGGTTTCCTGGAGTAGGAGGAGGTCGGCATCGCGATCTCGAAGAAAGCGCTTAAGCTCGGGGACGTTATTTCGCAACCCGCGAATGTTAAAGGACACAAGCTATAAACCCTTAGGCTTAATGCGACCGTGAGACTTTGGGAGAGCAGAGTGCTCTATCATTGTAAAGTTAAGTTAATTTAAATTAACTTAACTTACAATGAACACAAAAGATTGTGGTGCTCAGCAAGAGCAAGAGGCGGTCCTGAGGGGACCGAGCAGTATGTAATTTACGCGCTAATATGGCAATCTCGCCAATGTCGATGCTCCGAATAGCGGCGTACACCGTATTCAGGTCATCGACCATTGAGGGTTGTGCCTGCTGAGGGGCAGAGGATGTCCGCGGAGGGTTGGCCTTTTTGGGGCCCCAGAGGAAAACTGGAGGCTGCGTAGGCTAAGAGTTGCCCGGAGGAGGCCGAAGAGAGCCCTTAGGGGCCTTGGGGGACCCTGATAGGGTCGAGAGGGGCCCTGAAGGGGCTGGGAAATGCCCTGACGGGGCATTCTTGGAGGGAGGGCCGGGAATGACCTGTCATTGACCGGCGATGGAGCAGGTTGGCAGCGGTGGCACTGCGCCGGGAAACCGCTCCTATGTTGGGGCTCAACCCACACTTTCGACGGGCCGCATACTGTGCGTACCTGCCGGAAGATGGCTGTAGCCTCCGGCACGTTGGTGAGTATTACAAGAGCAAGCGGGAACCTCTTTTCTTTGTTGCTTTGTATTTTGTGCACGGCCTCAACTGGGAATGAGATGCTGGCTTGGACGGCGGGGGGATGTCTAAGGACATTAGGGGGGCCGAAGCAGGGGCGGTGGCTGCAGGGGTGATGGTGGCGGCGGCAGGGGCTACCGGGACGGGGGGGGGGTGCGATTCGTCTCTGCACGTTTACGGCCGCGCTTGAAGGTCATCGGAGTCAGACAACTCTGAGGAACCACTGTTGGACGTATTTACGGTGGCGGGCCTCTTCCGGGAGGTCGACACCATGGACTTTCAAGAATTAATTGCTTTCAAAATTTGCTTGACCCTTATTACTTTATATTTGGAGCGTCGAACAACAGAAAGAAAGTTAAATTTAAGAAAACTTTAACGTGGAACTTTATTTAGAATCTCACTGTAGTATTCTAGGGCAATCACTCTCTATTGTAAAAGTTTGTCATAAAATGGGTGCACTGTGTGAGTACATTTACAATAGTACAATGTAGATCAGTTCTGTTTTCTAAAAAAACAATTTTTGTTCAGCAGTCTCTAAGAGCAGTCTTTTAATCATTATGCTATTCCATATTTTGTCAATTGAAAAATATTATTAAAAAAACAACGTATCTACGTTTTGAGTCTTAGTTAAGGATCGCCAAGTCTGGACGGCTCCGTGGCGCAGTGGCTTAGCAATGAGTTGCTGCGCTGGAAGCCGCGGGTTCGAATCCCGCACGGAACAAGTATTTGCATGGCCTACAAATAATTGTTTCGGGTCTGGATGTTTGTTCTTGGGCAATTTTTGTTTGTAAACTGCCTCCACGATACAGGAGAAAATTCTAGTAAGGGGTAACGTTTAAAAAAAAAAAAAGGATACCAGTGAAGATTTCCATTTACAATTTGGTGGACTTTGTTTTGTATACTATCCTGACTTTTATAAAACACAAAAAAAAACCGTTCAACTCATAAACTTATGCATACAGAAACAATTTACATTTTATGGTCCAACATTACGAATTTAATCACATTCGAGACATAATTCTTACAAAATTTGAGTAAAGGAAGGTTTTATCGCCACTTACTCGACTGTACCCGAAAATTGAACTGGGATGAAAAAAATTATACACTGTATTTCTTGAGGAATTGTAACGAGGCCTGTAGGTTTTGATTAAATATTTACAATCTTCAAGTGTATTTGTTCTAAGCCAAGTTGGTTTAAAATACCTTTATTTTATATTTAAATCTTACATAATATGTTTGATAAAAGTTTCAGCGGATAAAACAATAAACATTTAAAGTAATAATATAGGCATCTTGTGAAATTTATCGTTGAAAGTAAGTAAATAAAGAATAACGCTTTGGCTTTGGTAGGAAATAAAAATAAGTTGCTGCGACGTTAAAAGTTCTATATCTAGCTCCAGGATATTAGTAAAGTTGTAGAATAAAGCATCAGCCCATAGAACAGGTCTCTTCACATTTTTGAAAAGATTTCAGAGAAAGGAAGCGTCCACCGAGCTGCCTCAATGCAATTTGACGGATATCACTTGTCTTCGAAATAATTTATTTTTTGAATAATGTAACTCTGGAAAATGTCGAGCACGTGGTAGATCAGCACTTAGTATTAATGTTAATTGCATTTCTATTGAACCCGGTTTGCTTGCATATTGTAAAATTTACGTCGAGCGCTTAGCCACTGAGCTTCTACGGCTCTTTCAGGAGTATAGAAAATAATTTAAAAAAATGATAATTAATGTGATAAAGAATAAAAAAATAAAGGGCGAAAATGAAATAAAGAGACTACACATTTACATAAAATAAAATTGAAGTGAGCCTTATATTAAACTGAGGGCTGTTTTTACATGCCATTAAGCCAAACCATTTAAAATATTTGTCCGTCTGTCTCTCTGTCTGTCTATATGTCCGGGCTAATCTTCGGAATAGCTGAATCGATTGCAATGAAACTTTACGAACAGATTAAAAGCAATGCCAAAAGTGATCTAGGCTATATATTATCCGAAAATTTTTGTCTTTTTTTTAAAAAAAAAACGAAATATTGTGTGTGTCGTTTGATTATCCTAAATCGCTACATTAAAAGATTCTACATAAGCGAACAAAAGGCTAGTAGTCGCTGTTAAATAAAAAACAAGATAGGAAATTGGACATATGACTGAGACAATAACCAATATGAAATGTAGTGAAATAAAATCTCTTTATATTTCGACACAAGAAATTAAAATTTCGTTGGTTAAACGTAAATAAAGTTTGTAAAAAAAAGTCACATTTCAAACAATAAAAATTCTACCAATTAATAAAAAAGTACACATATAGACTGGTATATATCTATACAAACCACTTATAACAGTGACTACTCAGTAATTCATAAATTAAACTGACTGGCTGGCAACGATTTCAAACACGTAGTTGTTAAAAGAAATGAAATTATGGCAAGATAAATGCGCTAATTTAGGAAGAAAGAGAAATGTTTAACATGATTTTAGCTAAAACGTTAGAAGAATAGTACTAAAATACATAATTATATACCGTTATTGGGTTTATGTTTGTGGCAAAATATCGTATTTGAAAAATGTTTGATTTTCATTATTGTATTTTACCTGATGATTAATATTTGGTTCTACCCAATTATACCGAGAGATTTAAGACAAACATATATATTACTTTTTTCATGCACACTATCTGGAATTAAAAATCGGTCTTTTATTTTTGTTTTTGATACTGCGTCGCCTTTGAGTATTAAACCATAATCAATGTGCGTCGCTGATAAGTTAAGTAGTCAAAATTATTCTGCTTTGGAGTGACTTATTTTGTGTTAACCTTTTAAAAGTTACCTTACATATTTTCTAATAAATAAATTATATTTAAAAAAAAAACTAAAATTTTTATTACATACTGGTAATTACTGTTACAAATAGAGAGATAATTTTTTAGTGTGACTGAAAATATAAGTGAATCAAAGAAGATAAACGGGGCTATGCTATTGCATTTTAACGACGCAAACTCTCCAATGAAATTGCTTTACACGTAGAATTTCCAGCAGTAGTTTAAAATTAACAGGCTTTTGAAATGAAATATGGCTATGGTGAAAATTTATTGACTAGCAGTTCAGTTGCTATAAATCGCAATAACAGAGCCAACGTAAACATTTTGGCCTTAAATGAAATTCACTAGAATATGGTATTAAATGTTAATAAAGATTAATATGCTTACTACACTTTTCAAAATGCTGATTAAAACGTTAAATTTAAAACAAAAATGTCGGCTATACTCACATAATTGTACCATAAGTTTTCGACTTACCTATGTACTAAATTGTTAATTTAAATCAATCTACTGTATCAAAATTCTTTGTTTTAGTACCTAGCTAGTAATAAATGATAAGAAACAGACTAGAGTAGATAGACCAAGAGGCAGCAAGACACCAAAGTGATTCTGAACGAATTATTTTTTGAGTACATAATTTTCGAACATGGTAGAGCAACGCTACAGCTTTATTATGGTTGTAGCACGAATGTATCAGCTCGACCGGGGTAGGACCACGTTCTCACAGAATACCAGCGTAAAATAGAAGCTTAACGCTGCTGTGTTTCGTATGGTGAGTGTAGAGACCCTTTTTACTGCAAACGAGGCATCCCATCTTAATCCTCAAGGGTGACAAGGCATCTGCATTTTGATTCTTAATTGAGGATAAATGTAGATATCTATAGGCTATAGTATCCACTTACAGATGAACTGTGTGCTCGTTTATCACCCTATGCTAAAAAAAAACTATGTCGTACACCTTCTTCTGCCATGTAGTTCGCCTGGATAAGTAACACCTATTTTTGTCACCAAATGCAATTGTCACTTGCACGCGTTACACTCTGCTGCTAAATGGACGATAGTTTGGCTACTTACTTACTGATGAACAATTAATGTAGTAAAAAAATAAAAGGAAAATCAGTAAAAAACCAATAAATAGGTCATCTCTGCTTTGACGCATTATTGAAAAGTCAATGGACCTAAACAATGGACCTAAATATGTTAATTAAACTGGTTTTGGTGCTCCCCATTGTCAGTCAAATTTAGGTTTCCTTATGAGAACAATCTTGAAATATTACTATTTTGAATTACAACCAAATTTTAACACTATTAACTTTATTCTTGTCTTAGTTCCCTATGTTTTCCGGCCTTATAATGCTGTCGTACAGAGTACAAAATCTTGATTCATTCTTTGTTTATTATTTAAGGCTAATAAGTGAAATTTTATATATTTTGTGGTGATATCATATAACATATAGACGTAAAGGTCAGTTTTTAATTGCCAATATTAAATATCCACACCAGTAACAGACAGGTGTGAGTTTACTTACAGAACCTTTACTGTTGCAGTTACCTTTATAATTAATTTATGATACCTTTTAAGTCTTGAAATATAATATATCAAAATACTAACTGGAACTTAATAATTATATTAAGTTCCAGTTAGGTGACAGAGGGAAATAAAACAGTTATAAACTGCGGTTGTCACCCGCCTGCCGAGCATGGTAACTATGGAAAATGTAGTCTATGAGACAATCTAGGCCTACGAGGAGGCCGTAGTGGACATTTGATAGCCGGTGAAAATTATAATGAATATAAAGTGCTATAAACCTATTTACGGTTGTGCGCTCGATATTTAAATATTCCAGACTTATTGCAGAAGAGTGCTTACATCTAGGCCACCGGTAAATCAAAAAAGACAAAAGAAA
Organism: Parnassius mnemosyne; assembly: GCA_963668995.1. NCBI lineage: Eukaryota > Metazoa > Arthropoda > Insecta > Lepidoptera > Papilionidae > Parnassius > Parnassius mnemosyne. The sequence continues at coordinate 16,240,996 of CAVLGL010000013.1, read as the reverse complement.
GGTCACGGAAATTGCATCGAATGAACAAACTGGTACTCTCAATAAACTTAATTTCTTGGCAACGGATTCAGTGTGAAGTGTTCTTTAAAAAAGTTCTTTAAAAAACTTAAAGCAAATTTTAAAAAATAGTACAATAAACGTGTTTTGTAGAGAGTTAACATTAATTTTTATTAACATAAGAATGTTGATTTAAAAGTAAATATTCTAATTAAAAAATCTAAGGAAGTAGTAGTTGCATTATAAGAGACACAAGGGCATGAACAATTACATAAGGCAATACACACATAGTACAATATCTAAAACCTATAACTTATTAATTCGGATCAATGAAATATTAGTCATCGCTGGAGTTTGAATTCACGATCTTCTGCTTCAAACACGATGTCAAATTAAAGTGACAAACAAACTTACGGTTACCCTGATGTTGATTGGTTACTACAGCTCATGGACACCTTTGCAAAAACGACTTTAAACATGTAATAAAATAGGATACAAAATGTGTTGTCACCTCTGGGAATTATGATGGAGTACTGTACAATCTGTAATTATGCTTTCTATGTATACCCTTCAAACCGGAACATAGCATTGCAGGCACTACTGCTTGCCCAGACGAGCACTTAGTCAGATGAATCCTAACACTCAGTTATTTTGTAGTGTATAATTTAGTACATTTTCATAATAAATAATAACTTAACGGCTCCGTGGTGCAGTGGCTTAGCAATGAGTTGCTAGGCTGGGAGCCGCGGGTTCGAATCCCGCACGGAGCAATTATTTGAATGGCCTACAAATAATTGTTCTGTGTTTGGATGTTTGTCCTTGTGTAATTTGTGTTTTTTTTTATGGGACAAGGGTGACAATCGAGCACACAGGCCACCTGATGGTAAGTGGTTGCTGCGGCCCATAGACATCTGCATCTATCCTTGATTACGAATCAAAATGCAGATGCGTTGTCAACCGTGAGGACTAAGATGAAATGCCTCTTTTCCAGTAAAAAGGGTCTTCGGTTCTCTACACTCACCATACGAAAAACAGCAGCATTAATCTGCTATTTTACGCTGGTATTCTGTGAAAGCGTGGTCCTTCCCCGGTCGAGCCGACCCATTCGTGCTACAACTATACCAGTAATATAGCTGCAGCATAGCTCTACCAAGTACATTTGTAAACTGCCTCCACGATACAGGAGAAAATCCTAGTGTGGGGGTAACGTTTGTATTTAAAAATAAATTATAAAAAATAAATTACGATTTTGGGCGCAGGTCTCATTTTCTAAACAAGGTAGTACCAAGGAAGGAAAAATCTACCGCACCGCCTTAATAGTGTAAAGATGTTCTCCTAAACGTAAAGCACACGGTAAATGAGTGCTTAAATATACAAATAATTACTTTAGTGTAGTCACTTGCGAAAACATTAATTTATTCGAATAATTTTATTATTTTTTATTTAAAAACTTTATTGATCTAACCATAAAGGTTACAAGGGGCGAATTTAATGCCAGTTAGCATTCTCTGCCAGTCAAGCCATGGCGTGGTAATATAATCAATTTATATAGATTTAACATATATTAAAATAAGGCTTATAAATTACACAAATGCATATAAATACTACAAATACATAATAATCTCCATACATAACAATTAACTTTTATAAGTTTTACAGCTATTAAAAATTTAAAGGCGCTGTTATATATTTTTTAGCATTTGATAGACAAAGGACAAATGTACCATATAGCCAATATCGATATTATACTTTGTGTAATCGATTTATTTTGGTTAACATTTTTCCCTATAGGTAACACTACCTGTTAAAATAATAGAGGGCTAAATTTAAAACACGTAAATAATATATTCTAAAAGTCAGGAATACAATTTATTATTTTCATCAAAATTAAATGAAACGCTCATGAGGCGTGCATTTTTGGATTTTCTACACTATTTTGATTTGTTGACAAAACAAAACATTGAAATAAATAGGAACATGAAAATAAGAACGAAAAAAAGACATATAAGTGATATTAAGGAAACATTCTTATTTAACAACTTGGTTACTTTTATAACACAGTAAATTTTAACACATCAGAAAAGTTATACAAAACTACAAAAAAGAATGCTATACAATGATTATAAAAATAAAACAGTTTCAACAAATGAAAAGACAAATGAATAAAATCAATGAAATGGCTCGAACGGGAGAAGTACGTTTATAATTTTGAAACAACAGTCGTTAAAAGCAACAAACAAAACACGTGTAGAAAGAAAAAAGCAGAGAGGAGATCTGAAGAGGTTACTGTGCTCATGGTCACTTAGGTTTTTTTTATAGGAGAGGGGGCAAATGAGCATGCGGCTCATCTGATGGTTAGTGACTACCGCCGCCCATGAATAACTGCAACACCAGGGGAACCAGGGGAATTGCAAATGCGTTGCCGGCCTTTTAAAAGGAGTAGGCTCTTTTCTTTCATCTAATAATGAGGAATATCTTCTAAAATGTACGTTAAAACGGCCGTGTGCCTTCGTTTTTGCACGTACACTTAAAATACTATCATGATGTACACACCTAAAGAAAAATATACCTTCTGATTAATCAAAAGTTGTCGACGTTGTTGAAAGTACAAAAAGAAACCAAACGACAATTAGGTAATTTTTTCCTACATACTGTTGGTAAAGTTTTATTAAAATTCTTGAAATATTAAAAGTACTACGAGTTTGATTTATTCATCTTTGAATAATTTTATTAAATCATTAAAAAGGTGTAGTGGAGGGTAAGAATACACACTACCCCATATCTTCCTGTGGTTGTCGTAAAAGGTGACAGAGGGAAACTGAGACAAAAGACAAAAACATCTTTCTGATAACAGCAAAATACAATAAAAAACTGCGGTTGCCAACCCGCTCGCCCTCACCCATGACAAAAGTTACAAAAAGCGGCCCTGCTATTCCTGGCTACGGTGGCGACCATGATAAAGGGGAGGCAGGGGGTGCTAAGAATCTCCCGTGGAGCTTCGGTTGCCACCTAAGACGACTTGATCTGACAACATACAACTTACGCACCCTGAGCACTGACGGGAAGATCCTGGAACTGGGAGAAGAGATAGACAAGTTGCGCTGGGATATAATAGGATTATCTGAGGTCCAAAGATAGGGGGAGGACACGGTAATCCTCGGATCCGGAAACTTGTTCTATCACCGGGAGGGCGACCAACTTTTTTTTTTTTACGGGGGGTATCCTCATGGACTACCTCCGCATGGGGAAAGGCGGAGGGGCGTGCCGGACTCTTACCGGCTAAAACCACCCCGGTGTCTCCTCACACGTGCGCGTGGGGCCGCGGGAATCCAAATTCTTCCACAGCCCCACACTAGTGCTGGCCCGGTCTGTCCAGGCCTCGTCTCCTGCACGGGGTAGTGAGGTGTTCAACTACCCCGTGCATCGCCTCAGGGGCGCGCGCCTCCGCCTCGGGTGCATCGAGTAGGGGTAGCGGGGGGCTTCCCCAAGTCCCTCGCCCCTGGACCCATTTATGGGGGCCGGAAAAGGGCGTTGTCCGCCCTTATCCTGCGCCCGGTGCGCCTTCTGCGGCCAGGGAAGGGAGTCGAGATCTCCCTTTCCCGTTCCGCAGTTTCCTTCTGCGACATCACGTCGTCGCAGAAGGACACCACCGCATCCCACGACTCTGCGCTACCGACCATCTTCCGCACTAAGGCCGGCAGCGACAGATCGCCTCCTACTTTATTTGTGAGGACACGGCGCTGCTCCTCCCAAGCTACACACTCGGCGAGCGTGTGTTGCCCGTCCGTGTCCTCCCCGCAATGGACGCAGTGGTGGCACCGAGCGTCCGGCTCCCTGTCTATGCAGCGCAGGTATTTGCCGAAGCAGCCATGCCCCGACAGCACTTGCGTCACCCTAAACGACAGGGAGCCGTGCCTTCTCCCAAGCCAGTCGTCGAGTACTGGCCGGATCGCCTCGACGGTAGCGAGGCCGGCGGTAGGGCGCAGAAGCCTTTGCCGCCATTCCGCCACCAAGACCTGACGGAGCTCCTCTCGGCGCAGCGCGATCGGCCGCTGCACCGGCCTCGAGCCTCGTGCCCGCTCTTCCTCGCGCCATCGATATAATGACGCGAGTACTTTCGCCTCTAGGTCCCAGGGCGGGGATCCGGCCAGGACGCAAGCCGCCTCGTAGGAAATCGTGCGATACCCGCGGACGACTCTGACGGCCATCGCCCTCTGCGGTTTACGCAGAATGGCGAGAGTGCTGGCCGTCATGTCCATCGCCCACACAGGGGCCCCATACAGGGGCCCCATACAGGGCCATGGACCGCACGATTCCCACGTACAACCGCCTACAGGCGGCGCTCGGGCCCCCCAAGTTGGGAAGCAACGTTGATAGCGCGCCCGCTGCACCCATCAGCTTGGGCGCCAGCCGCCGGAAGTGGGGTCTGAATTCCCATCGGCTGTCGAGCACCAATCCCAGGTACTTCATGGTGGACTCGACAGCTATCCGGGCCCCGCTGACCACGATGTGTGAACCCGGCGGCGGCGCGCGTCGAGGGCCATGGAACACCATGGCCTCCGACTTACTTAGGGCCACCTCCAGGCCCAGGCGCCGGATGCGGTTCACCACTTGTGACACCGCAGCCGTGGCAACCAACGCTGCTTCCCTGTGCAAACTCCCCCGGGCAGTAACGAGCGTGTCGTCCGCATAACACGTCAAGTCGGTACCCGACGGGAGTTCACCTCTCAGCACCCCGTCGTAGCCGATGTTCCATAGGAGCGATCCCAAGACCGATCCCTGCGGAACACCGCACGACATGACGCGCCGACCAGCGCTGTCACGTCCCCAATAGGTAACGCATCTCTCCTCAAGGTAAGCCCCTATTGTGCGGCGGAGGTAGGGAGGCACGCGATGGTAATTCAGCGCCTCCCGAATACAACTCCAGGGTAAGGTGTTGAAGGCGTTGGAGATGTCTAAGGACACCGCCAGCACCACCCCACCCCGGGATACTGTCTCCTCCGCCAGGGCCCTCACGCGCCTAATAACGTCTATGGTGGAGCGCCCGCGACGAAAACCAAACTGGTTGTCATCCAGGTCCGGCCCCTCTCTGCACAAGTGGCTGACGAGGCGATCTGCGATGATACGCTCAAAAAGTTTGCCCGCCTAGTCGAGCAGCACTATGGGCCGGTACGCGGACGGTGAGTCCGCGGGGCGCCCCTCCTTCCTGAGCAGGACCAGCCTCCCCTCCTTCCACACACTGGGAAACTGACCCTGCTCGAGACATGCCGTGAAGAGCCCTCTCAGCTGGGGCTCTAGCTCCTTCAGAGCCAGGACGAGAGCTCGACCAGGAACTCCGTCGGGTCCGGGCGCTGTGTTCTTAGCCCGGATTCGCGACACGGCCACTCTCGTCTCTGCTTGCGTCACCTCGGGGACATCGGTGCTCTCCTCTTCTGGAGAGTCTGTGGCTGAGGGCGAGGCCATCGCCGGGGGAACGTGTCCCACACGCTCAGGGAAGAGAGTCGATAACACCGACTCTAGCAACTGGGGTTGCATCCTTTGTGTTAGTGGAGGCGCCCAGGGACGCAACTTGCCCCGTATCCAACGGTAGAGGCGCCCCCACGGATCCCGATCTAGGGACCCCAGCAGCTCCTCCCTGGCACGCGACTTTGAGTCGCCGATGGCCAGCCACAGAGTCTCCTTATACGCGCGGTACACCTCATACAGCGCGTCCTCCTCGGCGGAATCCCGTCGACGCCGCCTCCGGTATCGGGTGTACCGGCGACGAGCCGCAACGCACGCTATGCGCAATTGCGCGATCTCGGCGGTCCACCAGTACACCTGGCGCTTTGCGGACCGTTGGCGGACACGGGGCATGGACGCGTCGCAGATCTGCGTCATCGACCCGCGAAACCATAGCGCCACCGCTTCGACGTCGACGGGGCCGTCCGTCGTCGACTCCCAGATCCAGGACTGAACTAGGGCAGCTTCCTCGAGTAGTTCCCTGTCGATGCGCTTAAGCGCCCAACGCGGGCCGTCGTTAATCGGGGTTGTTGGATGGCGGCCGCTCGCAGTCTGGGCAGAGACGTCGAACCGGATATATCGATGGTCCGACAGTGTCTCCACCTCTACGGCGACACGCCAGTCGCGGACTCGGCTGGCGACAGAGGGGCTAGCAAACGAGACGTCCACTATCGACCCACCCCGCTGCCGCACGCACGTGTATTCCGAACCCCGATTCAGGACGACCAGACCAGTCGTCACCGTCCACTCTTCTAGCACCTCGCCCCGAGGGTCAGTGACCGGAGATCCCCATGCCGATGACTTGGCGTTGAGATCCCCGAGCACCAGAACGGGACGAGGGTGATAGCGGCCTACGACGGCGCCCAACTCGATAAGGAAACCCTCAAATTCGGCGAGACTCTTGTTGGGGGAGAAATACGTCCCTACAACAACGGTGCCGCCCGAGACCGCAGCAACCCAACCGCGGCCCCGAGACGGGTCGATCAGAGTCTCGCCGATAATGGCCACCAAACCGTCAGCGCATCCCAACCAGTTGTCACGGGCGGGAATGAAGTACGGTTCGGCGACCACAGCCACGTGAATCGTGGCTGTGGTCGCCAACCACCCTGCCATGCTCTGGAGTAGGAGATCCTGAGCTCTGGCACAGTGGTTGATGTTGCCCTGGAGAAAATGGAATTGTGCCGTTACTGGCATTTCATTCCCTCGGCAACGGTCCTGGGCCGGGAGTCGGCCGCGGAGCTGCTAGCCTGCAGGGGCAGCGAGGTTTACCCGGCAAGCTTAGTGCTCCTCTTCTTTTCCTTTTTCTTGCTGGCAGGCGCCCCACAGGCCCCTCCGCCTACTCTGTGCTCCGCTGGCCTTCCCGCAGTAGAACAAAGGCTGCAGTTGAGCGCCGCGGAGCACAGGGCAGCCTTGTGGCCAGGCTGGCCGCAGCGATAACAGAGGTCACTACGGTCAATCTCGGCGGTGCACTTCGCCCGGACGTGCCCTTTTTCCAGGCACCGAAAGCACTGCAAAGCCTGGGGCTGTAAGAGCTTGGTCCTTGCCGCCACCCAGCCTACCAGCAATCTGCCGCTATCGGCGATCTTCTTCGCCGACGCTACAGGGCACCGAACCCAGACCGCGCCGAGTCCGGTGGCGTCGGTGCGTATATCGCCAGCCCGCACCTTGTCCAGTGGACACTCTCCGCTTCTGGCAACGGCCGCCACCACCTCCTCTGAGGTCACGGAGTCGTCCAGGCCAGCAATTCGCACCTCTGCGGTTTTCATTGGTCTGGAGACCCGGACGTCCTCAGGGTTGAGGAACTCCCTCATCTTGGCGGTCAGTGCGTCCGCCTTTTCGGCACTGCCGCTCACAGTGCCAGCCACCTCGAACAGCCGTGCACCCGTGGCAGCCTGCCTAAGGGTGACGGACTGAAAGCCAAGATCAGATAATTTGATCATGGCCTTGGCCTCGGCGATGACCGACTGGTACGTCACGCCACGCTCCACAGCTCCGGGCTACAACGTTAGCGTCACAGCGTTGGATCGCGGAACATGTACAGCCGGTCTCTTGTGACCGCCTTTGGCAGTCCGCCGTGCAGGTTTAGGAGCCGTCTTTGCGGTTCCACCTGGGGCACATGCAGCTGCTGCGGCCTTCTTGGCGGCTTTGCGGGCCTTCTTGCGGCCCACGACTTTCGCCCAGGTCTCACCCTTAGACCCGGCAGTCGTGGGCTGGTTGCTCGGAGGAGCTCCCTCCGCGGGCTTTTTGTTACCCTCCGCGGGCTTCCCCTTTTAAGCACAAGTCTCGGCGGCTCCTCAGTCCTCCGCGTGTCAGCCGCTAAAGGCGGACGGAGGATTTCCGCCGGGAGACACCGAGAAATTGCCTCCAGCCGAGCGTTAACCATTCTCCCGCACTGGAGCATGCAGAGCCGGACAATGCGCTCGACCTCTTCGTCGGTACGAGGGCTTGCCGGTCGCGGTGCGGGAGTCGGGTCCACTACAGGTGCGGCATCGCTGGACGTGCGTTGCTGCTGCTGCTCGCTTAGCACAGCAACTTGCCGCCGGAGGTCCTCCAAGTCATTTCTGAGGCGGCTGTTTTCCTCCTGTAACTTTGCGACCTCGTCAGAGGCCGTCCTGTTGAGGAGGATGCCAATCGCCTCTCTGATAACCGCGGCAGCCTCCTTTAAGCCACGAGTGAACATGCCTTTTAGGCTGCCGGACTAGGTGGCAACCTTCAGGACTAAGTCCACCCCATCCAGAGCCAGCTAGCTTAAGGCCACCGCAGATAGCTCTCTCCCTTCCGCCGCAAGAGCAGCTCGTCGCTCGCGATCACGTCGGGCCATTTCCGACACTTCGTCGGCCGCGACGGCTTTGCGCTGCTCCCTCTTGGCGGCATTGAGCTCCGCCTTTGAGCTCCCCAGCGAGGCACAGCTTTCACCGCTATCGCCAGGGTCCTCCGTAGTGAACCCCATGTCACTATCTGCTTCGCTAGCCGCCGAGGTATTGGAGCACACGAGCCGTCCGTGCTTATCCTTCCGCGGCTGCGAAGTACTCGCCCCTCTCGATGCCTGCCGACCCCTCCCCGAAGTCGGCAACTTGGGGGCCGGCAGGCCTTCCTCGTCTGACGATCGGCACACTGGACGTTTCCTAGCGGAAGACGTCCCACGCGATCGATTTCCGCCGCTACCAGTATCTGATCCTGCCTTTTCTACCGAAACTGTTTTTTTAAATATTTTTCTTTGTCCATTTTTTATCCCACGAGTGTAGAGGAAATAACAGTCCATCCGAGCAGCGCCTGTTTTGCCCAGATAAGCCTATGCGTAACCCGTCAAGGGTGTCGCCCTGTACCCCGACGGGGGCAACGCTAACGACTGAACATTTACCCATCAGCCATGCAGCTCCTCACGGCGGGCCACGCTTGAGCTTCGGGTGATTTTTTAAAGAGGTTATCATCCTCGCGACTCCAGGCGGTTAAACCAAGAGCCCACGGCCCCAAGGCGCCGCGAGACGTGATCCACGACACGCCATAGGGATTCCGAGGTTCGAATGGTGGCAGAGTCGATACGGGTTCTTCCCATGCCTGCCCAGAGACTGGGTTAGGGAACACTGAGCCCATTCAGTTTCCTTTTTTACAGGGTGTGGTCCCTGAAAATCCCGCGATTACGGATTGCCCGGCGTCGGCAAAAGCCGAGTGCACCTGGCACCTCACCGAGCATGTCACATTCTCTGTTCCTCTCAAGGGAGAGGATACAGGAAGCAACTAATAGGCCCTCCACTATGCAAACAAGCCCTCACCCAGCCAGTTTTGGTCCGCGACGGTTTCCCGCTAGCACCCATATCTGAGTGGCGTTCCCCAATCCGCCACCTGGGGACGCGCCCGATGGGAGCTCTGGCAACTCCACACGGGAGGGCAACCAACTATCCCAAGTAGGTGTCGGATTTATCGTCCACAAATTTCTCGTTAACAATGTAGGAACAATTGTGAGCGTGTCAACGAGCCCTTAGAGCGATACCTAATGCTCAGAATCACCAAACTGTATTCGTTGAAGGTCATACAGGTTTACGCATAAATCTCGGCACTACCTGATGAGGAGGTGGATGAAATGTATGAGGATATCTCTAAAGCCATGCATTCCTCCAAAACCTATTATGAGGTGTTAATAGAAGACTTCAACAACTAAACTTGGCACAGGAGAGAACGGCGAGCTGAGGATAGGGAAATTTGGAATAGGGCAACGGAACCCAAGGGGCCAGCAGCTAGCCGACCTCATGGAGAAATGCGAACTCTTTATGATGAACACTTTCTTCCAGAAGCAGCCCCACAGGAAGTGGATCCGGTCGAGCCCCGACGGTTCCGACATAAAATGAGATTGACTTCTTTATCACGACTAGACCGCAACTATTCAGTGATGTCTCAGTGATCGCGAGGGTGAAAACTGGTAGCAATCATCGAATGGTTAGAGGTACAGTGAACCTAAACGTTAAGTAGGAGAGGTGTCGTTTAATGAAGTAAACGCTCCGTCCCCCTCGTGCTCTAATCCAAAGTCCTGAAACCATTAATCTTGAGCTACAATACCGTTTTCAGTACCTAGAAGACTGCAATGAAGTGGACAATATGAATGACAAGCTTGTAGAAACTGTCCATGCGGTCGGAGCTAAGTTTTGCAAGACTCGGCGCAGAAGTATACAAAAACTTTCTGATCACACTCTTAACCTCATGGCTGTTAGATGGGAAATGAAGCTGAAGACTTCAGTAGATTTGACAGAATACAGGCAAATGAACAGACAGATCTCCAAATGCTTGCGGCGGGTTTTACGCAACTTTAATACTGCTCGTATTAAAAAAGCGATCGAGCGGAACCAGTGCTCCAAAGTCTTTGGTAGAGATCTTTCTGCCAGAAAGAGCCAACTGTCGAAGGTGAAGACCAAATGTGGCAGCAACGTTTCCGGGCCACCTGAAATTTTGTGTGAGATTGAGAGATTCTATGGGCAGCTGTACACATCATCGTTGGAGCCAAGTGTGAGTAACGATCCAAGAGCAAGTTTTACCTGACACATGACATATTCTGGATGTCAGTCTGAGCGAGATTAAAATGGCTCTCCAGCGCCTTAAAATAAGAAAGTCCTCGGGTGAGGATGGAATTACAGCGAAGTTTCTGAAAGCGGTTCGAAAAACGATACTTGAAGTCTTTCAGAAGCTTTTTAATTCCGTCCTCCATCGTGGCACTACCCCGGAGGCGTGGAGCAGAAGTGCGGTGGTTTTGTTCTTCAAGAAAGGCGACCGTGCTCTCTTGAAGAACTTCAGACCGATCTACTAGCGTGTACGTGCTGTTTTCAAGTGTCATTGCGATTCGTCTCGTACGCAGACTCGACGATTTCCAGCCTCCCGAACAAGCCGGTTTCCGAAAATGCTTTAGCACCATAGACCACCTACATACCCTTCGGCAAATTGTACAGAAGAACGAGGAGTACAATTTGCCACTATGTATTGCGTATGTGACCTATGAGAAAGCCTTTGATTCCGTCTAAATTCGAGCGGTACTGCAGTCCCTTCAACGATGCCCAGTTGACTGTCGGTATATCAAAGTGTTGAAGTGTTTGTACAGTAGTACACAGAACCAGAGTACGAAACCTATCCAATTGCAGAGGCGTGAAAGACAGGATGATGTTATATCCCCGAAACTCTTCACCGCTGCATTGGAAGACGTTTTCAAGCTACTGGACTGCAAAGGATACGGTATTAACAACAATGGCAAGTACATTGCACTAATAAATACACACTCACCTTCTATTTGCTGACGATATCGTCCTTATTGCAAAATCGCTGGAGGACCTAAGTACTATGCTCAATGGTCTCAATAGTGCCTCCCAACGGATAGGTCTTAAGATGAATATGGGCAAAGCAAAAATCAAATAAATTGTTGGGAGCACTAAGCTCGAAGTTGTTGACGAATATGTTTACCTGGGAAAAATAGTCGGACTAGGTAAGTCCAATTTCGACCGAGTAGTCAATCGACGAATTCAACTCGGCTGGGCAGCGTTCGGGAAATTACGACACATTTTTTCGTTAGATATACCTCAAAACTTGAAAACGAGACTGTGCAACCAGTGCGTGTTGTCAGTGATGACTTATGGATCTGAGACGTGGTTCGTCACTGCTGGCTGTATAAGGAAGCTCAAGGTTGCTCAGCGAGCTATGGAGAGGGCTATGCGCGGGGTTTCTCTGCGTGATAAACTCAGAAATGAGGATATCCGCAGTAGAACTAGAGTGACCGACACAGCCCAGCGGATTAGTAAGCTGAAGTGGCAATGAGCCGGCCATATAGCTCAAAGAACCGACAACCGATGGGGGAAAAAAGGTTCTCGAGTGGCAGCCTTGTACTGGTAGGTGAAGTGTAGGGTGACCTCCCACTAGACGGAGTGACGACCTGGTAAGACATGCAGGAAGTCGATTGATGCAGGTAGGTCAGGACCGTGCTTTGTGGCATTCCTTGGGGGAGGCCTATGTTCCTGAAAAAGTTTTATTTCATCTTAGTTAATCAAAATTTGCTGTGGTACTAAAATAGTTCGAATAATTTTTGCATTACCTTGTCGTGTCATTATTTTGCACTAAATATTTTGACGAAGCCGTAGTGGCTCCGCGACTAAGCGCTAATTGTAATTTTCATATTTCGAGCAACCCGGGTTCAATACCTGCCTGCATCAATGTAAGATACGGCGGTGAAGGAAAACGTCGTGTGGAAACTACTCTTTCTCAGACAGTTATATATCTCAGACAGATACATATATAAACTTCACACATTCACTGCCTTTAATTTAGTTTGTGAGAGGCCCATCGATTAGATGTACGCACATCGCAATGCGTCGGCTCTTTGGCCCAGGGTGGAAAAACTAACATGCAACGTGTGTGCGCAACTTTAAAATAACCAAGAATTAGGTGCTTATTTAAGGAAACGGACACAGATGGTAAAAATAAATGTTTATATTACTTTTGCAATTCAGTGGCAGGAGAAGGTTGTATATTATTGGAGTCGTTTTCCCAAATTAATGAAGAATATGATTTCTGATTTCTTATATTTACGTGAAGACTACACATTAAATGAAAGTCCGTATCATCCGTAAAAATTAGTTTAATTTAATATCAGTTCTGCTTATGTGTAACCTTGATGTACCGAGATTGTGCAACGGCACCAGGTGGCGCATCACAGTGCTGGTGAAAAAGTACTAGTTTATTAGAATGGCCTTAATTCTCTGCGAGTAGTTTAAGGAGTTATGTTTTGATTCTGCGCATTCCGCACTATTATTACGCACTAGTATTAAGTTCTTCGTTCAGGGTTCGCGCTGGTCGGATCTATACGCAAAATACGTAAATTCTGGCTTCATATAAGTGAGTGAAATGGACACTTTGACCATCTTACCTTGGCTTTCTTTGTAGTTATTTTTTTATTATAAGTGTGCAATATTTGCATATATTATGTTTTACTTCTACTACTGATATATACTTTCAATATATTCTACAAAACATATTTTATGTTGTAATTTTACATAATTATATCAAAAAACGGTAAATTTTTTCGAGATTATGTTATATATTACATTTTGAGAGAGTTTCAATGTAACAGAGTAACAACAAAGTACAGACATTATCTCTATAAGCATTTTAGAAAATAATTAAGAGCGTAAATTATATTTCTTATTTTCTTTCTTTTTACTTTCACTTATTCGAAAAAATCCTTTATTTTTTATAGATAGTAAAAAATATAATTTTTAAAAAGCGATATTAATGTAATTTAAACCTAAGCAGCATAAATTGGATCGTGAGTGTAGTGACGTGTCACCAAGTATTTCTCATATTACAGCTAGTAATAGCTCGTACGTTATTACAATGCTAGATTTCTTTTTAATTTATGACTTAATACGATATAATTATGGCTAAATTACATTCGACGACGAAATAGAGTTGCAAAAAATTTAGGAAATTATTATAACATGTATTTTTAAATTATATTATAAGTTTATTATGCATATCGTGGCAACCTATAATTTAAGACAGCATGAAGTTGTTGAACATTGTATAGAAAAAATAATGTATAGTAAAATATACATAATACGTTATGTACGTCGTGTTGTTTATCCTAAATAAATAAACAAAATGAAAATAAATTAGCAATTACTACCTAAGAAAATTAATTAAAAGCCTGGGTCAGAACTGGATTTTGAGCACTCCATGCTTTCACGAATTGTTAGTGGTATGTTGGCTATACGAGAGTATCAAGCGACTTATAAACTAGTATAAATATGATGGTTTATGTTATTTATTAAAAAAAATCTATTGCTGTCCGTTAGTTTGGCTAAAACTCTCTCTCTAAATCTATTGCTGTCCGTTAGTTTGGCTAAAACAACGGCTCGATCGATTTCGATGAAATTGTTTGTGTCTTTGAACGGAACCCTAGATACCTAGTTTATATTCACATTTTCCGGTATATGGCGTTATTGTCGAGATCCAAAAATCACCCGTGCGAAGCCGGGGCTCATCGCTAGTAATTCATAATTATAATGGCAATTATACTACGAGCTATTGCATGACCCAGCAGTACAGAGCATTTCTGACCAAGAGATCATATTACATTAGCCTTTTGTAGACACAGTGGCATTTCCTCACTGGCTACGTTTTGGCTCCAGAAGTTTGGCGCTAACTCTGATTATTTGCACAGACACAACCTAGTATAAAGGACCCTACACCGGGTTCTCGATCTGAAGGACGGTTTTGTGACCCGAATATTGCCTTGTCATTAATTTCCCGGAAGGCAACCGCAGGTGCTACTGGGACCGGGTCATCATCAGGACGGAATTTTTCTCGCTAATAACCTTGATAGCGCGTTGTTAAACCGGGCACAGTCAAATATATTTTTGGTCGACATTATAATTCCGAATGACGAGAAACTTGTAAAATCCGCAACAGATCTTCGGACCATTGTCTGATCCGGAGTGTGGTGCCACTCACGCTCCCTTCACGGTTGCGTTCTGCAGGTTGCCGCCGTGTTTGGCATTACAGGTCGGCGGATTGGGACGGAATGCGGTCTTTCTTTGCATCCTAACCATAGGGGCGGGTTTGCTTCTCGCCGGATGATCCCAGCGCTGTTGCTGACTCTATCACTGATGTGGTGCTACAGGGAATGGAACTATTTATTCCATCATCTGTGGTACCCATCGGAGGCAGATCTCAGCCTTGGTTTGGACGCTCCTGTAAGACTGCATTACGCAGTAAGCAGGAGTGTTATCAAGCCTGGGCTGCAGCTTCGGCGACTCGGGATGTAAACACCAGCACACTTAAAAAGAAGTATAACTTTGCCTCCAGGTCCTTCAAAAGAGTTATTGCCAAGGCAAAGTCAGAGCACATAGGCAGAATTGGCGAGAAACTAGTTCGCCTTCCTTCGGGAACCCGTGCATTCTGGTCTCTCGCCAAGGCTGTCCAAGGGAATTTCTTTAAGCCATCACTACCATCTCTGCACAGGGAGGACGACTCATTGGCCCAAGCCGCAAAAGACAAAGATGACCTTTTAGGCTTCCTTTTTGCGTCGAACTCGACTCTTGCGACGGGGGGAAAACACCGCCGACCATCCCGCGGTGTGAGTGCTCCATGCCGGATGTGCTGTTCTCACAGCGCTCGGTTCGCAAAGCACTTCTCTTCCTGGACATCCAGAAGTCGAGTGGGCCTGACGGTATCCCCCCAATTGTGCTGAGGACGTGTACTCCGGAGTTGGCACCGGTCCAAGCGCGTCTTTTCCGATACTCCTACTCCCAAGGCGTAGTCTCGAATTCGTGGAAGAATGCTTTTGTCCACCCGATCCCTAAAAAAGGCGACCGCTCAGACCCGTCCAAAATAATGGAATCCATTATTAACTGCCAGCTCATCCGGTAGCTTGAGGATCACCAGCTGATTAGTGACCGCCAATACGGTTTTCGTCGGGGTCGATCAGCTGGTGATCTTCTGGTCTACCTGACCCATAGATGGGCGGAGGCAGTAGAGTCCAAGGGGGTGGCGTTGGCCGTTAGTCTGGACATTGCGAAGGTCTTCGATTCGATAGATCGAAGATTGTGACGCCTCATAATTATTATTAATAAATAATAATTAAATTCATTATACAGACATTTAAAAATGTCTTAGAAATTATAATTTAAACAATAAAATACAATTAATTAGCATAGAGGTCAAAAATATCCATTTGGAATATTGAATATTATATATATATATTAGTAAACGCATAAAATGTCCCTAAAAATCTCTAAATTTATTAAAAACCTGCTTAAAATGTTCAAAATGTATCAAGTCATATAAATACAAGGCGATTATATTGCAATAACAAAGATAAATAACATTTGTAATATGATAGAAAAAATGATTTTGAAGTTGATGAACGTGTTCTTGTAATGTTCCCTTATATTGGGGCGTTGCCGGAGACACATACCCAAGGTTGTACATATATATGGGGTGGTCGGCTGACCGACTGCTAGTACTAAGGTTGCACAATGACTAGTCCTATATTAAGGACTTAACATAGTAAGGTCTGACGAACCAAATCATTAATATAGAAGGTCTCTATGATGCATAAGCATTATGATAGCAGAGTTATGACTTGAAGTCCCATATGAATAAGACATACAGTAGTATGGTCTATGAAATAAAGCAAATATGTGGAAGGTCTCAAATATGTAAAAGCATTATATTGAAAGAAATGGGACTTGAAAAGGATTATTATAGTGGCGTGTAGGTTGCTTCGCAGCCTCTGAGACCGAGGTAAACTTGGACTCACTAACCGATGTGTCCTAGACATATCATCTTAGTGCCGGTGGTAAGCGGGTTTGTTGTAGCAATACGACTTGCCCGTGGACATCGCACACCCCTACCGTTTGTGGGCGGCGTCTTAGCGCATAGCGTTATGATACGTCGGCTATCTTTCGGATTAGGGTGAGTGTGTTTGGTAGTACTTTTAAGTGCAGCAAGCATACTCAACTTCATGTCTTAGTGCAATAGCGCTATGATACGTGGAGTTTTGGCTACTGACGTCTTAGTACCGTACTACTATGATACGTTGGTGGTAATTTTAGTTAACAACATTATCAAATTTTGTTACCAAAGTCGATAGGGATCATGTGGGTGTGTTGTGAGGGGGCGCCATCCGTATGATAGTTGCATTGATGCTTACTGCTACTTGCAGTATTGTGTCTTGTGATGGATCTGCGGGTGTGCTGAACCTGATTCGATGCATCTTGTGGTTCTGGTCGATGGAGGTATGCGGGTGGTGATGTCTGCTGGGACTGTATGGGGGACCTTGGCATGGTGTAAGCCCGACGATAGTCGTATTGATGCTTGTTGCATTCTGTAGCATTGCGTCTCTACGATGGTTGTTTGGCGGGTCGCTATTCTCAATGGCGCTCTCTGCGTCTTGGTTTGACTCACAACCTAAGTAGCTTTGCCCAAGTCGGGTCCCTTCATTGCGGGGCTGCAGACTGTCTGCCCTCCATGATGTTTTATATAACAACTTAATAATATATCTCTATAAAGTTCTCACCTTTGAGAGATTGAAGGCAATTTGTTGGTGGGTGAGACAAACATGATCGAAAAATGCATATACTCAACGTCAGTGACACAAACCCTTTCTGATGGCGAATTATTAATATTATCTTATAACTGCCTATTGGCTATATCTGCCATTGTATTGGTTGGTGGAGCATATATGTCGTCCTCATGCGGGTGGTAGCTGGAGGGAGAATCTGAGGAGGCTCTCAAGGCTGCGGCCGAAAGCCGCGCAACGTGGGACCCCATTCCCTTGAGGTGAGCGGTAGACTCATGACACGCTCTGTGGCCAATTGGCCGTGCTGACCATGCAATTGGTGGTGATGCCTTACACTTACATCACGTCGGCAGAAACGGCGGTCTGGCAGGTGGTGGCGCTCACGGAGGGCTTTTTATGGTCAGTGTGCCGATTGTTGCCTAACCCGTGTGACGTACATTTCACTGTGGCTGGATTTGATCGTATTCTATATGGCGTTTACACGCATTGACATGCGCGACTTCGGTCGATGTTTGTGCTTACGCACTATCAAGGGGCCAAGTCCTCTTTTACTGGTTCGCCAGTTATTTTGCTGTGGACTACGGTCCAGTTCCCAACTTTGCGTACCCTGCGGGGGGAGCGCATTAAAATGGTTGGCGCTCACCGTGCGCGGCGTGTGTGGGGCCGTGTACCTCCTCCACATTTTTTTTAAAATGTGGGAGAGCGAAGCCCTTGTAACTGGTATTTGATATAAATATTGTGAGCCTTTTCCAAGCGGGAAGGGATTAATTATAAGGAATTGACTGTTGTGAACCAGATACAAGTGAAAAAGGGACAATTTATTGTTCTTAACCTTTTTGAGCTCTGTCTTCGTGAACGGGGTTCTTTAGCTTATAAGACTCTACCAACAGCTTTCGATTGCTCTCGTGAATATTCATTCTTCCAAGATACACCTAAAAGAACTAAGTTACTATACAAACACAACGTAAAAAAGGGTCCTAACTAAGACGATCACGCCATAAATTTATTAAACGGCCTATATTTTCAAACCTTTAGAAAGATCAAGTTATACTGGTCACATAAATTAGATATATTTATATATCTTACAAATATAGATTCTAAAGAAATACAAGTATATGTGGATATATAGTAGAAAAGAAAAAAGATGGGGGGGGTTCGTTACAATATCAATGATATGTTGCTAACTGGTAACATTCATTGCTATGCGGATGACAGCACTGGTGATGCTCTATACACCGGCCGTGCCAATATTTCTCGGGAAAAAGTCCCCGAGTACCGGAACAAACTTGTGTCTGAAGTCGAGTCTTTGCTGGAAAAAGTCTCGGATTGGGGGCGACTAAATCTAGTTCAGCTTAATCCTCAGAAGACAAAAGTTTGCGCGTTTACCGCTAAAAAGAACCCCTTTGTCGTATCTCCTCAGTTTCAAGGCACTCCCCTTCTTGCCTCAGCCAGTATCGGTATTCTCGGAGTCGATATATCGAGTGACGTGCAGTTTCGTGGTCACTTGGAAGAGAAGGCCAAATTGATCTCTAAAAAGCTTGGCGTGCTCAGCAGAGCGGGACAGTATTTCATGCCGGCACACCGCCTGCAACTTTACAAGGCGCAGGTTCGGCCTCACATGGAATACTGTTCCCATCTCTGGGTAGGGGCTCCCCAGTGCCAGCTCCTTCCACTTGACCGCATCCAGCGCAGAGCGGCTCGAATCGTCGACGACCGAGCCCTTTCCGATCGGCTCGATTCATTGGCACTGCGAAGAGATGTTGCATCCCTTTTTGCATTTTCTTTCGCATCTACCATGGGGAGTGCTCTGAGGAATTGTTCGGATTAATCCCAGCCGCCAAATTTCACGAACGCACAGAACAGAAACTCCCGATACCATCCACACCATCTGGATGATTGGCGGTCCACCACTGTGCGATTTAGAAGATGTTTTCTTCCTCGCACGACTTCCTTGTGGAATCGATTACCATCAGCGATTTTTCCGGACCGATACGACTTAGGGACCTTCAAGAAAAGAGCGTACTCCATTTTAAAAGGCCGGCAACGCATCTGCAATTCCCTCCCTGGTGTTGCAGTTGTTCATGGGCGGCGGTAGTCACTTACCATCAGGTGAGCCGCATGCTCGTTTGCCCCCTCTCCTATAAAAAAAAAGATAAGAAAACAAAATATCTGGACCCAACAGATGATCGAAATGTGGGATTATTTGCGGACCGAAAGTATTTTTGTAGTCGTTTCTGCAAATGGATTTATTTCGGTTAGTGTTTCAGGTTATCTGAAGCAACTAGATCTCCATGATGGGTTCATTACAGCTAAAAAAAGTTTACCATTGAACTGCCTACCTCATAGATCGCACCACCGGAGGAATTTTACCATAGTTGCTACGTTTAGCAGGCGGATTGGTATCCACAGTTTTTTTTATTATTGTCGTATGTTATGAGAAAGATGCTGCTGCCTATCTCCTGTTGATTAATGCCATTAATAATTCGATTACTATTACAAACAAGTTATTTCAATGAAATTGTAATATTTTGCTACCAAGCAATTTGACTTAATAGCAAGACTACTCTTATATGCTTTGAAATTTTTAAGCATGCTGATTAAAGCATAATGATATGTTTAACAAGGCGATAGTTTCAGTGGATATGAATAAAAAGAGCACCCAGATATGATATAAAAATACAATAATCGTGTTTTAAGAAGTTTTAAATCGCATAAAATGATATAATTTTTTTATTATTTCTTGTTCTTCTCTGGGATTTATTTCTGTCCAGTTTTTTTTCATGGAACTTAAAAAGTAAAGAAATAAATTTAACGGTTTATTTATATATCTATTTATATTTTAATCTAAAAATACTGTGTCCCTAACTGTTATCATTGTCTATACAAAAAAGAAAGCTTTAAGTTTTTTATTACATTTATAATCGAATTCCTGCGATGCAAATAGCAGATAAGAGGTTTCCTTGTAAAATACCGTTACGGCCTATTGAAATATTTGACATAGCTACTACGCTTAAACGTCCCTAGGGAAAGAAAAATATCTTGACCACATCATTGCGAGATTTGACCTAAACTTTCTATATAACATACTCAAAACTTTAAAAATGGGTAGTATTCCTTAACTGCTTAGAAATTGGCACCCATTTACCTATTACCAACACCAACACTTACGAAAGGTAATGTAATATAAAATAAAATAAAATTTTCATTAATATGTGCATGAAATTTACTGTATAGATACAAAATAGATATATAAGTGAATGAAATATATGTGGTCCCGCGGATGTCATAAGAGACGACAGTGGCAAGCAAACTAAAGATGGGCGGCAGCGTCTTCCTAATAACAACTTAAAAATAAGAAACTGCGGTTTCCATCCCGCCCGCCAAGCGTGGCAGTTGTGGCAAATATTCCCCCTATAAGGCAGGCGGGAGGCCTACGTTCAATAGTGGACTTAGATAAGTTTTAACGATATTACACTCTTGGACAAAATTAGCAAAACATAAAAAGAATCCAATTTTTCCAGTTGTAATTATCGTGCGTACCGTGCGTACGGCCACAATTTTAGAATTTTATTTCTTTTTATTTAATTTTTCAGTATTATTGCGTTACCGTATAATGCGAAAAATTTTGCCAATTTTTAAATTTGAGCTTAAATTTAGGTTCTGTTAAAATTATTGCTTTGACTGCCTTGTTTATCGTGATGAGTGTGAATTATTATTGTAAATAAACTGAGAATGACAGATCTAAATGCCACTCAAGTTGCTAGAGCTGTTATTTTAACTGAAACTAGGCACACCTACAAACATGTTACCCAAACATTACGAGTATCAAAATCTGTGGTACACCGTATTGTCAAGAGGTATCGAATAATGAGCAAAATCCAAAATTCATAAACTTTCTTTTCAGAAATGTCAATTATCTATATTTTGTTTTATACACTTTTTTGTCTTCCACTCATCTGAAAAGGCAAGAATAAACTTTAGTTACTGAAAATACACATTCTATAATTTCTATGATAAGACTCAGCTTTTAATAAATAATTCCGATTATGATGTAACAGAATGACGATAACTATAATTTTGACGAAATACGAAGCATCATAGAAGGCTCATTGAATTTTCAGAACTAGCAATCTACCCCAGATTCGCATGCCTATTTGTTGCTGCAATAATTGTTTTTTTTTAAATATAAATATGTACTTACCGTTTTGTAGCATCAAATAAAGTTTTTTCTTTCTTTTTTGTTGTTTACACCTTTATCAGGCCATAACAGTCCACAGTTAACATGAGAATTTCCCATTGTAAGGAGAATTTGCCTTAATCCCCACTTCACATTCAGGCCCGCGATCGCAATACCTACCAGATGTCTCGTGACTTTGACACTGCTCACCGTCGCCGGTCAGGGTATCTTAACATCTATGATCAACCATATGGTTATATCGAAAGCCATGAGATTTTACCGGCATTTACTCTTGTCGCCCCTTACGTCACTTATAAGACGAAATGAAAAAAAAAGAAAGAAGACGTTTTGTCGTAGGCTAGATACTTATCCTGACGAAACAACGTTTAAAGATAAGAAAATATTTCTTACAATATCTCAAAGCATCGTACGTAGGTACTTGAAAAGTTTACCTTTTATACTCACAGATATGATGTCTTATGCAGAGAAGATTTTATGCGTCACATATGTAGATATTATACAATTTCTATAATGTGCTCTTTTGTATGCTTAAAGTTTCTTTCCAGTATAGAGTATGTTCGCGCCCAAACGCTGGTTTCAATATTTGAAGTTGAAGTGAAGTTAAAGTTGCAAGCGATGTGCCGGCATGAAATACTGTCTCGCTCTGCTAAGCACGCCAAGCTTTTTAGAGGCTAATTTGGCCTTCCCTTCCAAGTGACCACACCTGACGCCTAAACGAGCCTTGGGGTCCTTCTTCGCTTGTGAAGCAGGTAAGTCAAGTAAATTAAGTACCAAATCTATATATCTCAAATATCCATAGGCATTTGGGCCCCGTCCTTAGTTTCCGTCGAGTACAACTGTATGGGCCTGTATAGTTGACCTTTGTCGGGACAGCTAGGGGCGTGTACAGAGTAATATAGTAATAAAAATTTAAAAAAGCGTAAACAAGCTTTTAATTTGTTCTTAATAAAAAGCTTAATAGCTCATAAGTCTACATCTTGGTTAGTTTAAATTTTATAATTAAAATCCGAGTCAGGCTAAATTTAGTTACTATATATATTATCTGTTTATTCACTTAAAATTTTTGTATGCATTTCGGTAACAATTATTTTATTACAAGTAAATCCAAAGTTAATGTAGTATTACTTTTATTTTTACACTAAAAGTCTATAAATTTAAATAAAATACGCTGGTGAAAATAGCTACAAACAAAATAACTCATGTTTGTTCCAATATTTTTCAATCAAAGCCTTTACAATAGATGATTGTCTAATAAGGCATTTTCGCTCGCATTACGTGTATTCAGTAAAACTTCACATTCTCTTTGGAAAAACCGTTAAATTTGTAGTACAATAGACGATCTTGTTTTATATAGGCCTTTTCTTGAATGTTTTGTATGTATATTATAATATATATTTTACAAAACAACCTTTTCCAGTGTCTTATTTGTGCATAACAAACAAATATTTTTTAAAGTTATTAAATAATTGATATCATTTTATTTGATTTTATATAAAACTAGCTGGCCAGGCAGACGGTGTTCTGCCCTTTTCTACGACCCTTAATATAAAAAATGCTTAAATTCGTAATAAAAAGATATTGAGTGTCACTTATCAGGATAAAAACTATCCTATCTCTCAAGTTGGACCGAACTGCACAGAGTGTGCAAAATTTCATTGAAATCAGTTCAGTAGTTTAGGAGTTCATCGCGGACAAACAACGTGACACGTAATTTTTATATATAAAGATTATAATTATATATAATAAATTAATACAAGAATTACAATACTTATTACTATTTAATTAGCGACACATTATTATTTTATTTGAGTAACAAAGAGCTGAAAACTCATGTGATGACAAGTGGCTATTGCAATAGATAACTGCAATGTTCACCATGAAGGCTACGGATGCGTTGGAATCTATAAGAACTCATTGGTCTGAAATACCTAAAGTAAATTTACAAACTATATTCATCAGTGCTGGGCACAGGACTCCTCTCATTTCTGTACGAATTGATTACTTCGAACGGCGAAGGACCGCTTAGAATACCAGTATGAATTAGCTATGGTGAATGATTAGAACCCGCGATATGTTTTAGTGTGACGAGGTATTTTATCTTACTCAACAACAACAGCGACAACGGGTTTGAACTTTGATCCGCATAAAATTAGGTATCTTTGGGCCGCAGCATCTACTTACCGTCTGTTGCACTGTGTGCTCGTTTGTCACACTTTTTTGTATAAAAAGCTATTTAGAGTCATTTAAAGCTATTTATCGTTTGAGTTATTACTAAATCAGATAAAAATCTCAGTCTCGTCATCACCTATTAGTCATTGTAACGAAACTATGAAAAAATAAAATAATAGAATAAAAAAACGAATGATCCTAGTAGTTATTTTATTTTCTCCTGGTGATCCTGATCAGGATAATAGGATAAAGTTATTAAATTATTTTATTGTCATCAATCCCTGATACGAGTGTAAATTTTCAAGTCAATCGGCCGTCTGCAAGTAGGTAAAAATTACATTAAAATATTCCGTTACGTATGTAGATAGATACACACATATCGCCTTGTATAATGTCGACCAATCAAGAGGTGTAGAGTATCGTCGTCAATAAAACTTGACAAGATACACGTTTCATCACCTTTAGGTCCAATACATTAACTCAGTCAAACGAACAAAGACAAAACTATTATATTATAAAATCATATTTATAAAAGGATCCTGTTCCCCACAAGAAAAAAGAAATCACAAGAGAATAAATAGCAAAATGTAAGGAGTTATGAACTTACTGTTCCTACCTTGGATTTAGAATAACTGAAGTCGATTTTATGACTTTTCATAATGGAACGCAATATTATACGCAATACTGTAAGAAAAAAAAAACAACCATAAAATTATGCAAACTTTTGCACAAAAAATCCCGCAAAGATTATTTGATTTTTATCTACACTCGAATTTAAATTACTAGCCTACCGGATGGAGGAAGAAAAGTTCTGGAAAAGTAGCACTGAGCGCAGTGGTGGATGACCCCTCCACCCTCTAACTAATTGAAGTGACGACCTGATCAAACACGCAGGTAGTCGATGGATGGAGGTGGATCAGGATAGTACTTTGTGGCAATTAATGGAGCAGGTCTGTGTTCAGAATTGAACTTGTGATAATGAATCACATCATTATTTAACCTCAAATAGGTAATATTTATGTTAAAATTCAAATGACTTGACCGTTGAGAACGAATTTCTTTATCATGCGAGGGGTTTATTCGATCGTAAATCCAAATGCTTGGTAGTAAACTATTCGAATTATTTTAAAATTCATGTGAGCAAACATTTATAATTATTAAAAAGAAAAATATAATACATACATTTTGTATTTATTTGGCGAACGAAAAGCTTTTCTATTAAAAATAAAACTACCTGGTCTTCTCTCAATCTTGTTACTTGAATTTAGTACTCCCTTATGTAAAAGCTTTCATATGTTAACGTTACGGTGTAATTTTACTAAAAGGGACCGCGTAAAGTTACGCGTCACATTTCTATGTTAATTGTAATTTTGTTCATGAACCTTCACGTGTTAAATTAAGCATAAAGGTGAGGAAATCTCTTAGCCAAATCACTGTTGAAAATGATGCGGATAGTAGGTTTAGTTTGTAGGAATATTGTGTTTAGAACTACTTCTTTTTTACGAATTACCTGTTATCAAACGTAACCGTTTCCATCGTCTTATTTTTTTCATGGTCTCTTTGTAAATGCTATGAGAGGAGTGTACGAGTAGTGAATAATGTGAAAATTAAGATAACAATCTTTTATAATGGAGAGAATGGAGATTTAACCGCTGCCCGCGAGAAGTTGCTAGGCTAAAAATAGAAACACCAGACGCAGTATAATATTAAACCGGATATCTAATTAGCGTGTGCTGTGAATGTCGAAAATTCTAAAATGGCAATAACATGTCAATACTCTAAAATCAGTCTTAGTCACATATTATTCAAATCCAGATTAATTTATTTCTGCAGGTTTCGTAATCTGATCCTAAACATACTAGATATTAAAAATGCGAGTACTACTATTGATGGTAAAGAAAATATTGGTAACATATATCTCGTCAATTGGTTAGTCACATGATATTATCTCGTTGACAGCCTGGCCTTCTCTTGTTGACCGCGAAACGTTAACTCGCCAACTCCGCAACCATGACTTGACAACGTTACTCAATACTCAATGCTAAATATTTATTTGCATTCCTTAACATATAAATTAATAAATATTAAATTATCACAATATGGCCATTGTCGGGTATAACAAATGAAAGGGCACTGTCTCTCCACTCTGCGTTCATAGAGTGCAGAGACAGTGCCTTTTGGGTTCCTGGTTGATAAATCTTATAGATAGCGGAATAAGAGAACAAATAGATATTTAGTTTTGTTGCCATGTGGTGGTTGCGTAAGAGTAACCATTATCTTATTCTATTCAGAGGTTGTAGGCAAAAAGGGAAATAACAGAATGATTTAATGGCCTCAGATAGAGGGCAGTATAACTATCTTAAAATAGACTTGCGACGGAAAACAGCGACAAAATAGACATCTGGTATTGTCATTGATCGTCATACGCCCGCAAGCATGATGATTAAGACTTATGTTATATTTATAACAAAAGTCTTGATATATAAAAAAATAAGTAAAAAAGTTGTCTTTGTTTGAATTTAGTAACATTTCAAACAATATTAATTTTCCATATTTTCCATATCTATTTTGTATGAAAAAGAAACAGAAACTTTTTTATTCAATATAGATTATAAATAATACTTATTGAAAGACATTCTTTTGTTTAATTACCACTGGTTCGAAAAAAAAAACCTCTGTCCTGGGAAGAACCAGCAAGAAGCGCTGTTGCTGACTCTGTCACTGGTGCTACAGGGAATGGAACTATTTATTCCATCATCTGTGGTACCCATCGGAGGCAGATCTCAGCCTTGGTTTGGTCGCTCCTGTAAGACTGCATTACGCAGTAAGCAGGAGTGTTATCAAGCCTGGGCTGCGGCTTCGGCGACTCGGGATGTAAATAACAGCACACTTAAAAAGAAGTATAACTTCGCCTCCTCCTTCAAAAGAGCCAAGGCAAAGTCATAGCAAATAGGCAGAATTGGCGAGAAACTAGTTCACCTTCCTTCGGGAACCCGTGCATTCTGGTCTCTCGCCAAGGCTGTCCAAGGGAATTTCTGTAAACCATCACTACCATCTCTGCACAGTGAGGACGACTCACTGGCCCAAGACGCAAAAGACAAAGCCGACCTTTTAGGCTCCCTTTTTGCGTCCAACTCGACTCTTGATGACGGGGGGAAAACACCGCCGACCATCCCGCGGTATGAGTGCTCCATGTCGGATGTGCTGTTCTCACAGCGCTCGGTTCGCAAAGCATTCCTCTCCCTGGATCATGGAAGACAGCTTTTGTCCACCCGATCCCTAAAAAAGGCGACCACTCAGACCCTTCCAACTATAGGCCTATCGCGATCACCTCCTTGTTCTCCAAAATAATGGAATCCATTATAAACTGCCAGCTCATGCGGTAACTATAGGATCACCAGCTGATTAGTGACCGCCAATACGGTTTTCGTCGGGGTCGATCAGCTGGTGATCTTCTGGTCTACCTGACCCATAGATGGGCAGAGGCAGTAGAGTCCAAGGGGGAGGCGTGAGCCGTTAGTTTGGACATTGCGAAGGCCTTCGATCGGGTTTAGCACAAAGCGCTTCTTTCGAAGCTCCCTTCCTATGGGCTGTCGTGAAGCGACAATAAAGAACAAAAAGAATCTAACCTAAGAACAACAAAACAACAAAAATACAACAAAAACAAAAAATATATTTAAAATTCAAAGATATTTACAATTTTATAAAAAAAATGAAATGAGGATGATGATGAATGAAGTGAGAGTACAATTAGATTACAAAAAAATAAAGGTAGGAGAATAGGGGAATATAGAGTTGTAGTGGAGCCCAAAAGTCGAAGCGACACACGTTGCGATTGTAGAGGTAGGTTTCTTAGCAGCGACGACACGCAGCGCCTGAAGCCAGCACACGCCGGTTGTGCTTGTAGAGGTAGGTTTCTTAGCAGCGACGGCACGCAGCGTCTGGAGCCAGCACACGCAGCGTCCGAAGCCGGCGCACGTAGCGCCTGGAGTAGGTGCGCTCAACGCTTAGAGTCAGCAGTTGCAGCGCCCAAAGGTAGCGCCGGCGGTAGGTGCACTCGGCGCCTGGAGTAAGCAGTCGTAGCGCCCGGAGTAGTGTGGCCCCCGCGCTTGAAGTAGACTGCCGACGACTTCCGAGGTAGATGGAGGCTTGTAGGATTCCGGAGTGGTGCGGCTCCGCGCTTGAAGAAGGCTTCGCCGAAGACTTCACGTGTAGGTGGAGGCTTGCAGGATCCCGGGGCAGTGCGGCCCCGGGATAAGGCCTTTAGGAGATGCTTCCAATTCGAGAACTGAAGCGTGACTGCCTTTCTTCACCGATTGTTCGGCTTTTATACCTTTCTAGAGAGAACGGAAAAATTATTTAAATTAAACGCAAATTTTTTGTAAATGGTCAAGAGCAAAGAGTAATTATGTGGAATTATCGAAATAGGAACAACAGATCGGTAGCAAATTTGAATATAATTACTATGGAAACCAAATAAACAACAATGTCAAAACATGTCAAATTTTAGTTTTAGGCTTGTAATAAGAAAATTGAGAACTGAAAAAAATGAGATATTATTGATATAGGAAAAAAGGTAGCGCAACTGCCCACACAAAGCCCGAGATTGTAGAGTTACGGAAAACTAACTAAAAGATCGAAAAAAGGTAGACTCCATTGACACCAATTTAAAAGTGCTGATAATGTGAAAATACGAAGTAGAAATGATTTGTTATTGTGTTCTTATGGTTTAAAATCGTTACAGGATCCTATGGAAATAAAGGTGATGTAAAATATCCAGTTTTGAAGTGAATGCAGAAAATCGAAACATAATGGAAAAATGAATTTAAAATAATGTAAAATGATAAGGAAGTAGCATAACACTACATTTTCCCCCCGACCCTGGAAAATTTTTGACTCAGCAAAAATTTTGATATATATTCATTCTAAAATAAACCATAAAAACACAGCTTTGCAGAAACAGACATCACCAGGCAAAATCAGATATACTATCTCTTACATTCATCATCTGCCATTCAGGTAAGGGTGGAGTTCACATTCAATGACTACCACTCTAAAAGTGTGTTTTCGAAAGGACATTCAGGCTTATTTAAGGAGTTGTCATCCGCTCCTGCGTGGAAAAAAAAATTATTAAGGGAGTAGTCAACCGCTCCCAAGTGAAGATAAAGATAAAGAAATACCTCAAGTAAGCTTTAGTCGCTATGACTTAAGTAAAGATTAAGAACGGCCAGAGCGGTAGGGCTCAAAGCCAGAGATCAGCAACATCACCAACGAGATGTGTCTGAAATAAAAATAAAAAGTGACGATTAACCAACGAAAGTTCGAGGTCCTAAAGCAAGATGTGTTGAAGAACACTGGATCATCAAACAAACAAACAAATTAAAAGAAATAAAAATAATAAGGTGAGAATGATGGTGATATTTATACATATATACAAATTAACAGTTAATAAAAGTTAAGAAAATTTATGATTTTACATCTTTGATGTGCCACTTGCCTCTAACTCCATTAGGGTCTTCAAGCACATAGACTAGTGGTGACAGTTTAGCTATCACTTTGCACTTGATGAACTTAGGGGCAAGTTTAGCATTAAAGTATGCGCCGGCATTGCTTAAAACATGGTTTTTACGCCAAACAGTATCTCCCACATTAAATTCTTTAAAAGCCCGGCGAAGATCATAGCGAGCGCTATTTTTAGCGTGCGCTATGTGAAGTTTAGTTTGAACTTTGTGAAAGATAGATGAGAGGAGACCAGCATTAGACGCGTAAATATCACGAGGCATAAATATTAATTCCTCGAGGTTCTGAGTTGGAGTATAGAAGGAACCACAAGGTATTGTTTCCCTACCAAAGACTAAAAAGTTTGGAGTAAAGCCAGTAGCTACATTTGTAGCGCTGTTCATTGCGTACTGAATTTTAGTAAGATGGTTGTCCCATGATCTATGATCGTCTCCTACTAGAGATGCTAGAGCTGTAATAGTTGTACTATTAAACTTCTCCGTAGGATTAACCTGAGGACAATATAAAGCTGTGTGAAAAATAAAAGGAACGTTATAAGAATTTAAGAATGAGTGGAATTCTCGCGACTGAAATTGAACAGCATTGTCCATTATAATAGTTTGGGGAATGCCATGAACTAGAAAAACTGAATTTTCCAAAACATTAATAATATTAGCTGAAGTAGCACGTTTAAGGGGAAAAATCATAGTATATTTAGTAAAATTGCAGTTAATTACTAGAATATACTGATTTCGTCTTCGAGTCATAGGCAATGGACCCATAAGATCTAAGGATATAGTTTGAAAAGGTCTGGAGCAAAGTTTAGGTTTACCCATAAGACCATAGGGAGAATGATTAGGGTGTTTGTAGGTTAAGCAGGTTTCACAAGTTGAGATTAAATTGGCAATATCCTTAAACATACCAGGCCAATAGTATTTTAAAGATATTTTTTTGAATGTCTTGAAGATACCAAGATGGAGTTCTGAAGGGGAACCATGGTTAACTTCAATAATTGCATGTCTATCTTGAGGTAGTGGAACTTCTTTCCAAATAAAGTCATCGTTTAGACGATCGGGAGAATGGATGCAGCAGTAAAGTTTGTTATCCCTGATAGTGTAGTTGGGATATGAGTCTGGATTGTTGGAGCATCCGAGAAAAATCTTGTTGTAGTGCTCAAGTTTACGATCAGGTGGTTCTTCAATCGTAATAGAATGTACGCCTTGAGGTGAAATTTTTCGTGTATCAGGACGTTCTTGATTCTTATGTCTTGATAATAAATCTGGAACAACGTTATCCTTTCCTTTTTTATGTTTCAGGACAAAGTTAAAGCAAGATAAGCGTAAAGTCCAGCGAGCAAGTCTTCCTGATGGATTCGATAAGTTCTGAAACCATTTAAGTGCAGCATGGTCAGTATATATTGTAAATTCTTTACCATTGTCTAGGTAACATCGCCAATGTTCTAACGCAGTTATTACAGCCAATGTTTCTCTTTCAGTAGTTGAGTAGTTCTGTTGATTTTTGTTTAGTGCTTTACTCATGTAAGCAATCACGACTTCTTTGTCATCTTTATGTTGAGTAAGCATTGCTCCTATGCCATAGTTTGATGCATCACAATGTACAGAGAAGGGTAGTTCGAAGTTAGGACAAGCAAGGACAGGAGCAGTTACCAAAGCTTCTTTAAGTTTCTGGAAAACAGCTGCAGCTTGTGAATTCCAAAGAAATTTAGGAGCGTTCTTCCCGGAACAGGTTAGTTGATTGAGTGGAGAGGCAATAGTGCTAAAGTTTGGAATGAATCTTCTGAACCAGCTGCAGGTGCCTATGAATCTTCGCACTTCTTTTCTACAAGTAGGTACAGGATATTCTAATATAGCTTTTATTTTATCTGGATCAGCACGTAGACCGTACTCGTCCACTAGAAAACCAAGGTATTTCAGTTCTTTCCTGAAGAATTGACTCTTCTCAAAGTTAATAGTCAGATTAGCATATGAAAGTTTTTCATGAACTTTCATAAGGAGTGATATGTGTTCATCAAAAGTCTCGCTAATGATAACGATGTCGTCCAGATATCAAAATACCTTGTTCTCAAATTCAGGAGAAAAAAGCATATCCATTAATCTTTGTAGAGTTGCAGGTGAGTTAGAAAGACCAAAAGGCATTACCTTGAATCTAAACATACCTCTTCCAGGTACATAAAATGCAGTTTTATCCTTATCAGCAGGATTCAAGGGAATCTCCCAAAATGCTTTCGCAATCTCGATGCTTGATAAGTATTTGGCATTCCTCAAGTTGTCCAAAATTTCGCTTATTAGTGGCAGACTATAAGCATCACGACGTGTAACTGAGTTAAGCTTCCTGCTGTCTACGCAGAAACGCCATTCACCATTCTTCTTCGGAGTGATGAGAACTGGAGATAACCAAGGACTTTCGCATTGTTCAATGACGTTCCATCGCAGCATCTTGTCAACTTCATTAATTAACGCCTTTTGTTTTTCAGGAGACAGTCTGTAACATCTTTGTTTGATTGGAAGAGAATCACCAGTGTCAATCTTGTGGGTGATTAAGTGTGTGCATCCCAGGATACCTTTTTCTTCAAAAGAAATTGTCTTGAAGCGTTGGATGATGTCATTAGCGATGTTCTTTTGATTAGGAGTTAAATGCTCATAAGGTAAAACTTTAATATCTTTAGTTTCGATAGCAGAGCATTTAGATTCTGTAAAGTTAAGAGAAGATAAAACACTAGGTAAAAGATTAAATTTTCTCCAAAAGTCAATACCTAATATTAGCGAAGGGAATATTTCAGGGAAAACATAAGCTTTAATTAAATGAGTTTGATTATTGAAATGAATAGGTAAGTCAAAATAACCCAAGGAATTAACTTTTTGATTATTAGCAGTAGAGACAGTAATAAGATCTGACATGAAAAGTTTGCAGCCCAGTTTAAGAATTTCCAAATGAGAATTATTACCCAGAATAGTTACTGAACTGCCAGAATCTAGTAAACCAGATAAAGTTAAGTTATAAATTTTGACATTAACGAATGGACGATTAAGATCTTGTTCCTTGGAGTAGAGTGTAGAAGAGATTTTGTAACAAGAAAAGAAGTTTTGAATTGTTTTAATCCAATTAGTCCAATCGTCGTTATCAAAGTTTAAGTTACTTTTCAAGTCAGCAGTTAGTTTTTTGAACTAGTATTAGGTTTGGGAGAAGAAGTAGGGCAATCTGCAGTTTTAAAACCCTTAAGACCACATTTGAAACAAATCACGAATCGTGTTTGAGTACAGGTGTTCAAAGAATGACCTTGTTTACGACAGCGAACACAAAAGGAGCTTTCTTGAGGAGCTTTAGTTTGAGAGAGACTATTAACTTGTCTAGAAGGGTATTCGTAGGATGAAGTGAATTTATTCCTGAGGAGAGGAGAAGGTCGTGAGTTATTAGAAGAATTTGGAGTCAACTGAACTTGAAGTGGAATGCTTGTAGTTGAATTCAGAAATAAGAGGACTTTGTTGTACATTTGGTTCTTTAAATTGTTTGTCTCTGTCTAGGAATTTTTCATAGTTTTGGCAAGTAGCCAGAAGAGAGTCGATAGAGTCAATGTCTTTTAGAGCTACGAAGACTGAATAACATGGGCGAATATTCCTTAAAATAATCTCCAATTGTTCTGTTTCAGAAAGTTTCTTCGAAAGACGAGAAAACATTCCAGACATGATGGAAATATAGATGACAATAGGTTCATCTCGACCTTGAGTTCGATTCCTAATCGCTTCTAAAAGTTTGTGATCATAATCAAAACCACCAAAGTCTTTGATTAATAACGAAGAAAGTTCGTTCCACGTTAAGTTTGGATTCTGATTATATTTAAATCTGAACCAATGAAGAGCATTGTCAGTGAAAATTTCAAACGCTTGTGAAATCAACAAGTCTTTGGACAAGCCACGAGCTATACAGTATTCTTCCAGTTTTTGAAGAAAGGATCTTGGACAGCTTTTATCATTGAAGGTGTGTCTTTTCAGATCTTTGAAGACGTTGGTTGGAGAAAAAGATTGAGGTGGTGTTGGAGGATACGGGGTATGGACCTGAATAGAAGTTTGAGAAACAAGAGGGAGTTCCGTGACAGTCGGGTCAACCGTGACAGTCGGGTCAACAGGAGGGTCATTTTCAGTTGGAGCTGGAGTCAAGGATTCAAATTGTTTAGTAATATCGTCATATTTCATCTTCAAAGTATCGAAAATAGCTTTAAAGTCTGGATATAAGTCAGTATCTATTCGTTCTAATCTGTAAAAGACATGATTAATAAAAGTTTCTATAAGTCTCAAGTATTTGGTTTCGCCTTGTAAAAATTTTTAATTTTACAGTCCAAGTAGGTTAAAGTAGAATCAATTTGAGACAAGTCATCCTCAATCGGAATTGGAGAAGTCAGAATATCTTCAGGGTGAGAATTCGCAACTAAACGCAAAACCTGTTTTTTTAGAAGTAAAACAGTATTAGCTGGTTCCTCATATCGAATCTTCACTTCGTATTCGAGTTCGGCCTTGTTAAGGAATCCGTACTTAATAACCCTTTTCATTGTTATAATTAATTATGTGTAAAGTTAAGTTTAAGAAATAAAAATTTAATTAAAAATTATACCTCTTTAAGTTATCTAGAATAAAAATATTAAAGTGATGAATGTAAGTGAAGTGTTGAATGTAGGTCTAAATATAATCTAGATAAGTTGAAACACTAGATGAAGTGTTGTTTAAGAATTTGGAAGGTATGAAAAGGATGAATAAATAAAGAGTTAAGAACGAAAGAGGAAGCAATTAAATCAAAAGGAATGGACAAGGCGCAGTAAAGGTGAAGAGAAGAGAAAGAGAACTTTTACGTTGGGCGCCAAATGTCGTGAAGCGACAATAAAGAACAAAAAGAATCTAACCTAAGAACAACAAAACAACAAAAATACAACAAAAACAAAAAATATATTTAAAATTCAAAGATATTTACAATTTTATAAAAAAAATGAAATGAGGATGATGATGAATGAAGTGAGAGTACAATTAGATTACAAAAAAATAAAGGTAGGAGAATAGGGGAATATAGAGTTGTAGTGGAGCCCAAAAGTCGAAGCGACACACGTTGCGATTGTAGAGGTAGGTTTCTTAGCAGCGACGACACGCAGCGCCTGAAGCCAGCACACGCCGGTTGTGCTTGTAGAGGTAGGTTTCTTAGCAGCGACGGCACGCAGCGTCTGGAGCCAGCACACGCAGCGTCCGAAGCCGGCGCACGTAGCGCCTGGAGTAGGTGCGCTCAACGCTTAGAGTCAGCAGTTGCAGCGCCCAAAGGTAGCGCCGGCGGTAGGTGCACTCGGCGCCTGGAGAAAGCAGTCGTAGCGCCCGGAGTAGTGTGGCCCCCGCGCTTGAAGTAGACTGCCGACGACTTCCGAGGTAGATGGAGGCTTGTAGGATTCCGGAGTGGTGCGGCTCCGCGCTTGAAGAAGGCTTCGCCGAAGACTTCACGTGTAGGTGGAGGCTTGCAGGATCCTGGGGCAGTGCGGCCCCGGGATAAGGCCTTTAGGAGATGCTTCCAATTCGAGAACTGAAGCGTGACTGCCTTTCTTCACCGATTGTTCGGCTTTTATACCTTTCTAGAGAGAACGGAAAAATTATTTAAATTAAACGCAAATTTTTTGTAAATGGTCAAGAGAAAAGAGTATTTATGTGGAATTATCGAAATAGGAACAACAGATCGGTAGCAAATTTGAATATTATTACTATGGAAACCAAATAAACAACAATGTCAAAACATGTCAAATTTTAGTTTTAGGCTTGTAATAAGAAAACTGAGAACTGAAAAAAATGAGATATTATTGATATAGGAAAAAAAGGTAGCGCAACTGCCCACACAAAGCCCGAGATTGTAGAGTTACGGAAAACTAACTAAAAGATCGAAAAAAGGTAGACTCCATTGACACCAATTTAAAAGTGCTGATAATGTGAAAATACGAAGTAGAAATGATTTGTTATTGTGTTCTTATGGTTTAAAATCGTTACAGGATCCTATGGAAATAAAGGTGATGTAAAATATCCAGTTTTGAAGTGAATGCAGAAAATCGAAACAGAATGGAAAAATGAATTTAAAATAATGTAAAATGATAAGTAAGTAGCATAACACTACAGGGCTTCCCGAGAAATTGTGCGATCGGATCACCAGCTTCCTTGCAAATTGGAGCATCAAGGTCGTTGTAGACGGTGCATGCTCCAACTACAAGCCTATTAACGCTGGTGTTGCACAAGGCTGTGTGCTATCACCAACGCTGTTTCTTGTGCATATTAATGATATCTTGCTAACTGGTAACATTCATTGTTATGCGGATGACAGCACTTGTGATGCTCTATACACCGGCCGTGCCAATATTTCTCGGGAAAACGTCGCCGAGTACTGGAACAAACTTGTGTCTGAAGTCTAGTCTTTGCTGAACAAAGTCTCGGATTGGGGGCGACTAAATCTAGTCCAGTTTAATCCTCAGAAGACACAAGTTTGCGCGATTACTGCTAAATAGAACCCCTTTGTCGTATCTCCTCAGTTTCAAGGCACTCCTCTTCTTGCCTCAGCCAGTATCGGAAACCTTGGAGTCAACATATCGAGTGACGTGCAGTTTCGTGGTCACTTCAAAGAGAAGGCAAAAATTGGCCTCTAAAAAGCTTGGTATGCTCAGCAGAGCAGGACAGTATTTCATGCCGGAACACCGCCTGCAACTTTACAAGGCGCAGGTTCGGCCTCACATGGAATACTGTTCCCATCTCTGGGCAGGGGCTCCTCAGTGCCAGCTCCTTCCACTTGACCGCATCCAGCGCAGAGCGGCTCGAATCGTCGACTACTGAGTCCTTTCCGATCGGCTCGATTCATTGGCACTGTGAAGAGATGTTGCATCCCTTTGTATTTTCTTTCGCATCTACCACGGGGAGTGCTCTGAGGTATTGTTCGGATTAATCCCTACCGCCAAATTTCATGAACGCACATCGCGGCAGAACTCGCGATACCATCCACACCATTTGGATGGTTGGCGGTCCACCACTGTGCGATTTAGAAGATGTTTTCTTCCTCCCACGACTCCCTTGTGGAATCGATTACCATCAGCGATTTTTCCGGACCGATACGACTTAGGGACCTTCAAGAATAAAGCGTACTCATTTTTAAAAGGCCGGCAACGCATCTGCGATTCCCTCCCTGGTGTTGCAGCTGTTCATGGGCGGCGGTAGTCACTTACCATTAGGTGAGCCGCATGCTCGTTTGCCAACGGAGAAAGAAACCCAACGGGACTTCTTTTTTAAATAACAGCTTACAGTCATGTTTGTTACACAAATTAACAACACAACAAGTCAGAAATAGCTTGGCAGCAATCACCTCATTTCCAGGGATTATTATAATCCATAAATTCTTTAATATTATAATAACCCTTTTTATACAAACTTAGTTTAATAAAGTTTTTGAAATTTGAGTAGGTCAAATTTTGTATATTTTCTGGAATTTTGTTGTAAAAGCGTATACATCGACCCAAGAATGATTTACTAATTGGTACTACCAGCTTGTGTCTGTTCCTAGTATTTACAGAATATATATCATTTATTTTTGTAGAACTACTTTTATTTTTGTGTTCGTACATTACATTTTCATAAATGTATTGAGAGGCCAAAGTTAATATATTAATTTCCTTAATTTTTTGTCGCAGCGACTCTTTAGGCTTTAAATCAAAAATTGCTCTTATGGCCCTCTTCTGTAAAACAAATATAATTTCAGTGTCAGCTGCGTGTCCCCATAGCAAAATACCATACGACATTATGCTACGTAAATAGCTAAAGTAAACTATTTTAGCTGTTCAACACTGCTAAAACTTCAAATCTTTTTTACAGCATATGCTGCAGAACAAAGTCTGCTTGCTAGTTTTGATAAATGGGGGCTCCATTGAAGCTTCGCGTCTAGTGTGATTCCATTCGTATCGCGCATTCCTTGTTTGACAGCTTTTCCCGGGACTTCTTGTGTCTAACTCAGAATCTGTATAAGGGTATTCGACAATATTAGCTACTACTGCGGCATTTGATATTTAAAAATAATTTCATTAATAGAATCAGGCGGTACTTTGCGGAAATCCATTATATAAAAGCTATTACAAAAATTTACTTTGCAAATATCCGCGTTATAAAATAAAATGATGTGTCTTACCTAGTATGAAGAAGCACCTCCCGCCCTCCCTCAATTGCGTGCACTATCCCCGTCACCACTAATCCCAGCACCGCTACTCCCAACACCACTACACTAGGCAAGACACACCACTGACGATAATACGACACGTGTTTCGCCTCTACAATTCTTCTAAAAGTTATTACAAATTTTTGTAATAGCTTTTAGAAATAATTGTTGCCACGCGAAACGGTAGTGAACCTTGATCCGGACATTCGTGTTGGTGCGGTGTGTTACGTTTTTGCTTATAGTAACGGGATTTCGTATAGACCGATATTCTGTATTTGTGTTAGGTGTTACGCTTTATAACAAATTAGAGTTAGTGGCTTCTGGAAGTTAGTTAATTGTGCGATAAAGTTAAGGACTGTCCTCGTGACGACGGCAACGGTCTCATAAGGTCTACCACACTCAGTCACACACAGATACACATCACTGACCCTTACTTCCCATGCACCATACAACCGCATGCGACCTGACCGAACCCTGAGCGACCAGTCGCCTTGGATATAGGTAGATAAGCTCGGTTTTAATATTCTCCCTGTTGAATGGCAGTAGGATCGAACGCTCCCCCTAATTATTTATTCTAATTAGAGATTTTCCACTTTGGCTTTAGGAGGCTCGACCTGCATCTGCTTGTGCCGATCTTCCTTCATGGGCCGGGAAGATCCTACTCTTAGATAGGCAGCTGCACGCCGTAACATAATGCTATATCATGGTTATTGCCTACTAAGTAAGGTAAGTCATTAATATATACAAGATACAGAAAGGGGCCGAGAATTGAGCCTTGATGCACGCCCACTTGTACCATCGATCCGAAAGAGCTTATACTGTTAATGACAACTTTTTACGTTCTGTTAATTAAATATGAAATAATTAATTTAAGACCATCACTTCTTACACCGTAGGTTTGAAGTTTCCCGATTAATGTTTCATGGTGAACACAATCGAAGGCCTTGGATAGGTTACAGAATATACACAAAGCATCCTGTGAATCATCCCATGCATTAAATATATATTTAATCAGCTCAATACCGGCATCAGTTGTCGAGCGACCCTTTGTGAAATTAAATTGATTTTTATGCAGTAAATTATTTATAGTAAAGAAATTTAACATTTGATTAAGCATAATTTCTTTCAACAATCTTACTAGAGTGTTGGTAGTACAGAAATAGGTCTAAAATTGGCGGGGTCTAATGTACTACCAGATTTAAATAAATACATTACTTTACTATGCTTCATTAAATCAGGAAACACACCATATTCGATACTAGTATTAAAAATAATAGCTAAATGAGGCGTGATTGTGTCTATTATAGACGCAATAACTATAACGGAAATCCCCCACAGATCCGCAGTTTTCTTAACATCAATAGTTTTAAAATGTTTTTTAAAACTATTAAATTAAAATGTTTTTTACAATAATAATAATATCTTCTGATGATACTTTATTAAATGTGAAATTCTTTGTACACGCATTTACATTTTGTTTAAGTAATGATTCGGCGACGGCAGACTTAGTGGTTAATATCGGAATTTCAGTAAA
Source organism: Parnassius mnemosyne (assembly GCA_963668995.1). NCBI lineage: Eukaryota > Metazoa > Arthropoda > Insecta > Lepidoptera > Papilionidae > Parnassius > Parnassius mnemosyne. The sequence goes on along the minus strand of CAVLGL010000013.1, from coordinate 16,202,320 downwards.
ATATTTCTCAAAAATCAAGGCAACGTCCTGATCTGATTCAGTTAATTTGTTATTAACACTTAACTAGTAATTTGAATTGCTAGAATTGATTAAGATCAATTCTGGTAAGCCAGTTTCGCTATTAATTATACTCCATGTCATTTTAATTTTATTAGAAGCCGTCTTAATTTTGTCGCTCAAATGCAAAGACTTGGCTGTGGAGCACACTCTTTTAAATATTTTTTAATATTTTTTTTCATATTCTCTAAATTCGACGCTATGATTGTACAAAATTTCGTGGTAAAATATCATATAACCAAAACATAACATATAACATATAAAGAAAATATAATAGTATATGTATGTACCTTATTTTATATGTATCTTAAATACAACGTTACATATATATGTATCTTACATACAAGCATTTACATATATATGTAACTGTGTTACATATATGTGTAAATGCTTGTATGTAAGATTGGAGATTCAAATGTAGTTTTAAAAATATCCGTTAAAATACAATAATTAGTGTCTTTGCACAAATGTTGGCTGTAGTTGAATTCAAACCCAGGACCCACAACAACCGTACATAATTTACACGTGAGCATGTTAATAAAAGTCATCATTTCGGAAGCAAACAATTTCTAACTGGCACAAATATGGCATCTACGTGTGTGTATGTGTCATCGAATACTCACACATCAATACATATTATTGCAATTTATGTTGTCGCTTGTCGCTATGTCTGCTCTTATCGACTCCTACTGTCGCACATTCATTGAATGACTTCCGACTTTTCAAGGAGAATGTTTTAGAAGTAAAAGTATTATTAAATTCACTGCGAATAAGCTGAAATAATGTTCCATACAAAAAAATTGGGTCATTTTGGTATGAAAGTGATGGAAGTTTTTTGACTATGTTACTTCTAAATTTCGCCAAGCGACGTGCATTTACTGGAACAAACACAACTTTCTCATCTACTTGCTTTTTGTGAACATAAGGTAACGAAACTACTTATCCACGGTGATTAGAACAATATGTATGCAATGTGAACAATATGTATATAAGTGTATGCAAATATTACGTAAGTTTTTTTATAGGATAGGGTGACAAACGAGCACACAGTCTACCTGATGGTAAGCGGTTGCTGTGGCCCATAGACATCTACATCTATCCTCGTTTGCAAATCAAAATGCAGATGCGTTGTCATCCGTGAGGACTAAGATGGAATGCCTCTTTTCCAGTAAAAAAGGTCTCCGGTTCTCTACACTCACCATACGAAACACAGCAGCGTTAAGCTGCTATTTTACGCTGATATTCTGTGAGAGCACCACGCTCTCCTTCCCCAGTCGAGCCGACCCATCCGTGCTACAACTATACTACTACTATAGCTGCAGCATGGTTCTGCCAAACCTAGTAGGAAGAGAGAGTGGGTGTTCTTATATAAGAAAAAAAATCTATGATAACGAAAATTATTTCAAGAATATATAATGATATTTTTTTTCAAATTCGAATACATATCAATAGTACTAAATAGTTCTAGCGTGGATAAACGTGAATTTTTTTACATAACGTTAAAATATTTATAGGGAAATTTACATTGCATTTTAATTAAAATATAATATAAAGTCGAGGAACGGTTACGTAGTTCTGCCCTTGATTAAATTTTATTTAGAACCTGATCGATCGCAACATTTGCGAAAACACCATCTTGTTCCTCAAATATGGACATTAGTTTTGATTAATCTTAGTATGTATTTAAATGAAACAAATTTTTATAATATGATTACATTTGTAGATATGCTGTGAATTTAACGAAAAGCAATCAATAATTATTTTCTGAAAAAAATTGCATAGAGATCGTTATGGTTTAATTCTTGTTGTTATATCCGTAGAAAATCTTTCTAGAAAAGTCATACCATACAAAATTTAGTTTCTATACAGAAATTAAAACTGTTTTTTGCGACAGTAGTCTAAGGGCAGATTTAAGATTTAAGCGACAATAGCCTAATGGCAGAATGATAACCGCGAAATCAAAAGTTCGTGGGTTCGAATCCGCATCGAAGTCCATGAACAACTGCAACACCAGGGAAATTATAGATGCGTTGCCGACCTTTTACAAAGGAGTACGCTCTTTTCTTTAAGGCCCTAAGTCGTATCTGTCCGGCAAAATCTCTGGTGGTAGTCGATTCCACAAGGAAGTTGTGCGAGGAAGAAAACTTCTTTTAAATCACACAGTGGTGGACCGCCAGTCATCCAGATGGTATGGCTGGTATTGCGAGTTAAAAAAAGATTTTTTTAGCATTGCTAGTATTAAAAAAAGATCATTAACACAGGTTTAAGTGTCAATTATTGAAATTACTTAAAACACCTCAGATAATGTAGTAGTTGCAAATAAATAGCTTCGACGAAGATTTAAAAAATTTCACTGTTAAAATAAAATAACTAAAAAACTTGTGAAATTTTAAACCAGGCTCAAAAAAGTTTTAGGTCTTTAAGATGATTAAATATGATAAGTCTTTAACATGATTACGGCTCCGTGACGCCTAAGGGCGCGGGTTCCAATCCCGCACGGAAAAAGTATTTGTATGTCCTAGAAATAAATGGTCCGGTTCTAGATGTTTGTCCTTGTGTAATTTATGTACATAAACTCACGATTCAGGAGAAAATCCTAGTGTGGGGAGGGGGGTGGGGGTGGAACATTTTCTTAAAAATATTTCTATTTGTTGCTAGTTTAGTTGCATACAGGATAACGGCTGTTCTGCCTTTTTTGTTTCAGTTCTTTTGTTTTCAAGAGGTCTTCTTTTGTGTTATCTTTGGTAGCGTATATAAATAGCTTAAGGAAAATTTCTATTAATGGTAACGTTTTTGAAATGAATTAAATAAAATTAAACCATGAGGACCAAGGCACAGGAAGTTTGAGCTGTAAGGTTTATGGATTGACGTGACGCAAAATTTTTTTTACCATTGTAACTATTTTTTTATTGAACACTGTGGGCCCTTGCGTTTATAAAATCTATATTAGGAAAGCATTAGGTTCATAAAATCGTATTGCCGGTTTTCTGTATGAATGAACATTATATCAAACATTTTTCTCACGATATAATGTAAATAAACCAGGAACCTGTTAAAATTACTAAATTTGCAATAAATGGGGGGCTATATACCTTCGATAAAAAACAGATAATATATGTTACTAACTTCTTATTCATCATCAGCCAATAAAAGTCCACTACTGGTATGTCCAGGTCCAGGACTCTCTCGTTGTAGGGAGGATAATATGCTTTAATCGTCACATTTGGCATTCCACCTGATGGTAAGCGGATCTTGTGGTTCACCTCATCAGACAACATCTATTCTAAATTAAGAATCAAAATGGAGATGCGTTCACCCTTGAGATGTAAGATGGAATGTCACGTTAACAATAGGTAGGGTTTCCGCTCCTCTACACTCAACATACGAAACATAGCATTATTCTCCTGTTTAAATATAATACCAGCATAATATTGCTGCGTTTCCTATGACGTTGCTCTCATCGCTTATTTTGCATATCGCAATCTATAGGAAATCATACGATCTGGTTCTGGTGTTTCCTATAGTTGCCTTATATGTGATTCTTCTATGCTATTACCATTCTGAATAATACTATAACATATCCTGAAATTAAAAACGGTAATTCTGTTGGCTTGTTACTTTAAATAATCGATTCGGCGTTAACTCCCTATTGCTTTATCGTGATGTCACGCTATTGTAAGCGCTTTCAACACAATTTAAAAGAATGCTAGGAATTATAAAAGAAAACACAGAATAATTAAAAAAATCATGGTTCTTTCCATTCACTTACGGAGAATTCATTTAGGTAAACGCAATATTGATTGATTAACGGGTACGTAGTATTCTATCGAAGTCAAAATGCCTATGCATTTTAGGTGCTAGGTTGGAATCAACTATTTCTTTCAAATACAAGGAATTTTTAAGTATTTAGTTTTTACCGTATTTTAAAAACAGCAGCTGAACCAAGTTTAACGCCACGCTGCAGCAATAATGGCTATGACAAAAATGATAAAAAAACTGGGCACGTAAAGAAAACTAGTGTGATATGCTAAAATAATGCAACTGTGTTTCAAATGGCGAGTGACGAGACTCTGAGACTTTTTATACTAACAAAGCATTCCATCTTAGTTCTCAGCAAAACAATGCAGCTGCGATTTGATTCTTAGTCAAAGATGAATGAAGGCGAATATAGGCTACAGGCATTAGGTAGAGTGTGTCACATTCGTCACCCTTATACTTCTTCGAAAAATACTATAACCATAAATTAAAGCCATATATGTCTTTCACAAATTTGCATTAAGTATTTTATCCGTGGTAGAGCCATGCTGCAACTATATAAATAGCAAAGTTGTAGCACGAATGGGTCATCTCGACCGCGGAAGGACCACGATCTCACAGAATACCAGCGTAAATCATCATCATCATCATCATCATTACATCCCTTCATAAGTCCACTGCTGAACATAGGCCTCTCTCCAGGAATGCCACAAGCCACGGTCCTGAGCCACCTGCATCCATCGACTTCCTGCATGTCTTACCAGGTCGTCACTCCATGGGGTGGGGGGTCGCCCTACACTTTACCTACCGGTACGAGGCTGCCACTCGGGAACCTTTCTTCCCCATGAGTTGTCGGTTCTTCAAGCTATATGGCCGGCCTATCGCCACTTCAGCTCACTAATCCGTTGAGCTATGTCGGTTACTCTGGTTCTACTGCGGATATCCTCATTTCTAAGTTTATCACGCAGAGAAACTCCGAGCATAGACCTCTCCAAAGCTCACTGAGCAACCTTGAGCGTCCTCATACGGCCAGTAGTGATGAACCACATCTCAGATCCATAAGTCATCACTTGTAACACTCACTGGTTGTACAATCTCGTTTCCAGGTAAGGAGATATACTTGACGTGAAAATCTGTCGTAGTTTCCCGTACCAAGTTGAATCCGTCGATTGATCTCTCGGCCGAAGTTGGACTTACCTTGTCGGATTATTTGTCCCAGGTAAACATACTCGTCAATAACATCGAGCTTAGTCCTCCCAACAACTACCGGCATAGGTGTGACATGGACATTAAACATGATCTTTGTTTTGTCCATGTTCATCTTTTAGACCGATCCGTTGAGAGACTCTATTGAGATCATTGAGCATAGTGCTTAGGTCCTCAAGCGATTATGCCATAAGGACTATATCATCGGTAAATCAAAGGTGAGTGATGTATTCGCCATTGATATTAATATCGTATCCTTTCTAGTCCAGTAGTTTGACAACGTCTTCCAATGCAGCGGTGAAGAGTTTCGGGGATATAACGTCACCCTGTCTTACATCTTTCTGTAATTGGACAGGTTTCGTACTCTGATTCTGTACTCGGATAGGCATCGAAGCCCTACTGTACAAACACTTCAGCAGTTCGATATACCGACAGTCAACCTGGCACCGCTGAAGGGACTGTAGCACCGCCCAAATTTCGACGGAATCAAAGGCTTTCTCATAGTCCACATACGCAAGACAAAGTGGCATATTGTACTCTTTTCTCTTATGTACAATTTGCTGAAGGGTATGTATGTGGTTCATGGTAATAAAGCCTTTTCGGAAACTGTCTTGTTTGGGAGGCTGGAAGTCGTCAAATCTGCGTGTGAGACGATTCGTAATGACTCTTGAAAACAGCACGTAGACGTGAGAAATTGGTCTGTAGTTTTTCAAGAGAGCGTTGTCGCCTTTCTTGAAAAACAAGAGCACCGCACTTCTGCTCCATGCCTCTTGAGTAGTGCCATCACGGAGGACGGAATTAAAGAGCTGCTGAAGGACTTCAATTATCGGTTTTCCACGCGCTTTCAAAATCTTTACTGTAATTCTATCCTCAAATGGGGCCTTGTAATTTTAAGGTGCTGGAGAGCTGTTCTGCTCTCGATCAGACTGATGTCCGGGATATCTTCGGAATAGTGTCGGATAAGACTCGCTCTTGGATCGTTACTTACACTTGCGTTAGCTCCAAAGATGATTTGTACAGCTGCCGATAGAAGCTCTCAATCTCACTCAAAATCTCAGGTGTCCCGGAAACGATGCTGCCACACTCGGTCTTCAGCTTTGACAGTTGGCTCTTTCTGGCAGACAGATCTCCGGCAAAGACTTTAGAGCTCGATCGCATCTTCAATACGAGCATTTGGAGATCTGTCTGTTCAGGTGCCTATATGCTGTCAAATCTGTTGAAGACTGTAGTTTCATTTCCCGTCTAACAGCCATGAGATTAAGAGTGTGACCGGAGAGTTTTTGTGTTCTTCTGCGGCGGGTCTTGTAGAACTTAGTTCCGACTGAATGGACAGTTTTCACGAGTTTATCATTCATATCGTCGTCTTCATTGCAGTCTTTTAGGCACTGTAAGCAATTTTATTACTCGAGCTAAAATTTTTCGGGACTTTGGACTTGAGCACGAAGAGGGGCGGAGCGCTGACTTCATTAGACGAGACCTCTCCAACTTAACTTTAAGGTTCAGTGTGCCTCTTAGCATTCGGTGATCGCTACTAGTTTTCGTTCTCGCGATCACTGAGACATCATTGAACAGTTGTCCTCTGATCGTTATAATGAAGTCAATCTCATTTTTTGTCCACCCGTCGGGGCTCGATCAGGTCTTCTTCCGCTTCTGGAACAAAGAGTTCATCATAAAAAGTTCCTCTTTCTCCATGAAGTCGGCCAACTGCTGGCCTCTTGAGTTCCGTTGCCCTATTCCAAATTTCCCTACCTTCAGCTCACCGTCATCTCTTGTGCCTAGTTTTGCATTGAAGTCTCCCATTAACACCGTATAGTGGGTTTTGGAGGAATGCATGGCTTTAGAGATATCCTCATACATTTCCTCCACTTCCTCATCGGGATGAGCTGAGGTTTGATGCGTATGACCTTTAACGAATACCGTTTGGTGATTCTCAGTATAAGATACGCAATCCTCGTCGACACACTCACAATGTTTACAACGTTGTTAACGAGGGACTTGTGGACGATAAATCCACGACAGATGGCCGCCCTCCCAGTAATAGAACAAGTTGCCGGATTCGAGGATTACCGTGTCTTCCCCATCTCTTCGAACATCGGATAGTCCTATATGTCAGCGTAACTTGTCTATCTCTTCTTCCAGCTCCATGATCTTCTCGTCAGTCCTCAGGGTGCGTGCGTTGTATGTTGCCGGGTTGAGTCGTCTAAGATGGCAACCGAACCTCCACCGGAGATTCTTAGCCCCTGCCCAGCTGTTACCATGGTCGCCACCGTAGTCAGGAATAGCGGGGCCGCCGGGGACTGGGGGCTGTCTCTTCATAACTTTCATCATGGGGGATATGCGCCGTGTAGTGGTACGTATGTTTCGTATGGTGAGTGTAGTGAATCGGAGACACTTTTTACTGGAAAAGAGGCATTTTATCTGGGTCGTCACGAATGTCAACGCATCTGCATTTTAATTCGCAAATGGAGATAGATGTAGATCTGTATGGGCCACGGCGACCACTTACCATCAGGTGGACTGATAGTAAGTGGTTGCTGAAGTCGTTTGTCACCCTTGTTCTATAAAAAATGCTGCTTTGTTCGCCCAAAATATGCTGCTGCAATAGGTGTAGACCAGAATAATATATGACTACTATCGTCGACTTAGTACTACTTGTTTATTTGTCATCATTTTTTTTTTGTGGAATATTAGAGAAGGAATGAACTAACAGTCCACTTGATACAGAAAGTGGTTATTGCAGCTCATGACACCTGTAGCCAACTTCAAACAAAGTATGCTATAGATGTGCTGCACCTCAGAGGGCTAAAATTAAAGGTCTTAAGGTGTTTATTATATACTGAATATCTTACCCCTCAAACGGGAATTAAGTAGCAATTGCACTATCGATCGACGTCAGAAGCAGGTAAGAGGGATGGATACTTTAGAATAAATTTTTATTTCTATAATTTATATTAAATTTGTTTTATAAAATTCAGGCAATCACTACCACTTATTACGTGGTAGAGTCATGCTTCAGCTATATTAGTAGTATAGCTGTAGCACGAATGGGTCGGTTCGACCGGGGAAAGACCACGCTCTTACAGAATACCAGCGTAAAATTGAAGTTTAACATTGCTGTGTTGCGTATGGTGAATGTAGAGAACCGGAGACCCTTATTACTGGAAAAGAGGCATTCCATCTTAGTCCTCACGGGTGACAACACATCTGCATTTTGATTTGCCAACGAGGATAAGTGTAGATGTCTATGGGCCACAGCAACCACTTACCATCAAGTGGACTGTAAGCTCGTTTGTCACCCTATGCTATATAAAAAAAAAAACTTTTTCTTCTTCTAACCTTCAATTTCAATAAGATGTTTTATGTTACTAATACGGGCACTCAATAAAATCTAAACTTAACCGTGTTGTGTCGGTGTAAGAATATCCACTAACCCATATCGTACCATGGGTGACGTAAGAGGCGACAAAGGGAAACTGAAACAGCAGGGGGGCAGCAACAACCTTCTGTTAAGAGAAAATGTTGCCAACCCGTCTGCTTAGCGTAGCAACTGTGGCAGATATCCTCTTGATGCGATCTGTGGGGAGTCCTATATTTAGCAGTAGACTTTGGTACTCTGTAATGAATTGAAATATAAATATTTTCATATTAACAATTAATTATTTAACAGTGGCCACGCGGCAGCTTTTGCTGTCGCACGGATGGGCCGGCTCGAACCGGGGTGGTACCACGACCTCACAGAAAACCAGCGTGAAGTAGAGTTTTACCTCTGCGTTTCGCTTGGTGAGTGCAGGTGGCCGGAGTCCCTTTTTACTGGAAATGAGGCATTCCATCTTAGTCCTCACGGGTGACAACGCATCTACATTTTGATTTGTAATAGAGGATAGATGTAGATGTCTATGGGCCGCAACAACCACTAACCATCAGGTGGACTGTGTGCTCGCTTGTCACCCTTATCCTATAAAAACATATTAATATTATGCGAATTTAGAGATTTAATTAGAATATATATAACTTTTTTTAATAAAAGTGTCAATTTATGTGATTATTTTTAAGCAAGTTTGCTACCAATACACAGAATAAATAATAGCACTAACGTAATGCTGTCTGTCGATGCTGATACAGTAAAACTTCATAACTACGAAAATAACTACAATCACAGGTTTAATGGGCAATATACTGCTAACAGCTTAATAAAGCCCACTTCTTAATTTACATAATAGCAGATTTATTTTCAAGTAGCTGTTCCTCGCGATTTTATGGATTTTAATTTTTTTGCCTAATTCTTTTTCTAAAATAAAAGTACTCTAAGTTACTCCTTATAACATCAGCTATCTGCCAGTAACAGTCCCGTTAAAATCGGTCCAGCCGTTTCGAAGATTAGCCGGAACAAAAAGACAGACAGACAGACAAAAATTTTAAAAATTGTTGTTTTGTTATTGGTACCGTATAAACTCTCATATACATTTAGTAAAGAGTTGTTACTTTTTTTAACAAACACTTCAATTTTATTTATTTGTATAGATGTAATGCGACGTTGGTTTCATTTCAATGGATGATTAAAAATATTTTGATCGCTAAAATTACTTTTACGTTGTAATGTATTATTATTATCAACTCAAATGTAAAATATGAAAACGTAAAAGTAATTAAATAATAATTTATTACATAACTAAGCTCGATAAGATTCATGAAATCATTACTGATGAATAGAAATTAAATTTAAATAAAGCGAGTTCGATATTTTAGACTTTGGTTACCCTGAATTCCTCTCAGGTTGTAAGCAGGCCTATGCCCAGCTGTGGGGCGTAAAAGACTGTAACCTTATTTTACTTCTAAACATTATTGTTATTTATCGTTATATGTTTGTCGTGTGGTGGTGTAGTAGGAGAATCCATCACCACATTTCATGGGTATCATTGGATTATGGGAAATGCTAGAAAAATCTTATAAATTCCGATATATGGGGACATAATTATCTCGTTTACGCGAGACATGACATAGCTACACCGACGGGCAGCATTATTAAAGTGTGTTACCACACCAATCGATCGATGTCGATCAATGCCATCGAGTGACGTCAATCGATGATTGAACAACGTTAGAATATGAGTGACAAACGAGTGCACATACTACCTGATGGTAAATGCATACTGTGGTTCATAGTCATCTATTTTACCCTCAATTAAGATTCAAATTGCAGATGCGTTATCAGCCGTAAGGACTAAAATAGAATGCCTCTTTTCCAGTAAAATAGGTCTCCGGTTCTCTACACTCATCACACAAAACACAGCAGCAATAAGTTGCTCTTTTACGTCGTTATTATGTGAGAGCGTGGTCCTTCACCGGTCGAGCCGACCCATTCGCGCGACAACCATAATATAGCTGCAGCATGGCTCTACCACACGTATACAACAGGATACTAGTGATATCCAGCAGCGGACTTTGACCATTACCATTACCATGACAGCCTATCAAACCTGAACTGCTGAACGCTACGCTCGGCAAGCGGGTTGGCAACCCCAGTTTAATTTAATTTAAATGCTATCAAGAAGATGCTGTTGCCCATTTTCGGGTTCAGTCTACCTTCATCGCCTGTTACGACACCTAAGGTATAGTATGGGTTAGTGAATATTTTCACATCGCCACTAAACGGTTAACGGTCTGTTCTATTGTTTTAGAACATACCGTTATCGTCACATTGTCATATTTGACAAAAATGTTAAAAATTAATTAGTGTAATAAAATAAAACAATGTATCTAACCTAGTTTGAAGAATGAAGTACTTAGCAGTCAGCCATCGCAGAGTCTATTTCACCTGATGACGCCTCGTTCAGAGGCGAAACACGTGTCATACTATCGTCTTTGGGGTGCCTTTCCTAGTATAGTGTTGTTGAGATTAGTGTTTGCTATACGATTGCAGCATATTTATTATAAGTTGATAGCTAACCATAAGCCACCACGAGTAACTGATAAACTTATCTATAACATTCACGTTACAGGATTGTCACGCGTCTACATTTTGATTCTTATACGAGGATAGATGTAGATGTATATGGGCCACAGCGTACTATTAGCGGACTATCTGTTCTTTTGTCACTCTTATTCTATTAAATAAAAGCTAACTGATCTAGTGGGTTATGTAAGTTACTCTGATTGTCTGACAATATTTCAGGCCAGTGATTTCATCACACGTGGAAACTCCAAGTAAAGATCTATATACATCGCTCCATGGCCAGCATTATGAGACTACTCAATCTCCTACATCACTTTCCGTGTGAGGAGGAGAAGGAGTCATGGTCATAGCCAGATATTTATGAATAATTAATATCTTATTAAAAGATATAACACAAATTTAGTATGTACATATATGTACCCAACTATAAACAAAACCTTAATATGTACTCTTTTATTATTATTTTATTTTTACAAGAGAAAACATATCGACATTGAGATTTTCGTTGCTCAACTTTTATTTGTTTCTTGTCAAAGTTGCGCAATAAATCACTGAAACTTGACTCATTGCGGCAAATTTGTTTCCGAAATAAAAAACAGCAAAAAGTTGTCAATTACCCTTTCAACGTTTTTTTTTACTTGTTAGGATAATCATTTAATCATCTTAATGCTGGAATATCAGCCTAATGCTGCTGTGTTTTGCGTGATGAGTGTAGAGGACCAGTGACCCTTTTTACTGGAAATACGGCATTCCATCTACGTCTTCAGGGGTGACTTCTGTGTTTTAATAATTCTAAATCGAGGATAGATGTAAATTCCTATGGGCCACGGCATCCACTTACATACACTTCAGGTGAACTACGTGCTCGTTTGTCACCCTCGTAACTATATTATATAACCTTTAGCCCTACCTATACTACCTTCTACTTATTTTTGGTCCGTACTAAAGACGTTACATTGTTAATGAACGCACCTATATTGTATTAATAAATATGTAATGGTTCCTTTTGAAATACCGGCAGGTATTATTAATTAGCGAAACCTAATCTCTGGCGTGTTGAAACTTTGCTATTCATTCAACAGATGTCATATTACGGGCTATGTGTGAGTCCGACATAATCTGCCCCCAACTCCGTGAAGTGGGAATGTCAACGTTTAAAAATAATTAAAAATAATTGTTGAGCCTAATTATGAGATATCGTGATTTTTTTTATAGATTAAAGGTAACCAACAAGCATAGTCCATCTGATGGTAAGTGGATGCTGTGGCCCACAGACATCCAAATTTATACACGATTAAGTATCAAAATGCAGATGCGTTTTCACCCCTTAGGACTAAGATGGAATGCCTTGTTTCCTGTCAAAAGGGTTTCCGGTTCTCTACACTCATAATACGAAAGAAATCAGCAATAAGCTGCAATTTTACGCTAGTATATTGTAAGAGCGTAAGTCCTTCCCCGATCGAGCCAACCCATACGTGCTATAACCATAATATATCTGCAGCGTGGCTCTACCACTTTTAAAATTGAATTAAAATAATTTAATAGCATGTACTAATCTTTACACATTTTAATTATTTTTAAACGTTGACATTCCCACTTCACGGAGTTGGGGGCAGATTATGTCGGACTCACACATAGCCCGTAATATGACATCTGTTGAATAAATAGCAAAGTTTCAACACGCCAGAGATTAGGTTTCGCTAATTAATAATACCTGCCGGTATTTCAAAAGGAACCATTACATATTTATTAATACAATATAGGTGCGTTCACTAACAATGTAACGTCTTTAGTACGGACCAAAAATAAGTAGAAGGTAGTATAGGTAGGGCTAAAGGTTATATAATATAGTTACGAGGGTGACAAACGAGCACGTAGTTCACCTGAAGTGTATGTAAGTGGATGCCGTGGCCCATAGGAATTTACATCTATCCTCGATTTAGAATTATTAAAACACAGAAGTCACCTCTGAAGACGTAGATGGAATGCCGTATTTCCAGTAAAAAGGGTCACTGGTCCTCTACACTCATCACGCAAAACACAGCAGCATTAGGCTGATATTCCAGCATTAAGATGATTAAATGATTATCCTAACAAGTAAAAAAAAACGTTGAAAGGGTAATTGACAACTTTTTGCTGTTTTTTATTTCGGAAACAAATTTGCCGCAATGAGTCAAGTTTCAGTGATTTATTGCGCAACTTTGACAAGAAACAAATAAAAGTTGAGCAACGAAAATCTCAATGTCGATATGTTTTCTCTTGTAAAAATAAAATAATAATAAAAGAGTACATATTAAGGTTTTGTTTATAGTTGGGTACATATATGTACATACTAAATTTGTGTTATATCTTTTAATAAGATATTAATTATTCATAAATATCTGGCTATGACCATGACTCTTTCTCCTCCTCACACGGAAAGTGATGTAGTAGAATGAGCAGTCTCTTAATGCTGGCCATGGAGCGATGTATATAGATCTTTACTAGGAGTTTCCACGTGTGATGAAATCACTGGCCTGGAATATTGTAAGACAACCAGAGTAACTTACATAACCCACTAGATCAGTTAGCTTTTATTAAATAGAATAAGAGTGACAAAAGAACAGACAACAGAACAGTACGCTATAACCCAAATACATCTACATCTATCGTCGTATAAGAATCAAAATGTAGATGCGTGACAATCCTGTAACGTGAATGTTATAGATAAGTTTATCAGTTACTCGTGGTGGCTTATGGTTAGCTATCAACTCATAATAAATATGCTGCAATCGTATTGCAAACACTAATCTCAAGAAGACTATACTAGGAAAGGCACTCCACAGACGATAGTACGACACATGTTTCGCCTCTAAACGAGGCGTCATCAGGTGAAATAGACTCTGCGATGGCTGACTGCTAAGTACTTCATTCTTCAAACTAGGTTAGATACATTGTTTTATTTTATTACACTAATTAATTTTTAACATTTTTGGCAAATATGGCAATGTGACAGTTAACGGTCTATTCTAAAGCAATAGAACAGACCGTTAACCGTTTAGTGGCGATGTGAAAATATTCACTAACCCATACTATACCTTAGGTATCGTAACAGGCGATGAAGGTAGACTGAACCCGAAAATGGGCAACAGCATCTTCTTGATAGCATTTAAATAAAATAAAATTAAACTGGGGTTGCCAACCCGCTTGCCGAGCGTGACGTTCAGCAGTTCAGGTTTGTTAGGCTGTCATGGTAATGGTAATAGTCAAAGTCCGCTGCTGGATATCACTAGTATCCTGTTGTATACGTGTGGTAGAGCCATGCTGCAGCTATATTATGGTTGTTGCGCGAATGGGTCGGCTCGACCTGGGAAGGACCATGCTCTCACAGAATACCAACATAAAATGGTAACTTAATGCTAGTGTGTTTCGTATGGTGAGTGCAGAGAATCGGAGACTCCTTTTACTGGATAAGAGGGATTGCATCTTAATCCTCAGGGGTAACAACGCATCTGCAATTTGAATCTTAATCGACGGTTAAATAGATGACTATGAACCACAGTATGCACTTACCATCAGGTGGTATGTGCGCTTCTTTGTCACTCATATTCTATAAAAAAAAACCGGCCAATTGCGAGTCGGACTCGCGCACCGAGGGTTCCGAACAAATCCGTAGGTACATAAGTTTAAAATTATTAAAATTATTTTTATTATATGATGTAATTAAAAATTTATGCATTTCGCAATTTTTCCTTTATCTGTGATATAATACGTTGCTTCGTACCAAATTTTAAGATTCTGAGTTCACGGAAGGTACCCTGTAGGTTTTGATTCCCTTGCGAGTGTCGAAAATTTGCGGCATAAACAGCTGTATCTTTTTATTTCGTTGGCTTAGAATTTTATTTTTTCACAGGTCTAAGGGATAATAGACTTGAGTATGCATTGTGAATTTCAGGGTCTTGACATACAGACAGACAGACGGACAACAAAGTGATCCTAAAAGGGTTCCGTTTTTTTTTCCTTTTGAGGTACGGAACCCTAAAAAGGGAAGATTTGCCTTTATCGTAATTCTTCGATAGAAGCATGACAGCCATTTTGATGACATTGACGATTGCGTGACAATATGTCTTGCGTCTTTGGGTGTTGCCACACCAATCGATCGATCGTCGATCGATAGCGTTGATCGACATGGATCAATGTCGATCAAGTGATAGTGGTCGGTAAAACGTTTTCATTTTCATCGATGATTGACGTCAATCGATGGCATCGATCGACGTCAATCGATGGCATCGATCGACACTTTGGTAACACACTTTGATGATGCTGCCCGTCGGTGTAGCTGTTATGTCTCGCGTAAACGAGATAATTATGTCCCCATCTATCAGAATTTATAAGATTTTTCTATCCAATGATACCCATGTAATGTGGTGAAGGATTCTCCTACTACACCACCACACAGCAAACATATAACGATAAATAACAATATTGTTTAAAAGTAAAATAAGGTTACAGTCTTTTACGCCCCACAGCTGGGCATAGGCCTGCTCACAACCTGAGAGGAATTCAGGGTAACCAAAGTCTAAAATATCGAACTCGCTTTATTTAAATTTAATTTCTATTCATCAGTAATGATTTCAAGAATCTTATCGAGCTTAGTTATGTAATAAATTATTATTTAATTACTTTTACGTTTTCATATTTTACATTTGAGTTGATAATAATAATACATTACAACGTAAAAGTAATTTTAGCGATAAAAATATTTTTAATCGTCCATTAAAATGAAACCAACGTCGCATTACATCTATACAAATAAATAAAATTTAAGTGTCTGTTTGTAATGTTAAAATAACAATTCTTTACTAAATGTATATGGAAGTTTATACGGTACCAATAACAAAACAACAATTTTTAAAATTTTTGTCTGTCTGTCTGTCTTTTTGTTCCGGCTAATCTCCGAAATGGCTGGACCGATTTTAACGGGACTGTTACTGGCAGTAACTTAGAGTACTTTTATTTTAGAAAAAGAATTAGGCAAATAAATTGAAATCCATAAAATCGTAGTAAATTCCACGCAGGCAAAGTCGCGAGGAACAGCTAGTTGAAAATAAATCTGCTATTATGTAAATTAAGAAGTAGGCTTTATTAAGCTGTTAGCAGTATATTGCCCATTAAACCTGTGATTGTAGTTATTTTCGTAGTTATGAAGTTTTACTGTATCAGCATCGACAGACAGCATTACGTTAGTGCTATTATTTATTCTGTGTATTAGTAGCAAACTTGCTTAAAAATAATCGCATAAATTGACACTTTTAATAAAAAAAAATTATATATATTCTTATTAAATGTTTAAATTCGCATAGTATTAATATTTTTTATAGGATCAATTTCAATTTTATTATAATATGTACCTATGAACGTGAGCCCGTTATGTTTGTTTCCATTTTACAAAATATTTTTATATTGTTTGAATAAAGATAATTTTTTATTATCTATATATATATATATATATATATATATATATATATATATAAAAATTTAAATATAAAAATTATACATACATAAACACTCACGCCTGCCACCCAGAGGGGTAGGCAGAGACTATGGACTTCCGTTTGGCACGATCCTGACACACCTCTCTCGCTTTCTCCACATCCATATACCTACGAGTACACGCTGGTTGGTTAAAGGTACTATTAATTTGGCCCATTTCCAATATATCGCTAATTTGGTCGATAAACTTTCGCCTAGGGCGTCCCTTCCCTACTCTGCCGTTCACCTCTGCAACATAAATTTGCTTTGTCACACTTTCCTCATTCATTCTTTCTACATGACCAAACCACCGAAACATTCCTTTCTTAATCCTGTTCACAATATCATATTGCATACCACACTCTTTTCTTATCACATAATTTCTCACTCTGTCGTTCAGATTCATCCTTAACATACTTCTTAATGACCGCATTTCTACAGCATTTATTTTACTCTCGTGCTTCTCCTGTCACATTTATATGTTTAGATAAATTAAATTCTCGAGATGGACACAAGTCTCTTTTTACTTTTAATTACTATCAGTCTGAATGAATTCGCAGGTATAACTAGTATAATATATTTCTCAATTTAATTTGATGCTACGCGTAAGTGTGGCTCGCTTGATTAAATTTTAATGATCTCCGCAAAAGCTGACGGACATACAAAATAAGACATTCTACGACGATTTCCTGGGTTTGTTACATATCACATTCTAAATAAATCAAATATACCTCAATTAAAAGTGGTATTACTTTGTGCCGTTTCTTGATCGATGCCTAAGTTCTAGAGGTTGTAATATCGATAATGAAACATTCTATAACCGTTTATGAAATTCTTTACTATTTTATTTTATATCATTCAAAAGCAATTGTCAAATTATAATAAATAATACAATTTAACACAGGCAACATTATAAAAAAGGTATTTAAAAACAAAATTTAAGTTTCAAAACGGAATCAATTTTGATACATCAGATTAGGATGCCTATTGTCCGTAAACATTTTAGTATGCTATTATCCCTTATGAGCCATGAAACGAGTTGATTTAATTTATATAAAGGGTTTTCTATGTTATGACGCTACCTTCATCAAACATTTTATAAACATTTTTATAATGAATCTGTAATTTGAGTATAAAAAAGATATACTATTTCGTTCCATTGTGTCTTAGGTGGCGCTTATCGAAAATGACAGAAAGATGATGGCTTCCGATAGATGATAGTATAATTATCTCATTACTTTTTTACATATAGAATGAGAGTGACAAATGAGCACACAGTCTACCTGTGTGACAGACTACCTATGTGGTGACACCGCATCTGCCATTTGATTATTAATTTAGGATGAATTTGATATCTATGGGCCACATCATCCACTTTTACAGCGTTTTTAGGGATTTTCAGCGTATCGTATGGCGCATCTCTCTTGGCGAACCTATACGTGACTATCGTCTACGTACTGTAACTTTCGGAGTTAGTTCCTTGCCTTACCTCGCACTTCGTACAATGTGACAGCTTGTGCTTGATGAAGCCACTCGCTTTACACGAGCTTCTAAAGTCATAAAAGGTAACATATTCGTGGATGATATAGTGTCAGGCAACAATACGGAGGCAGAAGCTCTTGCTCTACGGCAGGAGTTAATAAGCATACGTTAGGCTGCCGGTTTCACTCTTCACAAGTGGCACAGTAAGTCGCCTGCGTTACTCGCTGCGGTTCAGCCCACAAGTTTTCATGGTGACAGGCACCATTATGTACCTTTTGTGGAGATGGAAAATGACATGAAAGCTAAAGTACTTGGTCTTCAGTGGAACCCAAATTTAGATTAATTTACTTTCAGTGTTCAAATTACCTCTAACAAATGAACTAAGCGTTCGATTCTTTCAGAAATTGTTAGAATTTATGACCCACTTGGCCTTTTATCGCCAGTCACCATTTTTGCTAAATATTTAATCCAGTTGTTGTGGATATTGGGACGAACACCCACCCCAAGATATAATAAATTCATGGGCCAGTTTTACTAACGAGCTTCCACTCTTATCGAAAGTTATTTTTCTGCGACATGACCCACACTCATTCTGTACAACTTCACGGCTTCTCAGATGCATCCGCGAAAGCGTATGCCGCATGCGTCTATTTTCGCTTGCGGGGAGACATGGTTGCAGTGGACCCTTACCTTCTTCTAGCTAAAACACGCGTGGCACTTACTAAACGCATGTCCATACCGCGTCTAGAGCTCATAGCGGCCCTATTATTATCTAGATTAATGAAAGCTGCCTTAAATATTTATGGGAATCGCATATCTCGTGATCAGATATACACGTGGTCGGATTCATCTGTGGTACTAGCGTGGTTGCGTTTTTCGCCACATGAGTGAAAAACATTTGTTTCCAATCGCATAACAGTAATTATAAGTAATATTCCGTACTGCTGTTGGCAGCATGTTCCGTCATTTTTTACACCACATCTTATAGTTCCGCGGTACTCACTTTTTACAATAGAATGAGGCTACTTAGCCTGTTTTTGAAGCTACTCAGAGGCAGAAGAAAAACGTAACATTGCAATTGTTTCCAATCCATGTACTTCTTTTTTCACCAAAGAAGTCGTAAAAATTAGATTACGTTATTCATCCCTGGGTAAACTTGTTCATGTCACTGCTTTATTATTCCGTTTCTTTAAAAAATGTAAGAAGGTTTAAGACCCTCTTTCTAAACACATTTCCGTAACCGAGTTCAATTTTAGTTTGCAATTTACTAAACTTTCTTTGTTGCGCAGTAAGATCTTTAGTTCGCGAACGGAACTTTTGTTCATCGGTCGTTGCGAACTGTAATATTATTTTTAAATCATCTAAAATAATATCGCGTTCGAACATGTCCTGAATGAACATGTCATGAAACATTACAAATAAATTATTCAACTAGTGCTGGATCCGGCATTTGACGTTGCAAAGATAGCCCATACGACAAAACACACAGACAGTTCACACACAGATTAAATTTAAAAATTTAAACTGTGTGTGAAACTAAGGATAATACTCTTACTAAGACAGCACGATTGGAAAGGAAAGATTTGGCTCGGAAGGATCAAATGTCTAATAAAGACAAAAATTTTCAATAAAGATGAACAAATTAAAATTTGTAACGATTTTGATGACGCATACTATGCTATTGTCACGCATTTGAGCAAATTAAAACAGGATGACGAACAAGTCAGGCGTAAGAGTTGGTCCTTTAACTCCGAATCGTTTGCACAATCCCACCATCCAAAATTGCCTAAAATTCCCTTGCCCAGCTTTTCGGGTTATAGTACTGAATGGAATTCATTTTATGATTTGTATATTTCACTCGTACATTTCAATGATGCCTACACGGATGTGGAGAAATTCGGATATTTACTCCTTACTTTAAAAAATTAATCTTATAATATAATTAAATCAATTCCCATTACCGACGCGAATTATTCTCTAGTATTACAGGGGTTAATTTCGCGATATGAGAACAAAATAATTATAGCTTCCACTCATCTCGACAAAATTCTCGATATTAAACCTTGTTCAGAAAAATCAACAGTCAGCTTACGTAACTTACTGAACATTTACCAAGAAAACATTAAAGCACTTGAAGTCATGAAATTTCCTACAAACGAATTGAGTCTTATAATAATATTATAAAATATTATTAACGATTTTACTGCGAAAAATTCCCTCATCTATCCGCAAACGTTTTGAGTTATCATTAAAATCATCATCAGACGTTCCTGATATCAACACACTAATATCCTTTTTGGAGCGAGAATTCTCCGCAAGCGAAATTTCTCACCCTAATTTCGGTCAGATTACTAAACACGAGGGTCAATTAAAATCAAACGCACCATCAGGCAGCGGCGGTAGCCGCACGACGGCATCTCCGGGCGCACGCCGAATATTTATTGGAAACAACACATCACAGCCTGCAATCGTCAAGCATAAAAAACACAACTACTAACACTGAGTGGTATTATAGTCCAGCTTTGGTTTATAATCTCAGACTAAAGAGGAAGGATAGTAGGAGCGCAGCGTAAATTTCAAGTGACGCGGAAACCAAGCCAAAAAAACCGTGCTCGATATATAAAAAACACTTTTACGCACACACATCTAACATTATATGCAACCAACAACTTGGATTGATTTGCATCTATCATATATGTGCGTCTTGCAGTGGACTTTTACAGAAAGAAAGAACAAAAATGTGTGCGTGAGTGTGTGTTAAGATGTGGAGCATGATTTCGGCATCGCTTGAAATGAACGCCGTCTTCTAAATCTTTCGTTGTTAATCTGAGTTATAATAAGTAATAATTTAAAATTAAACATTTTGTACAACCTACTTCAATATAAATTATTAAGAATAACTCAAAAACTATTGGTCAGATCTTGACCATTTATATGGGATCACATGTGAAGCACCAACTTTCAAATAAAAAAGAATCATCGAAATCGGTTCACGGAATAAAAAGTTATGAGGTAACACACATAAAAAAACATACAGTCGAATTGACTCCTTATTAAAGTCGGTAGAAAAAAAACACTAACAATAATTTAAAAATCACAGAAATCCAATAGATACTAATAACTTGAATAGAATAAGCACAATATTACATATTATATATTTGAAATCAATAATGTGTTTTTTTAAAGTAACGGTAAACGGTAACTCGTAAACTTTTATAAACATTCATATTAAAACAATATTTTAAGAAAACTGCACTAACACTTTTCTTTTTTCAAAATTATTGTAATAAGAAACTGAAAAGGAAAATTATTAAGTTTGACTCTAACGAGAAGCCCTCTTCTCTATAAAAGAGGTAAAGGCTAAGTTTACCACAAGCTTTCATTTCCGTTATTAATATTAATGGCTTTTGCTCCGAGTTATAAAGCTTAAAAATTGTAATTTTCGACTGGTGCTAGTATGAAGATAGTATTTTTTTTTATTTTTACGATTATATCAACTAATACCTTTATTTGGCTTAAGAAATCATGTCTGTTTTAGTTAATTTCTTTTAGCACCTAGTTTCGTGGTGCTTACTAATAATACCTATGTATGACAACAATAACACGTATGTACGTGGTAGAGCCATACTGCAGTTATACTAATAGTATAGTTGTAACACGAATGGGTCGGCTCGACCGGGGAAGGACCACGCTCTCATAGAATACCAGCGTAAAATAGCAGCTTAATGAGAATGTTTCGATAAAATATACCTAAACAATGTACTCGTACACATATATGCGTTACATCTGTAATCTCCGAGGGAACTCTCACGTTAACCCAAAATATGTACATAAATAGAAAATTGTAAAATAAGTTATGTTCTATTAGTGAAGTAAAGCAGTCGGCATATTTTTTTTCTGTAAGACCCAGAATAAGAAGTGACTTTTATACTTAAATAATTTACTAAAAGGGGAGTGCCCACTGTTCATAGACAGTTCGGCCATGGGTGCAAACATATAAAAGCACATGGAAATGATAATATGCAATTAAAAGAATGAAATGGTTAAGGAATTGGTTTTAAAAAAAGCCGGAATTTTTAAGATATAATGGTTTATTATTTTCACAAGAACAGTTTTTTAAGAACAAATGACTTCGTATTTTCTTGACATTTAAACCACAATTGACACAGCGTAAATGTCCTCTTGAATGAGTTCCTTAGAGCTGGGAAGTACTCTGGCCGGTGTGAAAGCTAGGGTCATCATTAACAGTGGATATCGAGTCCAAGTTAGTGCAGAGGTTATCGTAAGAAGCGTGATCGGGATCCATGTTCAGGTCGTAGTCTATAGGGTGAGAAGAATTATCCGAGTCCATTTAGAAAGCTTATTCGTTCCTTAGATAATAAATCCGTGAGAAAACATACAAACTGACACAAATGCAAAGGGATTCGTCTTGTAACTATTTAGTTTTGATAATTATGTCATAATCATCAAAACTAAACGCCACGCTAGGCAAGCGGGTTGGCGATCGCAGTGCCAAACAAACCACACCTGTAATGCTACCTACCGTTCATCACAAGCCTTGGCATTTTTGGTCTGACGATGACTGGGATGGTTATGCCGATATCCGTCGCAAGCCTAAAGGTACCCCTTTTTATGGCATTTCCTTCTATCGGCTCGTACGAAATTAACGGGATGAGAGGGAGTGACAGTATTCTATGCCACTGCTACACAGCCTTACCTTAATTAGGTTAATTATAAAGACAAACGCGCATCCGTATTATGTTTACTATGTCCACTCAAAGCGTCTACATCGATCTGACCCTTAACCTCAGGCCATATTACACTTTGTTCCGTAGGTAATCAAGCCATAGTCACTGAGTCTTCTTGCCACATCAAAGCGCCTAGTAACTTATCTAAACCTAGCCTAATCAAAACACAAAAAAATGCTAAATTAAAAACTCTACAACGGTCTCCATAATAAAAAAGTAGCATCTTCTATTATATTCTATCATAATAAAAAAATATATTCTCGTGACTGACTGATACAGTATTTGCAGTTTTATAGCATGTTATTTTTTATTTACTTGTCTATTGAGTAAGGCAGTTACCGAACATAGATCGATTTCCATCAGGTTTATATAGGGGGAGGACACACTTACCCTGCAATCGGGCCATCTGCTCTACTTTCGGGAGGGAGGCGGTCTTTTCATAAGAGGAGTAGGTTTCCTCGTTCACAGGATCCTCACTAACAACATTGTTGGATATCCCCAGATCCACTACAATGTAATAAATTTATTAATTCTTTATTGCATTCCTTAATCTAAAAGAATACAAAGGGCAGACTTAATGCCTTGTGGAATTCTCTACCAGTCAACCCATGGAGTGGTGAGAATTTGAAGTAGGTGTAGCAATATAGAATAAAAACAAAATAGAAATGATAATTTTTTACGTTATATGTACATTTTACTAAAATATACAATATATAAACTATAAAAATATATATCCTATTTATACATGTATACAAATATATACGTACCTACATAAGCATACATTTATTCATACCAACATACATATACAAGTAGTGCATATAAATAACTATAAATATATACGTCTAAAAATATAAAAGACATGGATGATTCATGTAAGAAGCGTTGTCTTTAACAGATGATTACGTACCAACTTTTTAAAAGCAAACTTATTGGGAGCTTTCCTGATGTCGTCAGGCAAGGAGTTCCAAAGGCGTGTAGCCTGAACTGTAAAGGAGTTACCATAGAACTCGGTGAAGTGAACTGGAATACATATTTTGTTGTTAGAAGAAGAACGTAGAACCCTATCATGAGATGTGGAGAGATAGTGAAATTTACTCTTAAGATAAGAAGGCGTAAAGTTTATAAAAATAGAAAAAAATATAGGAGAAAGAATACCGCCTTGCGGCACACCAGCTTCCACATCAGCCCAAGCTGAGGTTATTTGCCCTACACAGACTAACTGCTGTCGACCGCGAAGATAAGATGCAAACCATTCCAATGCTGTAGGGCCAAAATTTAGATGAGACAGTATAGAAACAAGGATTTCATGATGAAATGATGATTTCGTGTTGAAAGCATTTGAGAAATCAACTAGTACCAGTACTGTTACTTTTTGTTTTTCCATACCGTTTCTAATATCGTCTGTGACGTTAATTAAAGCAGTACTGGTACTATGACCAGGGCGAAACCCAGACTGATATATACTCAGTAGGTTGTGTTTCGTTGTTATGGATAAGGATTTTAAATGCCAATGTGGCTAAGCACACGGGCGTCAAGTCGATTTTGGGACCTCACGGTTTTGGAAGCAGAAATCAGAGGGGTGATCAAATGCTGGTCAATTTCCTCGAGAAAGAGGGACTATTTCTGATGAATTCGTTTTTCGAGAATAAGCCCCAAAGGAAATGGACCTAGTGCAGTCCCAATAACATTACAAAAAGTGAGACTGACTTGATCGTGATGGATAAAAGGCACGTATTCAGTGACATCTCAGTGATCAACGAATTCAATACTAGAAGCGATCACTGCCTTGTCCGAGGCATTCTGAATATCGATTTTACGCTTGAAAGGTCCTAAATGTTCTGTGTAAAAGGAATCTCGAAACCTACTTAAAAAAAACGACCTAATATTTATTTCACTATTTTGAGAATCATTTAGAGCTGGTTCCTTCCGATAATCATTACTGTACCCCATTTAAAATATTACATGAGCGTTTGGAGTGTCCAATTTTGTATTCACCTAATTTATTTTATTAATTGTTTCGCTTTTTTTATTCAAAAGAAATATTTAAGTTTTTCGGATAAAATAGGCTAGAACTCTCTTGGCATTGCTCTATGTATCTGTTCATGAAGTTTTTTTACTGTTCTGCCATTCCGAAGATTAGTTAGAACAGACAGACGCACAAAATTTTAAAGGTGGTTATTCAAGTGTTGATGAAAATAACCCTCACCTTAATATAAGGCATTTCCTACAATATTACAGACAGACAGTTTAATATTACTTATATGTATGTATGTATGTATACATAAGAATAAACTTTACAATTACGTTTCTTAGCGGGTGAAACACCTAACCACAAATTATAACCGAATTGCGCAATGAGGGTAAACGATAAACTTAACATCCATCCGGGGGTTTATGTTCTAAGCCAGGAGAAAGTGAAAGACCTCACAACTAAGCTACTCCTACAATTTATTGTAAGTATAAAGCTTAGTTGTGAACTTTGACCAAAGCAGCGATTACAATAAATTATATTATTCTATCAAATTTTAAAAAGGAAAGCAGGTAGCTTAGAACCGTACTGTGTGACCGTTGGTGGAGGCCTTGGATCAGCAGTGGACTTGTGAAGGGCTGTATTGATGATGATGATGACAGGCGATATTAAAATCAAGATATGTAAACAATATTTTTTTAAATATCAATATAATATAGCTGTATTGTGGTTGTAGCACGAATGAGTAAACTCGACCGAGGTAGGACCACGCTCTCTCGGAATACCAGCGTAAAATAGCAGCTTAATGCTGTTGTGTTGCGTATGGTAAAATGAACCGAAACGCTTTTTACTGGAAACGGGGCATTCCATCTTAGTCCTTAGGGGTGACAACGTACCTGCATTTTCATTCTTAATTGAGGACAAATGTAGATGTATATGGGTCACAGTTAGACTATGTGCTCGTTTGTCACTTTTATTCTATAAAAAAATCTCAGACAGATCTCAGACACAGAAAACTACTTATAAAGATATTCTGATCTATGCCCAATGTTCTAAATACTAATCTTTACTCGTTAAAAACAGAATGAAACCAAGGAGAAACTAATTTCTTGTATCGTGTAATGTGGCTCTTTCGGTAATGAAAATAAGCCCACATTAATTAAATGGGTTGTTTCGACGTCGACGTATGGTTTTGTTGCGGCCATGAGTAGCCTTTTCATATTTCAATTTTATATCTTTTCTTTTTGTATATATGTCAACTCTATAATGCAAAGTTCAAACAAATCTAATAATAATGCCGTTAGAATAAAATGAATGCGTCTTAGTGCAAAAAAGATCAGCCGTCTTAGTAGCCATAGCCATTCTTTTATAATTTACAAGGATGTCATGACTAATAATATGATGATATATTTATTTTATGTTATATTAGTAAATTTTAAGTTATACTTTAAAATATGTTTATTTATTTATTATTCTATAATACATCATATTCTAAAAATGAACCAAATGGAAATGCCCAGAATTGGTTCATGACACGCCCAACAATTTGAACTTGTTAAAAAATAGATCTTTTTAATGGTAAACCACGCTCTCACAGAATACCAGCGTCAAACAGCAGCTCAACACTGCTGTGTTTCGTATGGTGAGTGTAGAGAACCGGAGACCCATTTTACTGGAAACGAGGCATTCTATCTTATGGTACGTGTACACCAAAACCGATTTAGTCGGCTGATGGCGGACAGAACTACTCGGACGAGTAACTCGGACGTGTATATTATGCTTACAATGCAACAGTGTATTGCAAATGCAACTTGTGCCGATATTGGACGTTGTCGGTATTCTGTAGTTGATTGTGTTGCTAAACAGAGTGAAGATGCGTTTTTAAAATGGAGGAATTTGAAGAAATGTATCTTTTAGAAAATTCATATCGCGATTTAATTCGTCGACGTCATCTTGGGCGACATCGGCGTGTGTGGGTTAATGAAATATTTATGTACTCGTACAGAAAACACCTGGGTGAATACCACCACCTTTTTGAAGAATTAAAATTACAACCCATCAAGTTTTTCGAATATTTTAGAATGTGTTTAAATTAAACTAGTTATAAATACTCTTAACTTGCACTGTAAACGCCGGCAGTCTGGCGAGAAATCCCAACAAGTTCCGACTCAACGGTTTATCGTCCGATTTCGTTCGTCGTCGGACGATGACGGTCGTGTTTGTGTACGCGCTCTCTTACTTTTACAAGTGTTTAATTCGATCGTCCGAGTTCGGCCGTCGTCTTCTTCTAGAAACTTCGGCCAGTGACGGATTAGGTGTACGCGAACCCTTAGTCCTCACGGGTGGCAACGCGTCTGCATTTTGATTCGCAAACGAGGATAAATGTAGATGTCTATGAGCCACAGCAACCACTTACCATCAGGTGGACTGTGTGCTCGTTTGTCACCCTATACTACAAAAAAAATTATGTGGTGTTTATGTATCCAAAAAAGATTGCAATATTTATGCACAAAAAAAGTAGGTAAATCGTAGGTAAATCCGCAATTCGATTGTGGATAAAATAAAAAGTGTTGCCAATTACAAATCATGTTAAAAAGTCGATTCTGTTTTTTCAATCGATTTTTTATGCGGTCGTTATTATAATGCTAATATTATGTTTCGATAATTATTATGATGTTATGATAATTAAACAAGGGAATTGTTAGTTGATTTGAACATGAACTTTTTAGAACATAACAAAAACGCTACTGCACTATTTAACTTTTATTCTTATCTGTTCTTAAGTATACATTTAAAATGGAATTTAAATAACTAAAACAAAACATAATTTAAAAGGCGTGCAGAACGTAAAGCGAATCAAAGGTTTTTATTATGAAATTATAAATCGAATAAAAACATCGATATGTATTTATCGATTTTATGTCTGTTAAGTGGCAACATTGAATCTGATAGATAATTATGTCATAGCCCATGACATAATTATCAAAATTAAATAGTCACAAGACGAATCCCTTTGCATTTGTGTCAGTTTGTATGTTTCCTCGCGGATTTGTTATCTTAGCAACGAATAAGCATTGTAGTGTTATGCTACTTACATATCATTTGACATTAAATTTATTTTTCCATTCTGTTTTGATTTTCTGCATTCACCTCAAAACTGGATATTTTGCATCACCTTTATTTCCATAGGATCCTGTAACGTTTTTAAACCATAAGAACACAATAACAAATCATTTTCACTTCGTATTTTCACGCTATCAGCATTTTTTAAATCGGTGTCGATGGAGTCTACCTTTTTCGATATTTTATTTAGTTCTCCGTAACTCTGCAATTTCGGGCTTCGTGCGCGCTGGTGCGCTACCTTTTTTCCTATATCAATAATATCTCATTTTTCACTTAAATCTTGCCGTTTCTCTATTACGAGCCTGAAACCAAAATTTGACATAAAAGCTTTTACAAAAATTTACTTCGCAAATATCCGCGTAAATTTAGTAAATTTTTGTAAAAGCTTTTATATAATGGATTTCCGCAAAGTAACGCCTGATTCTATTAATTATAAAATTTGACATGTTTTGACATCGTTATTTATCTGGTTGTCATGGCAATTTTTATTCAAATTCGTTACCGGTCTGATGTTTTTACTTCAATACTTCCACAAAAATACTCTTTTTCTCTTGGCCATTTACAAAAATTTGCTTTTAATTAAAATAATTTTCCGTTCTTATCCCAGATCCGCTGTCAAGCGCGGAGCTCTCTAAAAAAGTATAAAAGCCGAACAATCGGCCAATAAACTCAGTCTCGCTTCAGCTTTCAAGCTTGAAGCATCTCCTAAAGGCCTTATCCCGGGGCCGCACTGCCCCGGGATCCTGCAAGCCTCTGCCTTCACCCGAAGTCGTCGCCTAGCCACGCCCACGTCTCCACCTACTAGTGCCCGCGCTATCTTTAGCCGCTGTGCGTGCTTGCTCCAGGCGCTGCGAGCGCTTACTCCAGGCGCTGAGAGCGCCTACTCAAGGCCCTGTGTGTGCCTACTCCAGACGCAACGTGTGCCTACTCCAGGCGCTGCGTGTGTCTACTCCAGGCGCAGCGTGTGCCTACTCCAGGCGCTGCGTGTGTCTACTCCAGGCGCTGCGTGTGCCTAGACCAGGAGCTGCACGCCTACCACAGGCACAGCCTGTGTATACTAGCACCACCGCCAAGCGCGGTGTGCCACTTTGGTCTTCGGGCTGCGCTTCAGTACTCATCTATCTTTATTATCTTTTTTAAAATAATTGTAATTCACGACATCCATCATCATCATCATACTTCATTTTTTTATATAAAACTGTAAATATCTTAAATTTTAAATAAATTATTCGTTTTTGTTCTATTTCTGTTGTTTCGTTGTTGTTAGGTTAGGTTCTTTTGTTTTTAATTGTCGCTTTACGACAGCTTTCTAAATGGACTCGGATAATTTTTCTCACCCTATAGACCATGACCTGAACATGGATCCCGATCACGCTTCTTACGATAACCTCTGCACTTACTTGGATTCGATATCCTCTGTTAATGATGACGCTAGCTTTCACACCGGCCGGAGTACTTCCCACCTCTAAGGAACTCATTCAAGAGGACATTTACGCTGTGCCAATTGTGGTTTAAATGTCACGAAAATACGAAGTCATTTGTTCTTGAAAAACTGTTCTTGTGAAAATAATAAACCATTATATCTTAAAAATCCCTGCTTTTTTTAACCAATTCCTTAACCATTTCATTCTTTTAACTGCATATTATCATTTCCATGTGCTTTTATATGTGTGCACCCATAGCCGAAGTGTCTATGTACAGTGGGCATTTCCCTTTTAGTAAATTATTTAAGAATAAAAGTCACTTCTTATTCTGGGTCTTAGAGAAAAAAAAAGAATATGCCGACTGCCTTACTTCGCTAGTACAACGCTAGACTTCTTAACTGTTAGATTATCGGATAAAAGTTCTATTATAAAACATAGCCCTAATAAATCACGTCCTATTAATATATAATTTTTCAAATATTTATTTGGTATAATGTGAAATAATATTTCTACGCTGTAGCTGCAAAAAGTTACAATTAAAAAAAATTGTGATTTACATATTATTTGAGATTTGCCTACACCAACAATGGTGATGATAGCATGCTGTAGTTTGCCAGACAATTTGTTGGCTGTAGTTTCTCTATTAAGGGAACGATCAGCTCCAGAATCAAAACAAAATGAAATTTCTAACCAAACTGTGTAATAACTACCGTGACAGGTTTCAAGTCGCACAGATTAACTCTCTTCTCCACATTCATCGACGTTGTTGCCTGTTGCTGTATACTACTACCTGCAGACAATCATGTTTTAAGCATCGCGACACCATGTGACCCTCGCTCCCACACGTGTAGCACTTCATTACATACTTGATCATTGTCTCACTTTTATTAAGATTATCGGAAATTGAGGTAGGTTTAGTCTTCTCATTTGATCGACTGAAACATTCATATGATTTGTGACCAAGTTTTCCGCAAGCATAACATTTCATTGCAGAAGTTGGAAATTTTGAGCGTTTAATATCCGGTATATAAGTATTTTTGTTCGTATTTGTTTCTTGAACCGTCCGTTTTCAATAAGAAAATGCCATCAATTCACGATGCATTTTATAGCGATTATTTATTTCCTCTGTAATAATATTGCGTTATAAGCTTGGTTCAATTTGAGCAAGAATTGCAGATACAGCTATTTGTTCTTTACTTAAATTAGTCCAAAGAAAATAATCTGGCCGAGTATGATGCGTGCAGTCAATTGCGCCAAGAATTCTTGGAAATCCTGCGATTTCATGAAAGGCATTTTGGGTATTGCTTAATGTCTTCACATATTGAGGGTATAAGCCAGCTATAGCCCGAGATACATGATGCAAAATTCAGCTGGCTGAAGCTTTCGATACACCAATAAAGTCCGCTACTGATAAAAGCATTGTTCCCAGTGCATAAAATCTCAAGGTCAGTAACAACTGATGTAACGGTAATATTCCTTTATTCCTAAAATGTTAAATATAAGTAAAAAAAATCACAATAACTGTCATTCATATTATGTTAGGTGGCATATTTCGACGATACATATAATGTAACCAAATTTTGTTCACAAGTTTCTTTACTCACCTTGAAGAAATTACTTTTAAGGATGGTGTTATTTTCAATAATAACTCATCCACGGACGTTTTAAATCTATATGTAAATTCAGAGTCAGAAAATTCACTTCTGTAATTTATTCGATTATAAAGTCGGCGATTTTCAGTATCTACAATACCTCCTCAGTAGTCGAGGGTTACTCATCCCAATTTACCTGTCCGGTAGTTGTGGTATGGTATACGGGTATGCGACCCCGGCTTCCCTAGCTATTACTGTCCTATCCCGTGCCCTCCTGGACGGTAATATCCTACATTTCCTATTTCCTACCCTAACTTACTTTACTCTTCCTTTTCACACCACCTATCCTTCCCCTTTTCCTATTCCTACCCTCCGCCAATCCAACGTCTGCCGCGCGGATGGATGCATGGCTAGGGGCGAGCCTAGTCGTTAGCGTGCCACACTGCCCTGGGACCGGGCGACCCCAGAATTAGGCTAGCCTTACCCTGGCATGCTGGGCTCTGCTGGGGGGGACAAACCTTTCCCTCGCTATTCGTGGGAACGCAATGGATAGTCATAAAAATAATTTAATTAACCAAAATGGCGGCGATGTGGTTCGCCACCCATCACGTCTCGTTTCTCGCGGGGGCGAAAAGCGGCCCACGGAGAGCCGCTTCGCTACGTTGAATGTAAGAGGAGGAATGGATGGTAAGGTAGATGAAGTATGTCAGATGATGGATGAACGGTGCATTGATATTCTGTGCGTGAACGAAACCAAGAGGAAAGGATGTGACACCACGGTTCATGGCCCCTACACGGCATACTGGTCGGGAGTCCCCCAAACCAGCCGAGGCTGTCAGGGAGTTGGTGTGATTCTTTCATCTCGAATGGTTGAATGTGTGATGGAGCATGAATGTATAAGCCCAAGACTCCTCTGGATTAGGTTAAAAGTCGGACTCACTCGCTTGTTTATCCTTGGGGTCTATGCACCAACGGATCTGCGTGGAGGTGGGTCCTTAAAAAACACAACAAGAGAGAGAGGAATTTTGGGATAGCATGAGAGAGGTCTTGAATAAATGCGGAGAAAATGAACGGATCGTGATGTTAGGGGACTTTAATGGATGGGTTGGAGTAAAGCGTGATGGGTATGAAGGAGTTCTGGGTACGTTTGGGGACGAGAGAGTGAATGACAATGGGAGAAGCCTGCTTGAAGTATGCTTGGAATGGAATCTGTGCGTGGCCAACACAATGTTTGACCACAAAAAGATCCATTTGTATACAAGAGATGAGGGTGAGTCTAGAAGTATGATTGATTTTGTAATTGTGGATGAAAGACTGAGGAAGAAAGTGCTAGACACTCGGGCATACCGCGGTGTAGGCCTCGACACAGACCACTTCCTGGTCATAGCCCGAATGCGTGGCCTCTTTAAACGGTGGCGACACCGAGTGGTCGAGCCTACGAGTGTTTTGGACAGAGTAAAAGTGGAAAATCTACAAGAAAAAGAAAAGAAAGACGAGTATGTAGAGAAACTGAAAGAAAGTTTTAAAGGGATAGAAGAGATAGGAGTGATTGAAGATTTGTGGGAGACATTTAAGAAAGGGGTCGTAAATGTTGCTATTGAGGTATGCGGGGTAGCTAAAAGAAGGAAAGGAAGAAAGAATGATAACGTGTGGATGGATAAAGATGTACAAAAGGTTGTGCAAGAAAAGAAGAAAGCGTGGTTGGATTGGTTAGCAACAAAAGCTAACCAAAAATTTCAAAAGGCAACGGATGACGAGATAAAGGAAGCAAGAACGAAGTATAAAAGATTGAAAACAGCAGCGAAAGAAATTGTGTCTAGAAAGAAAGAAGAACGAAAGGATGATTTCGATAGGAGGCTCACTGAAGATTTCCAGTCAAACATTAAGTTTTTCTGGAAAACCATCAAAACAGCCAGAGGAAAAACTTCTACCTCTGAGCTGAGTACAATCAGGAGTCAAGATAGGAGCATTATAAAAGGAGAAGAATGTGTGATAAAGAGATGGAAAGAGTATTTTGAAAGTTTGTTTGAAAGAGAGGAAGTGCAGGTACAGCATCTGCCACCTTCCACGGAAACTAATATAAATGTTGATGAAAATGAGATAAGCATGGATGAAATAGTGAAAGCGTTGAAAAGTATGAGATTAGGCAAGGCTGCAGGGTATGACAGGATTACCGTCGAGATGCTGAGGGCTGGACAGGGCCTGGTGGCTAGTCAGCTGTACCGCCTTTTCAATCTGTGCTGGCGAAAAGTACCGGGAGACTGGTGCAAAGCCGTAATCGTGCCATTGTATAAGGGAAAAGGGTCACGGCAGGACTGCAAAAATTACCGCGGTATAAGCCTTCTCAGCGTCGTCGGTAAATTGTATGCGAAAGTGTTGATTGAAAGGATTGTGAATGAAACAGACAAGAAACTATGGGATGCACAAGCGGGATTTAGAAAGGGAATGGGATGTACGGATCAGGTCTTTTCCTTGCGGTGCATAGCCGAAAAGTATTTGGCTAAAAACAAGAAAGTCTACTGCGCGTTCGTAGATCTAGAAAAGGCCTATGATAGAGTGGTGAGGAATGAATTGTGGTCAGCACTGTCCGTGAACGGTGTGAGCAGTATCCTCATACGAGCAATGCAATCTCTTTATAGGGATTCTAGTGCTTGTGTAAGGATAAACGGGGCATACACTGAATGGTTTAATATCAAAAAAGGTGTTAGACAGGGATGTGTAGCGTCACCGTGGCTGTTTAATCTGTTCATGGACAATTGTTTGACAGATTTAAAAGAGAATGAAAGTGGGTTGAGAATGAATGAGTTACTCGTCAAATGTTTTCTCTATGCTGATGACCAAGTATTAATTGCGTCTTCGGCCGAGGAGTTGCAGGAGATGGTAACTGCTATGAGTGGAGCTTTTGTTAGAAAGGGAATGAAGATGAATGTAAGGAAGACGAAAGTGATGGTGTTTGAAAAAGATGAGGCAGTGACAGACTGCAATATCGTGATTGAAGATGAACAAATTGAACAGGTGGAAGAGTTTGTGTATCTGGGTTCAAAGTTTACAAGAGATGGAAAGTGTGAGAGTGATATCGAAAGAAGAGTGAATGGAGGAAACATGGTGAATGGAGCTTTGCACTCCTTTATGAGCAGTCGGAAGGTGTCTAACAAGGCTCGTTTGGCTGTGCATGAGGGGGTGTTGGTTCCGACACTCATGTACGGAAGTGAAACTTGGGTATGGCAGAAGAAACATGAAAGCAGAATAAATGCAGTTGAGATGAGAGCATTGAGAATTATGATAGGAGTTAAACTGAGTGACAGGCTAAGAAATAGTGAGGTAAGGAAACGTTGTGGTCTGAAAGAAGATGTAGTGACAAAAATTGAGAAAGGTATGCTGAGATGGTTTGGCCATGTCGAGAGAATGAATGAAGAACGATTAACGAAAAAAGTGTATAAGGCGAGTGTGAATGAAAGTGTTGGAAGGGGTAGACCTAGGCGGAGATTTCTAGACCAAATCAGGGACGTCTTGAAAAAAGGCCAGGTCAAGAGTACCCTAAACCGTAGAGCATGTATGAAGGGAATAATGAAAGTGGACGAAGCAAAACAAGTATGTAAGGATCGTAGCAAGTGGAAAGAACTGGTCTCTGCCTACCCCTACGGGAAAGAGGCGTGATTATATGTATGTATGTATGTACAATACCTCCGGAATCAAAAACACCTATCTCATACATTTCATTATCACTTTCATCACTGAACAAATCCATTTTTTAGATATTAAATAGGTTTTATTTATTTAAAATCACGACAAATATTTGCTAACTCTCAAAATTGGGCGATAGACAAAACTCTAACATCTGGTAATTTGAACTATCGCCAGTTAACTGCCAATACACTATTGAAACAGTCAGATGTTTTTTTTTCTATGAACCCACTTAACTCAGGTAGTCGGTAAGTCCTCCGAAGGGTAGATCAATGTGATGGTTAAACATTTCTATCTATCTTTGATTATTGAAACGGAAAAATGTAACCATAGATACCAATGGTAGCCATTTTAACTTCCAGTAAGAGATAGACAAGTTATTGAGACCGGCCGTTAACCATTGGACTTGTTTACGCAACTTTTGTTTAATAAATTGTTTGATGTTGATGCTTGATGACTTTTGTTACACACAAAAATATTTTTTCAAATAATAAAATAAGCCGCTCCCTCTCTTTACAGTTTTCTTCCACTGCTGGCCATGGACCATGGAAATAAAGGAGTGCACAAATTTTTACTGCCAAAAATATCGCCCACCTCGGCAATGCTGCCATAAACATCGCACGGAGCATCCGCGTTCCACCGAGATTAAATAAAAAAAATATTTAGCCTTTTTTTTCTTCCCACATTTTTTTATCACTATTACATCAAACACCGTTACAGCCTATAAAAACTGCCGCACATAGGCCTGCCACATATATTGCCTCATCGGGGTATATTTGTTATAGTTGCTACGCAAGCGGGTTTGAAATCGTATTTTTTTTTATTTTTAGTCTTTATAAGGAAGGCGCTGCTACCAATCTCCCGATTTATTTCCCTCTGTCGCCTCTAGACACAAGTGTTAAATAATATCACGGTGAAAAATTCACTGCGACCAGCCTAAAAGGCACGATGACTAATTACGTTCCAAAATAACGTTGTTCCTTTCCACCGTTACTCCTGTCACTGATTTAATCAAACAAAAGGAACTACGCGTAACTTTCTACTGTGTAACAAGGTACGTGTACCGTGTACTGGAACGGTAGTACTGATCGGCTAGGTTAGGTGAAATTTGTATATTTCAAAAATAATAATTAGAATGGTTCTTATAAAGTAACCACGTAGCTTAGGTAAGGAAGAAATTTAACATGTAATAATAATTTAAACTTGACATTTAATTGTAATAATTATAATAATAGAATTTTTTTAATAGACATAAATAATTGAATTAAGAAATTTTTGACTAGAGACAGGTTTTACCTATCTAAATATAATTTAAGACAGCAAATGTGCTATCTTATTGTTTATATGTTAACTCAGCCAAGGACTTGGTTACACAGACATCTGCTTCTTTTGAGCAGTATAATGACTTAATATGTAATTTGGAATCAGTTCCAAGTATTTTAAATCAGAAAATGAGATAATAGAGGTAATCTCTACCAGTTATAATAATTTAAATAATTTAGAATGTAGCTTACAAATCCTTAATTGTATGACTCCACAGAGTGATAATATAAATTATTTACACCTGGTGCATCAAAATATAAAAGGCATGATAGACAAAGAGCTAGAAATTGAATTGTTCTTAAATAGCAACAATATTCATAATTTATGTATTACTGAACATTGGTTAAAAGCTTATAACTTAATGTTTAACTTCAGTAATCACCAGGTGGTCAGTTCTTTCAATAGAGAAACGGTTTTAAGAGCTGGCTCCTTAATAATAGCTACTAAATTATTATCATGTAAAGAACGTCAAGATATTGTGAGCCTCTCTGTTGAGCGAATTGTATAAAAAACTGAAGACGAAACTGTATAAGTTATTTAAAAATAAAGCTTTCCCCCAAGTCTAGTCGTTTCTCTAGCGCTCGCTTGATCTTCATACAAATAATTTGATATTTTAATTGTTGTTAATTTTCTATTTTTGGATAAGAACATATTAATGACTTTGAAGTTATATTTACCTTCATTTAAAATTGTCCTTGGCTTGACCTACTATACTCTTTGGCTTGACCATAAGTCTGACTAAGTTGTACCTATAAAATGTCATGGCCTGAGAAATTAATATTCAAAAGCTGAAAGTAGCCCCTGTTAATTATGACATTAGGACGTCAAACACCTCGGTCTCTCCATAATCATGGGTGCTGTAGTGCACCCAAACGTTAGGAATTAAAATAAGTAAATTTGAACGCCTTAAAGTCCGTAAAATTAGTTTTATTTAATGAGTAGTATTCGTGCAAATATAAGAAATAATTATGTAACTAGTTGTTAATTTCTAAAAGCTTTTATATAATGGATTTCCGCAAAGTAACGCCCGATTCTATTAATTATGTTGTTAATTTAAACAAACGGCCACATTGTTTTTATCGAGAATATACATTAACAATACATGTAAATTTGTTGATGCATTTACAACATGGACCAGCGTGTAAAATATAAATGAACCCATCACCCCGTGGGTGAAATTTGATTTCTTGATTAATCTTATTCTTAGAATGAATTTGAAAGAGTTAATAACTCCTATAATTCATTCATACTGATCGTAGTAACACTATATAAAACTATTTGTAAATAAAAACTAAAGCTATAACTGCGTAATAAGTGACTTGCTGGTAATTTTAATTTCCATTCATGATAAAGGTGAAAATGTATTTATGCTCTCAATTTTTTTAATTAGTTTTTAATTTGTGATAAATGTTAAATTATTTTACCCTTTTTTGTGGTCTAAGGAACATCACAAGTTCAAGATTTTACGTGGTAGAGCCAAGCTGCAGCTATACACTATAGTTGTAACACGAATAGGTCGGCTCGACCGGGAAAGGACCACGCTCTCACAGAATACCAGCGAAAAATAGCAGCTTAATACTGCTGTGTTTCGTATGGTGAGTGTAGAGAACGGGAGACCATTTTTACTAGAAAATAGGCATTCCATCTTAGTCCTCAAGGCTGACAACGGATCTGCATTTTGATTCGCAAACAAGTATATAATATGTAGATGTCTATGGGTCACAGCACCAGTTACAATCAGGTGGACTTTGTGCTCGTTTGTCACTCTATTTCTATAAAATAAAAATAAAATAGATACTGACTAGAATTTCATTTCAATAGATATATAAAAAATATTCATCCACTATTTATTCACTTTTAGGAATGGAATTGTTTCTTGAAATATCTTTAGATCCATGCAAATCCATCCCTGAAGTATAACATATTTAATAAAAAAATAAGCATTTTAATCGGTTTAGCGTCGAATACAAAACCTTCTCGTTTTTTGAATTAAGTAAATAAAATAAAATTGTTTAGGCTAATACTAAACAATATAGGTTTTATTGTGCGACGTAAGCAAACGTAGTACGTTTGTATTGTTGGTGGCGCGTTGTTTATTACTCCTGCCCTATAAAAATATAAAATTCAACGTTTATGACTGTAATTAAAACTGATGTCCTTGATTACTTGAAATCACAAGTAACAAATGGACTTATTCGAAATTCCATTTAAAAATACGAAAAATAAAAACGGTAACAATTCAAACTTTTACACCTGCAATTGCTATCAAAATAAATGTGACGTTTCTAATGTTGTCGTATAACCACGGACGGGTCAGTAACAATAAAGAATTTACAGATATTCACACACACAAAACACACAAACACTCACGCCTGTCACCCAGAGGGGTAGGCAGGGACTACGGACTTCTATTTGGCGCGATCCTGACACACCTCTCTTGCCTCCTTTACATTCATATATCTACGCATAAGTTTAAGGGTACTCCTAATATGGCCCATTTTCAATGTATCGCTGATTTGGTCGATAAACATTTGTCTAGGGCGTCCCTTCCCGACCATGCCGTTCACTTCTGCAACATAAATTTGCTTTGTCACTCTTTCCTCGTTCATTCTTTCTACATGACCAAACCACCGAAGCATTCCTTTCTTAATCCTTGTCACAACTTTTCTCTTATCACAATATTTCACACCCTGTTATTCCCATTTAGCCTTAGCGTTTACTTTCATACCACTTTCTTTTAATGATCAGTTCATTAAAGTAACCATCATTTGCAAATCGGCCGCCGACGATGCAAATATGACTTGATCATCGGCGTACAAAAGACATTTGTCGGTTAACTCACCCATTCTCAACCCACATTCTTCAACTTTCAAATTTTGCAAACAACTGTCCATAAATAGGTTAAACAGCCACAGTGAAGATTTTTTTGAGTTCCAAACCATTACGAGTAGACCGCGTTGATCCTGACACAAGCACTAGAGTGAAAATGAAATGAAAAATGAAAATACTTTATTTGACAGTTAGCACCTTTACAAATAATTTAACAGTGGTTCTCACACTAGGCTCGCAGACCTGTATCGTGAGAGCCATATACACATATTAACAATAACAGAATTAGTGCACGGCTGACTTTACAATGCTTTCTTTACTTTAAATGTCTTCCTCATTTTATTTATAGTCTGTAAACATAAATATATACTTAAACACATATACACACACATATACATATAGCCATCCATATAAACATATATACACAAACATATATACATACATACACACATACATATATATATATATACATATACACACATACATACATATATATACATACACATAATATAATTTGTTAATATTACAGTATTTTGAATTACTACTTTAATAACCATAACAATATCAATCAAATATCAATATTGGGCACATAACTACTATGACAATGTTTGGAGCAGCTTCTCTGTTTGTTCATAATTAAGCGTAAATAACCAATTTCGTATTTTCTTTCTAGCTGTATTCGTTGAGCAATCTCTTATGTCGCATGCCTTCATAACTTTGTTAAATATGAGTGTTTCTATGAATGGATTAAATCGTTTTGCGAAAGCTGTGCGAACGCTTGGTAATGGCATTTGGAACACACGTTTTTTCTTTAGCTCATTGAATTTATCTAAGCTTAATATTTTTCTATGAGCACTGGTAGCCACACATAAGACAAATAGCTGCCGAACTGTAAGCACTTTACAATCTCTATATAATTTAACTGTTGGATACCTGTATTTCTTATTAAGCATAACTTTCAGGACAGACCGTTGAGCTCTCTCTATCCTCATCATGACTGTTTTGGAAGCGCTTCCCCAGCAAGAAATACAATACGTTAGCAGCGACTGACATAAGGCATAATAGACGGTCATTAATGTATTCAGTGGTGCAGAGTTTCTCAGTTTTCTCATGATATAAACTATATTACGAATTCTTCCTGCCAATACCGAGATATGCGCCTTGAAGTTAAGATTGTGATCAATGAATATACCAAGGTATTTAATAGATTCCACTCTCCGAATATTTTCACAACTACACAAATTCTTCTTAGTTGTGCAATGATGCAATTTTATGTGTTTGTCAGTAGGTGGTGCTGACGAACGGGTCTTATGAAAGCACATATAATTAGTTTTTTCTACGTTGAGAGTTAACAGGTTTGAGTTTAACCAATGAGCAACCTGTGAAATACCGCGTTCCGCCACAGAAATGGCGTCATCCCACGTTTTCCCAGTATATAAAATGACTGTATCATCAGCATAACATATTATTTCTGAATGTTTTGTGTTGAACTGATGTATGTCGTTCATGTATATGACAAAGAGAGTGGGACCGAGAATACTTCCCTGAGGCACACCATAATTAACATTCTGCATTTCACTTAAAGAAGTACCCACTCTCACGCACTGTTTCCGTTCCTGCAAATAGCATTTGAACCAATCTAAAGGTAATCCTCTGATTCCTACGTTTTCAAGCTTTTTACATAAAAAAGGTACGGAAACAGTGTCGAAAGCCTTGGCTAAGTCTAGGAATACGCCAATACAGCATTCGTTTTTGTCAAGGCAAGAAGATATATGTGAAATTAAGGTGGTTACAGCGTCCTCGGTACATTTTCTTTTCCTAAATCCAAACTGTCTTGAAGAAAGCAGATTATGTGCTTCTAAGTAATTCACTAGTCTTTTATTAACCAATTTCTCAAGCACTTTGGAAAAAGCACTCAGCAGAGAAATGGGTCGATAATTATCTGGAGAGTTTTTATGGCCCTTTTTATATATAAGATACACCATAGCAGTCTTCCAAACTTCTGGAAATACGCCGGTAGAAATACTTAAGTTGCATATTACTGTAAGTGGCTCAGTGATAAATTTCTTAATATGCTTAATCAGCGTATTACTTAGTCCATCAATTCCTGGCGCTTTATCATTTTTGAGATTCGTTATTAAATGTTCTATTTCGTAAGCGTCCGTTGCATAAAAAACGAGTTTGTTGTATTTATAATTTTACTATTTCGCACTAGGCTTTCTTCAGTCTTATTGCTTTTAATAAGAATTTTGTGTGCTAAATTTTGTCCAACTGTGGAAAAATAGGTATTACAAATATCCAATGATTCTTTCTTGCTTATAGATCCTTGAATATTTAATAGCTCTGTTGGTTCTTTGTTTGGTGTAGTTATGTTGCATATATCCTTAATTGCTTTCCATAATTTCTTTGGCTGTCCCTGGCTTTCTTGCAATTGATACTTTTCATGTTCCCTTTTTAAGTTAAATAGAAGCTCATTACAGAAATTGCAAGAAAAACAATCAAGAAAGAATCCAAATGACGAAATTTTACTCCTCACATATAAGAGATACCATATGTGAGGAGTAAAATTTCGTCATTTGGATTCTTTCTTGATTGTTTTATACAACGTATTAAACCTGGAGTAATCCAAAGTTTTATATTGTATTTAGAACGACCACAGTTATACGTTTGGTGTGTTTAGCTATTGTTTTCGATAGATTGTCAGTAAATATAGCAACTGCCTGATTTACGTCTGTTTGATTTTGTAATTCCAAAAAAGCACTAGAGTCCCTATAAAGAGACCTTAATGCCTGTATCAAACCAGCGCTCAACCCAAATGAGTTCAGTGTTTGCCATAACAGTTTCTGTCCACTCTGTCATAAGCCTTTTCCAAATCCACGAACGCACAAAAAACTTTCTGGTTTATGGCCAAAAACTTCTCCGCAATCATGCGCATGGAAAAGACTAGATCCGTAAACCCCATCCTCTTTCTAAATCCAGCTTGCACATCCCAAATTTTGCCACCAGTTTCTTCCATAACTCTTTCAGTTAACACCTTAGCATACAGTTTACCCACAATGCTAAGCAAGCAGATACCACGGTAGTTTTTACAGTCCTGCTGTGACCTCTTTCCTTTATATATTGGGACTATAACGGCTTTGCACCAGTCTTCCGGTACCCGTTTCAGTTCCCAACATAAATCAAACAAGGTGTACGTCATG
This sequence comes from Parnassius mnemosyne, assembly GCA_963668995.1. Taxonomy (NCBI): domain Eukaryota; kingdom Metazoa; phylum Arthropoda; class Insecta; order Lepidoptera; family Papilionidae; genus Parnassius; species Parnassius mnemosyne. The sequence continues at coordinate 16,160,463 of CAVLGL010000013.1, read as the reverse complement.
CCTGAAACCACACCCTCCCCAGCCCTTAGAATTTCGAGTGAGCCGGCTGGCTTTGCTGCTTTCATGCTTTTCATTGCTTTCATTATTTCATCTATACTTTCTCCCTACCTATCCCCACTTCTTTCGGAATTTCTATTTGACTTAATTCAGACGACTCTTCACTCTTAAACACGCTATCAAAGTATTCCTTCCATCTCTTTAAATTCGAAACGTCATCATTCATCATGCAGCCATTCTCGTCTCGTATAGCATTCATTCGAGACTATTTTGAATTACCCCTGGCAGTCCTTACCAGTTTCCAGAACATTTCAATATTTACCTGGAAGTTCTATCCTTCTATCATTCTTAGCTATCGTTTCTTGCTTTTTGCTTTCAACAACATCTTTTACTCTCTTATTTATACGTCTAAAATCTGCCTTTTTCTTTCAATATCATCATTCATACCGACAGAATTAGCAGCTTTAGTTGCTAGTAAATCTATCCATGCTCTCTTCTTTGCTTCAACTTCCATCCGTACCTCATCATCCCATCACAACGTATTACTTTTCTTTACATTCGTTCTCTTACTTACACCACATACTTCTGTGGCTGCATCCACCAAAACTTTCTTGTCATTATTCCATACAGTCTTCAAGTCTAAATCATTCATACATAATTCATTAAAACCACTTATATTTTCCCTCAGTTTACATTTATACTTCTCTTTCACACCTTCATCTTGTATCCTCACTATTCTTATACACTCTAACACAGTGGTAGACACAGATGTCCGATACCGCCATCGCCTGAATAAACTATTAATTCGGCATAAGACCAAGTAGTGATCCGTCTCTACGTTGGACCCCCGTTAAACCCTTGTATCTACCGCTGCGCCCCTCATTTTTTCATCAAAAATTATGAAATCTATCATGCTTCTATCATCCCCTCTTTCCCATGTATGCGTGTGAATCCTTTTATGGCGAAAGTGTTCGTCACATAAAGATTCTTTTCCACACATACGGTAAGGAGGTCTTCACCATTCTCATTTACGAGGGCGGCACTGAAAATTTCGGGAATCTTCAAAATGGTCGTTTTGTAGGCGTCCACAGCTTCTTCAGGTGATGGAAATCTCTGTCCACGCAATTTATTCTTTATTTTAGGGAAAGTATAGAAATCATTAGGGCTTAAGTCGGGGCTGTACGGCGGATGGTCTAATAATTCTATGTTTTCTTGCTCTAAAAACTCTTTTGTTCTGTGTGCGGTGTGAGAACTCGCATTGTCGTGATGGAGGATGATGCGGTGGTTGCAGTTCTCTTTACGGAGTTCAGAAACGACCTGTGGCAAACAAATGCTAGCATACCATTCTGCATTAACCGTTCTTTGTCCCTCAAGAGGAAAAGTCGTAACATGGCCGGTTTTGGAGACAAACGTGGCCACCATTTTTTTGCAACACTCCGTGAACGAACAATTTTTGTTAGCTTTAACTCATTTTCGAACACCCAAACTCGTGACTGGTTTTTTGTTTCGGGTTCGTGCACATATATCCAGGATTCGTCACCTGATACGATATTGTATACAGCATTTGAGGATTCTGCGTGGAATCTTTCAAAAGTTCTGACACACCAAGTAACGCGAGCCGCTTTTTGCTCTTCACTGAGCGAATGCGGTTTCCATCGGGAAAACAACTTTTTTACACCTAATTGTTCATGCAAGATTATTTGTATTTGACTCATGCCAATGTCTAAAGTTGCCTGAATTTCTTGGTATGTCACATGTCGATCTTCCTCAATGAGATTACGCACAGCATCAACGTTTTCTTGGGTGACTGCAGTTTTTGGACGACGGGAGCATCACTAAGCTTGACACGTCCACATTAAAATTCAGCAAACCAGCGATAAGTTGTGGTTTTGGATGGGGCTTCATCACTAAATGCAGAAATTATCTGGTAAACACACTGTTTTTGTGTTAAACCACTTCGAAAGTCATAATAAATCATCGCTCTTGAATTTTCTCGAGTCAATTCCATTTTCTCTACGACTAAACAAGTTTGATAAAACCTTGTGGCAAGACCGAGAATCTTTTTTAAAATAAATAAATGGTATTCGATTTTTGAAACAAAGGACTTTTCAATTAAAAAGATTTAATATGACAGGAACAGTGGAAATATTCCATTCCCGATACTTTTAGTGCAGCCCTCGTATACTTTCATCGCCAAACCTTCCTAATATCCTTTCATAACCAGACCTCCTCACCCCAACCCTTCCATTACAATCTCCTAACATAATAATATTTTCATTTCCCTTACATTTCGTTAACACCAGCCTTACCATGTTCCAAAACTGCTCTCGGATATAAGTGGGCTTAGACATATCTGGGGCGTACACCCCTAGCACAAACAATTTCTTTAAGCCCACTTTCATTCGTATCCACAGTATCCTTGGGCTTACACATTCATACTCTTTCACACAGTGACCCATTCTTTCTGAAAGGATGACACAGACTCCCTGGCATGCCCGCTCGGTCTCGTCTACACCAGACCAGTAAGCGGTATACATACCATGTACAGTGACATCTCTTCCCTTTCGTTTCGTCTCATTTACACATAACACATCTATTCCTCTATCATTCATCATTTCCCATACTTCATCCATCTTATCATTCATTGCTCCACATACATTCAGCGTAGCCAAACGGACCTCCACAATCCACTTTTCGTCCCTCTGGGAGACAGGACGTGACGGATGGCGAACCTCGTCGCCGGTTTTTCTCCCGGAGATTCTTCGCACCTCTGCCCCATTAAAGCCGGGAAATCGGGGCCATTTCTTTTACTTGTTGGCTCATGGTGCGAACTAAGGGGTGGTAGATTTTACGCCGCTACCAAACGACGAGTCTATCTTATCGGCTTTGTCGCTCGTTTAGCACCACGCGGGGGACACGTATAGGGTAGGCCTAGGGTTAGGTGGTCGAAGCCTACGGACGCGAGCGAGATATTCCTGGTTAGTTTATAAACCAATATGATTTATTTACTCACTTTGTTTTATTTATTGTTGTCTGTAATATCCGAGGGGGTAGGTAGAGTCTAAATGGAAAGCATCTATTCTGAGCACAAAAAGACAAAAAAATATGTAGCTGCTAGTACATCGCATACGCAATCACAAAATCTAATATAACATTATTCACCTTTTCCGACTTGCTAGGCAAGTAACAAAGTTAGCACATTCTTTTCTCTTCATTCTTTTTTGATATTAGCCCTACATAAACATGGACCTAAGACCCAAGCCAACAAGGGTTAATAATAAACACAAATAAGTAGTGGTGTTGAATTCATGACATATCTAACAATTTTTTTGTTCCCTTTATTTTGATACTTAATCTACGAAGTGATATGAAATGATGAATTATCGTCTGCATCATCACACGCAGTAACAGCATGATTGTAATAAGAATCTGATTCATACCTAAGAGTCCGTCTGGATAGCTACCACTTTCTTACCTATTTAAACGGCCAAGCACTTCTGTGTTCCAGTCTGAAGGGTCAGGGTATCCAGTTTAATAGTAAGCTCGTAGAAATTTCATCTCAACATCATCCTTACATGTGAAGATGTGCTTTTTTAGCTCATTAGTCCCTATTATTTAAAAATTAAGAGGCTCAGATCATGTTTTATGGAAGTCTCCAAGGGACTTACGTCCAGTAATGTACCTTTGACGAATCGTGACCTACTTTTCAAAGTACTGTACGTAATGGTTCTTCGATACTGATTTCACCTTTAATCTCTAATTAAGTAAAGTTACAACTACATACGCCCCACAGCTAGGCACTGAACTCCTCTCATTTCTCTACTTTATTCAGTCCGTGTTGCCCACTCAGTCCTTGTTGGCGGACTTCATATGTCGCCGAAATATTTTTTTTTATAGGATAAGGGTGACAAACGAGCACACAGTCCACCTGATGGTAAGTGGTTGCTGCGGCCCATAGACATCTACATCTATCCTCTATTACAAATCAAAATGTAGATGCGTTGTCACCCGTGAGGACTAAGATGGAATGCCTCATTTCCAGTAAAAAGGGCCTACGGCCACCTGCACTCACCAAGTGAAACGCAGAGGTAAATCGCTACTTGACGCTGGTTTTCTGTGAGGTCGTGGTACCACCCCGGTTCGAGCCGGCCCATCCGTGCGACAGCAAGAGCTGCCGCGTGGCTCTACCACTGTAAAAATTTCTCAGATATGCAAGTTTCCTTCCAAAATTTGCAATTAACAATTTCATTGGATCGAACTTGGGCGTACTTACAGCAAAGGCTCAGTATATGAGCTATCACGGCTCTTTAGCCTTGGAATTTGGTAACTTGCCGCGTAGTGGCGGCGAAAAAGAACCCCCGATCGGACGTTCCGTGGGTGTCGTAAGAAGTAACTTTGAGAAATTCTAGAAAAATCTGTTTCCTGATGGATTAATACTATTCCGTACTCGCCAGTCCTAAAATACCCATTCCGATGATGGGCAACAGCGTTAATGTACAAGACGTCTAGTACCGCGTCATCATTTGCCAAACTTGATGAAGCTGGTAAAGAAAAAGTTCATAATTACTACACAATCTGAAGTTGGAACTTTAATTTTTCTAAACAATATCTCTTGCATAAAAATAATCTATTAGTAAATTATTTTTATTTGTTTTAGTTGTTTGAAGCAGCTCTTACATTCTATTAAAATTATGTTATATAGATACGTATAATAAATAGATACAACACGAACTGGCTGCAAGACCGTGTTTTGTGACATTTTTGTAATGCTCAGGTTTCGGTTATGAATGTATGTTTTACATCTAGACCCAGTTCGGTTTCTTATCATCGATTATAGTTTTGGGTATATGAAATATTCAATATTTTTATATTCTCGCAACACGATGAACCCTGTTACCTATTTATGATATTCGTTTGTGATTTTTTTACAAAGCTATGGATTACTTCTAATGTAGATACTTAGAATCGTTTAATCGCATTACATTATTACAAGTGGTTCCAAAAATATAATTACCTTTATATTAAACTAGTTTTCTACCGAAATTTGTATTTATCTTTAGACAAACCGTTTAGTCACCGCCTTACTGCTATTAAGATACTAGCCAGTCGTACTTAAACGGATTGGCTTAAGATCTAAGAAGCAAATAATTCAAACCTAGAACTTTATCACTTTATCATTCATTTAATGTCCGAAAAATGTTAACGCATTTATAATTTAATACAAAATTATGAAAAAGCCCTACCCGGTGTAGTAGCGGCTAAGAATACCTACTACCCCATATTTTCCCGTGGATGTCGTAAGAGGCGACAGAAGAAAACTGAGGCTGAAGATGGGCAGCAGCATCTTTCCGATAGTAGCAAAACAACACTAAAAAAGCTGCGATTTCCAACCCGTTCACCAAGCCTGGCAACTATGGTAATATACCTCCAGGATGAAAGTTACCAAGAGACGGCCCCTAGTCCCCGGCAGCCCCGCTATTCCTGGCTACGGTGGCGGTCATAGTAACGGCGCGGCAGGGAGTGCTAAGAATCTTCGGTGGAGTTTCGGTTGTCATCTAAGACGACTCGACCTAGCAATATATAACGCACGCACCCTGAGGACTAACGAGTACATCCTGGAGCTGGAAGAAGAGATAGAAAAGTTGCGCTAGAATATTATAGGATTATCCGAGGTTCTAAGACAGGGGGAGGGCATGGTAATTTTCGAATCCAGGAACTTGTTCTATCACCGAGCGGGCAACCATCTGTCCCAAGGAGGTGTCGGATTTATCGTCCACAAGTGCCTCGTTAACAACGTTGTAAATATTGAGAGTGTGTCGACGAGGGTTGCGTACCTCTTAAGCAGAATCACCAAGCCGTATTCGCTGAAGGTCAGACAGGTTTATGCACGAACCTTGATACATGCCAAGGAGGGGGAGGAAATGTATGAGGATATATCTAGAGCCATGCATTCCCCCGAAACCCACTATGCCGTGTTAATGGGAGACTTCAACGTTAAACTAGGCACAAGAATGAACGGTGAACTGAAGGTAGAGCAATTTGGAATAGTGCAACGGAACCCAAGGGGCCAACAGCTGGCCGACTTCATGGAGAAAGAGGAACTCTTTGTGATGAACTCTTTCTTCCATAAGCGTCTTCACTGGAAGTGGACCTGGTCGAGGCTCGGCGGTTCGACAAAAAATGAGATTGACTTCATAATGATGACCAGACGATAACTGTTCAGTGATGTCTCAGTGATCGCGAGGGTGAAAACCGGCAATGATCACCGAATGGTGAGAGGCACAGTGAACCTAAACCTTAAGTTGGAGACGTCACGTCTAATGAAATCAACGCTCCGTCCCCCTCGTAATCTAATCCAAAGTCCGGAAACCTTTCAGCTCGAGCTATAAAGCCATTTTCAGTGCCAAGAACTTTGCGATACAGTGGATGATATGAACGACAAGATCGTGGAAACCCATCGTATAAGTCCATGCGGTCGGAGCTAAGTTCTGCAAGAACCGTTGCAGAAGAACACAAAAACTCTACGATAACGCTCTTAATCTCTAAATGGAATTGACAGCGTATATGCAGATGCGATATACGCTGTCAATTCCATTTAGAATTCATTCCATTCAGAATTTCATAAAATTCAATACAGCTCGTATTGAAGAAGTGACCGAATGGAACCAGGGCTCCAAATTCTTTGCTAGAAATCTGTCTGCCAGAAAGAGCCAACTGTCAAAGCTGAAGACTGAGTGGGTCAGCGTCGTTTCCGGGACATCTAAGATTTTGAGTGAGATTGAGATGGAGAGGCAGCTGTTCACATCATCGTTGGAGCCACATGCAAGTGTAAGTAACGGTCCAAGAGAAAGTCTTATCCTTCTTATGTTCAAGAAATTCATCAACGCTCTCTTGAAGAACTACAGACCGATTTCCCTTCTGAGCCGTGTCTATGTGCTGTTTCAAGAGTCAATACGAATTATCTCGCACGCAAACTGCAGGACTTCCAGCCTCCCGAACAAGCCGGTTTCCGAAAAGCCTTTAGCACCATAGTCCACACACATACCTTTCGACAAATTGTCCAGAAATCTGAGGAGTACAATTTGCCACTATGTCTGGCGTATGTGGACTATGACAAAGTCTTTGATTTCGTCAAAAGTTGGGTCGGACTTGCGAAGGACTTATATCGAAGTGCTGAAGTTTTTGTACAGTAGGGTTGCAATGGCTATCCGAGTACAGAACCAGAGTACGAAACTTATCCAACTGCAGAGAGGTGTAAGCCAGGGTGACGTTATATCCCCGAAATTCTTCACCGCTACTTTGAAAGACGTTTTCAAGTTACTGAACTGGAAAGGATACGGTATTGACGTCAATGGCGAGTACATCACTCATCTTCAATTTGCCGACGATATAGTCCTTATGACAGAATCGCTAAGGCCTAAGCGCTATCCCTACCTAAGCCTAATGAACATGGATAAAACAAAAGTCATCTGTAACGTTCATGTCACACCTATGCCGGTAGTTGTTGGGGACACTAAGCTAGAAAGCTTTTAACAAAAAAAAAATTTTTTTTTCTTAAATTTTTCTAAAAGCTTTTATATAATGGATTTCCGCAAAGTAACGCCTGATTCTATTAATTATACTAAGCTCGAAGTTGTTGGCGAGTATATACCTGAGACAAATAGTCCGACTAGGTAAGTCCAAATCCGACCGAGAGGTAAATCGACGGATTTAACTCGGCTGGGCAACGTTCGGGAAATTACTTCATATCTTCTCGTCAGGTATACCTCAAAACTAAAAAGCTAGACTGTACAACCAGTGCGTGTTGCCAGTGATGACCTATGGAACTGAAACGTGGTCCTTCACTGCTGGCCGTATGAGGAAGTTCAAGGCCGTTCAGCGAGCTATGACGAGGGCGAGGCTCGGGGTTTCTGTGCGTGATAAACTTATAAATGAGGATATCTGCAGTAGAACCAGAGTTTTTTAAAGGATAGTATCACAAATAAGCACACAGTCCACCTGATGGTAAGTGGTTGCTGTAACCCATACACGCTGCTGTGTTTCGTATGGTGAGTGTAGAGAACCGGATACCCTTTTTATTTGCAAAGAGGCATTCCATCTTAGTCCTCACGGGTGACAACGCATTTGCATCTTGAGTCTTTATTGATAATAGATGAAGATGTCTATGGGTCACAGTAACCACTTACCATCAGGTGGACTGTGTGCACGTTTGTCACCCTATCCTATAAAAAAAACATCTACATCTATCCTCAATAAAGAATCAAAATGCAGATACGTCGTCACCCGTGAGGACCAAAATGGAATGCCTCTCAGTAAAATATTTGAAAAAATAATTTTGGATCAATTGTTATTTTTTTTAATACAAATAAATTACTTCATAAAAACCAATTTGGTTTTACAAGGGGTCGCTCGACATCTGACGCCGGTGTTGAGCTTATGAAATATATTTTTAATGCCTGGGAGTATTCACAAGATGCCTTAGGTATTTTCTGTGATCTTTCCAAGACTTTCGATTGTGTTCATCATGAGACATTAATCAGGAAACCACAATATTACGGTGTAAAAAACTTGGTGCTTAGACTTATTACTTCATATTTAAGTAAAATAACTCAAAAAGTCTTGATCAATGGTAAAACTTCCTCCGGATCGGTAGTATCAATGGGCATTCCTCAGGGCTCGATTCTTGGCCCATTCCTGTTTTTAATCTATATTAATGACTTACCTTATCTTGTAGGGGGAATCACGATATAGTATTATTTGCTGACTTATACCTCTTTAACTTTCAAACTCAAACGGCAGTTAATTAATTATGACCATATCAATAATGCTCTATCGAAATTAGTACATTTGTTTAATACCAACAATATGCTCTTGAACGGAAATAAGACAGAGTGTATTAAATTTACAATACCTAATGTAAAACATTCAAATACCAATGTGCTGTTAAATGGAGAGGAGTTGAGTCTTGTGGATACCACTGTTTTTCTCGGTATTACTATTTACTCGAAACTTCAATGGGGCCCCCATATATCTAAATTAGCAAGCAGATTTAGTTCTGAAGCATATGCTGTAAGAAAGATTAGAAGTCTCGCAGATGTTGAGACAGCTAGATTAGTGTATTTTAGTTACTTTCATAGCGTAATATCTAATCGAATTTTGCTATGGGGTAATGCGAATGATATTGAAGCTATATTTGTTTTGCAAAAGAGAGCCGTTCAGGCGATTTATAACCTAAATTTTAAAGAGTCCCTCAGACAAAAATTTAAAGGAATAAACATATTAACTTTGGCATCGCAATATATTTATGAAAATTTAATGTATGTACATAAAAACATAAATAGCTTTAACAAAAATAAGGATGTGCATACTGTAAACACTAGGAACAAACATAAGCTTGTAATACCAGTTATTAGACTCCACAGAATCAGTAATTCATTTATGGGTCATTGTATACGCTTTTACAACAAAATCCCAGAACATATTCAAAGTTTGTCAATAAACAAGTTTAAAAGTTTTATTAAAGAAAAACTGTACAAAAAGGGTTATTATAATATCAAGGAATACATGAATGAAAATAACCCCTGGGAATAAGGTGACCGCCACCATGCTGGTTATATGAAAAATCATTTAAAAATTGTATAAACGAAATAATTTTTAAGTGAAATATGTTTGATAAAAAAGGTCCCGCTGGGTTTTTTGCTGGTTCTTCCCAGGACTGAGGTATTTTCCGAACCAGTGGTAAATAAAAATGACTTTCAATAAGAATTATGTAATAATCAATATTGAATAAAAATTATTCTATTCTATTCTTTTCCAGTAAAATGGGTCTCCGGTTCTCTACACTCACCATACGAAACACAACAGTGTCAAGCTGTCATTTTAGCCGACCCATTCGTGCTACAACTGTACTACTAATATAGCTGCAGCATGGCTCTACTACGTATAAAAGACAACAAGAGTGCCCGAAAAAGCCCAAAGGATTAGTAAGCTGAAGTGGGAATGGGCCGGCCCTATAGCTCGAAGAAGCGACAGCCGTTAGGGAAACATATTTCTCGTGTGGCGGCCTCATACCATCGGATGAAGTTTAGAGCGTCCCCCACAAGATGGAGACGACCATACAGTCGATGGAGATGCAGGTGGATCAGGGCCGTGATTTGTGGCATTCCTTGGCCTATGTTCAGCAGTGGACTTATAATAATGGTGGCTGTAATGATGATGAATAATGAATAATTCAGATTTTCTGCAGCGTTCTTTTTTTATTTTTTTACAAAAAGTCCTTCTAATTAAGTTTATTATCAGCGAAGACTAACATACATTTGTCTTAATTAAAAGTTTCAAGGCAACGTCAGGAGTTTACAAACTTGAACCCTTTTGAGCGAAGCTAACTACGTAAACTCTAGGATATCATGATGACTTAATTCTCAGGATACAAAGTTTTAAACTTTCCGTTGCAATAGAGTATTTATGACGTTATATTTTATAAATACGAGTAAGTACTGTTATGACAGGGAGCACATATTTAGGAAAGGTACGCACAGGGAGTGCTCTTAAAAAAAAGTATGCTTGCGCATCACAATCACAAATGCTGAGTTTGACATTGTTTAGAAATTAAATTATAGATAACAATACAGTTGTTCATATAATTTGATATGTGAAGAAAATTATAAGCCATGTGGATTTTTTTACATTATTTTGCTATTTAAAAGTGTTTGGAAAATAAGGGAACATTTATTTTATCAAAATTTCAAGCAAGAAATTGACACACATTATACTTCCAACTCCAAATGATATCACAAAGTATTCTGAATGAAGTAAGGACAAATATTACGATTTAATAAACAGATATCTCGCTTGCTTGTCTAGTAGTGAAATGTCAACATTTAGTTGTGTTTATAAAGTACGATTCACCACGATCCACAATAACTTTAAAACAAATAATTGCTACGAGGGACTTTATAAAGTTTAAATTTATTATTATTGTCAACAAGTTTGTTTGAGTTTACTTCGCGCATTCATAAAAAGGTAAAATACAGTTTTTACCCTACGATAGTTACAAGGATTTATGACGATTATTTCAAATGAACCGCTTTTCTTTAGTTTATTCTATGACGTCATTGTATTGACAGCCTTCAGTTCCTGCAAGTCAGCTTTAGATTTACAAGATTCAACGCAGCATAAAAATAAGTTTTTTCTGTTCCTTAAACCTACTCTAAACCTGCCTTAGCTTTACGAGGTTCATCGCATCATTGAAATAACGCTTCCTGTTCTTTCAAGCTACTCGCACTACAATACAGTCATTGGCACGGTATTGAACCCTGCTCGCTTTACGGCACTGTCGCAGATTACTTGCCTCCTTCTCGACTTATGGCAGACTGCAAGACCCTTCTGGCTCTCACCTTCGTCGACGACAGAGAATACACCACATCAATTCCTCTATTCCATTCCACTGGACGAGAACTTGATGTGGCAGCGCTGTGGTCGCGCTATAATAGCGTCAAACAAACGGTAGAGAAGTCTAAATCACGTTATCGAAATTACTATCACCCAATATGACAACAATCTAAACTAACCATAAATACTTGAGGTCATACACTCATTAATTTAAATTTCACATCATTTGCTGACTTTTATAAACATTAAGAACCTTATTAACTTCGCAAGCATAGATAATGTTCTTAGTCTGGGAGCTTTCATTATTTTGACATAGCCAGCGGATGTAGGTGACATTAATTTTTGCACTCTGAAAGATGTTATGTTACATTTTTCGCTTAAATATTTTTGATCATGATAAAGAACTGAATAGATATTGGAAAGCTTAAATTGATTATCGCTTTACAAGAAAGCGTTAACTAGATAAAAATAGATTAATAACAAACTACCTAATAAGTTATGACTTCGTAAGTTTTTATTCTTAGTTCTTTTTATTCGTAGTAATCTTAAACCCACTTATGATCTTAAGCTCCTGGGTTCACATCAACGGTCTTAAGGTACCTGATTTGCATCCCGATTTGTGTCAAAATCAGTTAATGGGTTTTTTTGACCGAGCAGTCCTCACTTAGGATGTTGGCGTTGTTACAACCCCTTTACTTAAAGCCGTTGATCCTGTGCCTGATTTCTCTCCGATCGTATCGGATTACGGTTCCATTAGAATATCAGAGTGAATATCTGTCCTGCACAGATAACTAATCTCCGTTGAGACTGGCCGCCTTGACCAAGTTTCTGTTTGAGGGACATTTATATTCATATTATTTTTAAAATGATTATCAGAATCCATTCATTCTGCGGCTATGTATAGCTGCATCGTGGCTATACCACGTATAAATTAATAATCGTTAGTAATTTAAGCTTTTATCTATTTTGAAATAGTTACTATGTATACAGTTTATACCTTACTTCTACTAACACGTAACAGCTTCTTTCATTTTTCTATTAGACTTCGCTTTCAGCTGTGACAAGATCAGTTCTTCATTGCGCCTATTTTACACTAATCATTGATAAGAAAAAAAAAATACTTCCTCGTATTATTTATTTACTTGGAACTTTTATAGAAGAAGGGTTTTTATCTTGTTTTATAATAAAGTACCAAGTAAATCAATAATATGAGTAAGTAATTTTTTTTTATGTGGAAACTCCTTTAGAATCGCCGCTCACTTAGCGGTCAGCCATCGCAGAGTCTAGATCACTTGAAGATACCTCGTGTAGAAGCGAAACAATTGTGGTATTGTCGTCAGTGGTATGTCTTTCCTAGTGTAGTGGTGTTAGGAGTAGTGGTGCTGGGATTAGTGGTAACGGTGATAGTGCACGCAATTGAGGGAGGGTGGGAGGTACTCTTCAAACTAGGTAAGACACATCATTTTATTTTATCGAGTGGATGTATGCGAAGTAATTTTTACCAACTTTAGAATAATCGAAGAGGACGACTCATCTGACACTATTCCGGTAGTATACCAAACATCAGTTTAAGTGAGATTAGAATGGCTCTTCAGAAACACGGCAAGGTCCAAGGTGAGATTGAAATGACAGGGAAGCTTTTAAAACGAGTTAATAACTGGTAATTAAATTCCTTCAAAAGCTGTTCAATTACGGCCTCTATGGTGACGTTACTCCCGAGGCTTCGAGCACGGTGGAGTTATTCTTAAACTACCTAGTTGAAGAATAATAGAACGATTTCCTCTCGCTCGTAGATCTTCGCGAATAAGCCAGTATTCGGAAATGCTTTAGTACCACAGAACACATATATAATGACAGACTGGAGACTGAAGAGTATAATTTGTGTGTTCTACGTACGACGAAGCTTCTAAGGAATCAGTTCATAGCCAATGAAGTCAAGACGGCTGTTTCTTTCTCGTTCAAAAGAATAGTACAGCTATTCAGCGAGTAAAGGCAATCAGATTTTTGGCACTATATCATGGGAATTAGTTCTATTTGGTAACACATGTGAATTAAGTAATATTTGAAAGTAGTCTATCGATTCAGATGGGAAACAAAAAAGAAAAGCAGTCTTGCAAGTTGATGTGAATACTTAATGTGATGTGAATCTTTTACTCTTTTAGTTGGAATATCAAAATCCACTTTTTTATTAGATAAGGTAATCAGGTAAGTGAATGATGTAGTTCACAGACATCTACATCTATCCTCAATTAAGAATTTAGATGCAGATGCGTTGTCACCCCTGAGAACTAAGATGGAATGCCTCGTTTTCATTAAAAAGGGTATTCGAATCTTTACACTCACCATACGATATATAGCAGCATGAAGCTGCTATTTTGTGCGAGTGCGTCGGTTTCTGATCGAGCAGATCCATTCGTGCCATAATATAGCTGCACCTTGGCTCTACCACTATTCGATTTACAGTATTGCTATGTAAATTACTATAAGAAGTACCTGAAAACAAAAGAAAATTTTATTTACACCAGATTCCAAAGTGCACTACTTACTTATCTTCACGCACAATCCCTGACGGGGTAGCCAGAGAGAACAGATCGCATCTCCACTGCATTCAACTTGCTTTTATGCTTCTTCTGGCATACCCAGGTTTCGCTGCCATATAACAAAGTCGGTACCAACACTGCGTTATTTATTGCAAGGCGTGCACTCTTCACTACGCCTTGCCTTTTGACTAACGCAGTCAGGGCACCATTGACTTTGTTCCCGGCAGCGATTCGCCTGTCCACATCTAAATCACATCTTCCATCCCAGCTAAAAACACTCCCCAAGTATACCATTTCATTTACCTGTTCTAGACATTCCTGATTTACCCATATTTCACACTTCGTTCTCTTTTCGTCCCTTTCAAATACCAGAACCTTAGTTTTATTAGCATACCCAAATAGCTATCTTTCAGCTTCTGTAAACAGCTGTCGAGATACAGTATGAACAGCCAGGAAGACATGACACAACCCTGTTTTACGCCCGTTTGGACGCTAAACATGGGTGAGAGGTCATGTCCTACCCGCACACAGGCTTTACAGTCACAGTAAAGTGACTGCACAGCCCTTAGCAATCTACCATCCACACCATACCCCGGCAACAGTTCCCACATTTTCTTCCTTACAACCTTATCAAATGCTTTCTCAAGATTCACAAAAGCACAGTTAGCAGCCAGAAGCTTCTCCGTGATCATGCGGAGAGAAAACATTTGATCCGTGCATCCTTTTCCAGGTCTAAATCCACATTGTGCCTCCCATAGAAATCTTTCCGATTTCTCTTGCATCCTACGTGTCAAAACCTTCGAGTAAACTTTACTTACTAAACTGGTCAAGGTGATCGCCCGATAGCACCTACAGTCAAAATGTGAACCTTTACCTTTATATAAAGGCACAATGACTGCGGATCGCCAATCATCCGGGACATCCCTTGTCCGCCAGCACAAATTGCACAGCAAATGAAAGCTGTCCCACACGCGAGGCCCACCATACTTGACCATTTCAGCAGTAACTCTGTCTAGTCCCGAAGCCTTACCACATTTCAAACTTCGAATCGCACGTTCAATCTCTTTCATACTGATGACCTCAGTGTTATCGAGGTCCGGGTCTGGCGTACCAGACACGGCGTCACCCCCGGATCCCTCACTAAGATCATCACACGCATACATTTCTCTATAAAATTCCCTCCATCGCTACATGACGTCCGATTTTTCTGAGAGGACGTCATTGGTTCTCGAAAGCACTCTGTTCATTCTTAAGGCCGTCGCACCACTTCGGGTCCTTCCAACCTCTTTCCAAAAGAGTTTGGAGTTCTCCTTAAAGTTGTGCGACAACCTTTCGTCAGCTTCCATTCTACACCTTTCACGCACTTCCTCAATCAATGTTTTCGTATAAACTTTCTGCAGCTTATATCTTTCTTTTATCTTCTCTCTTATATCCTTATCATTACTAGAGGCCACGTAGTCTAACCATACTTTCTTCTTCTTCTTTACAGCTTCTTTCACTTCATCATTCCACCATGCATCTCTTCTTTTACTACTACTTCTTTTTATCGTTCCACACACTTCTTCCGCTGCACTTACCATTCCATCCCTAAGGTTCTGCCAAGCTCTTTCCACACATTCTTTTCTGCCTTCGATGGTGTCAAGCTTTTCCGCTACCCTCGCATGATATTTGTCCCTAGTATCCGCTTCCTGAAGCTTGCAGCTTCGGATGCGACAGACCGACTGTGGTTCTGTTACTGCCGTCCGGTAGCGCCAACCCGCGAACAGACCCCTAAATCTAGTAATCACTAGATAGTGATCCGTTCCCAGGTCAGCACCCCTGAACACTCGCGTATCCATCACTTGTTTTCGCAGTCGGTCATCCACCAGGAACAAATCGATCATACTTCTCTCATTCTTTCTTTCTTTAGTATACATATGGATTTTCTTGTGATTCAGCATAGTGTTTGTCACAAGAAGACCCTTTTCCTTGCATACAGCCAGTATAAGCTTGCCAGCATCATTAACCTTTTTATCGCCAAACTTTCCAAGCACCGACTCGTACCCTGGTCGAGCGGTACCAACCCATCCATTTAAATCACCACATACAACAATTCTTTTGTTTCCCCTAACTAAATCTAGAACTAGAACTTCTCCAGCTCAGCCCTGGACGACGAAGCTACCGGCGCATAAACAGCCAAAAGGAATAACTTCGTCAGTCCCAATTTAAAGCGAACCCAGAGAAGTCTTGAGTTCACAACCTTATATTCAGTCATAACATCGACCAATCGAGATGACAGCAGCACCCCCACTCCCTGGCAGGCGCTCTCGCTCTCCGGGACTCCGGACCATAGAGCTAACGTCCCGCCAGGGAGCTCTTCAGTACCACTGCCCTTCCGTTTGGTCTCCGACATACACACGACATCTAATTCTCTTTCTTTCATTATTTCGATTAGCTCATTCGTCTTATCTCTCATGCCTCCTCTAACATTCTACGTGCCAACTTTGCACTCTGTCCTCCACCTTCCGCCGTGTCGGGCTGTGCGTGACGGGTGGCGGTCCCCATCGCTGCTTTGCGCGCTGAATTTCACACCAAGGGGGACGAGCTGGTGTGCGTCGCCTTGGGGGGACGCCCTTACCCTCGTTGGCATGGGTGCGCAGCTGTGTAGAATTGCAGCCCTGAAAAGGGCTGGCAGGGGTTGCGAAGAGCACGCTTCTACAATGAGGGAGTCATTGTAGAAGCGTGCTCGTCGCGACCCCTTCCAAATTCCCCATTCGAAATTTTATTTACATCCCATTCCAAAGTGCACGATAATTCAAAATATTTACTTTTTAAATAAGCATAGTATATTGATAGCAAACACGAACGCTAGAGTAGAATCAAATCTAGTTAGTAATCAGAACGTCATTTGTTGTGCCTTCGGCGACAGAACTAAATGCATTTTCCACTCTAACTACGAGAAATATAACTAGGTCACCTTTACGCTTGCACGAATTTGATCGCCAGAGGTTACGAAATTTTGAGATCTCCCAAACACATCATAATATAGTAAACATAATTTTTAGAAACTTTGCATTGATATTATACATTTTATATTTGACCGTTGACACAAGTTTTAATAAAAAAAAAGAAAGACATACTCCATTAAACATTCACAAAAAATTGAGATAATCGTGTTATGGTTATTATGGTGTCGAACATAAGTAAGAATTATTATAATATAACTTTAGCAGCGTAATTTAATAGAAAAACTGTGTTAAATGTTTTTTTGTTAAAACTACGGTACTCTCACATTAATATTTTACATACATAAATTTCACTATGACAAACATCCATGACAATTATTTGTAGGCCACACAAACACTTGTTACGTGCGGTATTTGTACACACCGCCCTCTATATAAAATATAAATAAATTAGAAATAATGTTTATATTGCAATGGCTATCAAGAAAAGGCTTATATGTATTATATATATATATACACCCCATATAGTATGTTAAGGTAATATGCATATTCAAGATTATCTGTTTTTGGCAAACGTAAATACGCTATAAGAAAATAGATTTATTATAACTTTTGCAACGTTATTTATACGTTTAACGTTAGTTACTACATAAGCGATATGTGCATATTGCCTTTTCTTCTTTGTACACAATATTTTATAAAATACACAATACTTTTTAATACAATAACTTACCTATAAGTTATTAACTTACAGCATATTGCTTTAATGCGTGATTAAAGGTCGACTTCTTACATATCTTACTAGGTCGTCAATCTCCGCTTACCCATACGAGGTCGCCACTTGAGAAATTTTCCTCTTCATCGGTTGTCACTTCAGTTTACTAATTAATGCGTTGGGTTATATCAGTTACTACTTCTACTGCGGATATCATGGTTAAGGATTATTTAACGCAGAAAAACACAAACATCCTTGTACAAGCGATATAATAAAGCTGAATACAAATTTGAAAAAATGACGATGAAATGAAATGATTTTCAGTAGATATAAAAAAGTAAATTCGCAGATTTATATGGTCCTTCACGCTACTATTACGTCCCAATCCTGGGTGCAGACCTCCTCTCGTTTCTGAGAGGCTTTCATTATTACAAAAAAATATATTAGACATCTTTTACTATTCCGTATACGTCGCAGTTCTTGGCTGGTTGACTTTGCGTGTACTCGAAATGTTTCTTTAATTTCAATTTTATTATTCGTTTAATAATCAAAATGCTGTCTCCCCTGAGACTTAAGATAGAATGTCTCGTTACCAGTAAAAAGGGTCTTTATTTCTCAGCACTTACCATAAAAGACGCAGCAGCATTACCTTGCCTGGTTGAACCAACACATTTGTACTATAAACAAAATGTAGTTGCAGTGTGGCTATACAATAAACCTTTTAACTGCCAGGGTAAATAGCAAAAAAATGTAATCAATTGCATTCTTGGAAATAATTATGTCAAGTACACTTAAAAATATGTGTTTTTGAAAACAAAAATCATTTTTATCATTTTAATCTTAAAAATGCCACACTCCATTCAAACGAGAAAAGTTCCAACATTCAGTTTAAATTAAATTTCAAACGCACTGCAGGCATTGTGTCTGTTACCGAGGTCTCGCTTTTTAGAAAAAACTTTAGAGTATTGGAAACGGTCAATGCTTTTTCACCAGAATTTCAATTTCATTTGTTTTTGACAATATCGTATGAAAACAGAAAATTGAAATTGTATGTTAGCAAATTATGTTAAGATCTTTTTACCATATATTTCTTTAGATTTAAATAAAAATATAAAATCCCCATGTTAAAAAGGGACCTCTTCCGTTGCAAGGAGAATTTGTCCGCTACTGCTATTATATTTACAAGCTGTTAATTGTTGCTGCAAAAAGAAAATAAAAATCTAAATTTAATATAGATACGCCATGCGGTGGCAGCATAAGACATTCTATTATTAAATTCTTTTGCATGGGTGTTGTAAGAGGTGACTTAAGCGACAAAAATCGCGGGTAGATAGCGGTAGAATAATTAAGTATTTATACTAGATATATGTAAACTAGCAAACCGGCGAGCAGACGGCAGCTACTGCGATCGCCAAGCTGCCTGCCAATCGCAGCGATTATTAAAAAAAAATCCTATAATAGCTAGCTGATCCCGGCCTAATCTCTCTCTCTCTCTCTCTCTTGTAACCTTATCGTGTCGGATTACTACCCAAACCAACTTAATTGCACTATAATCCTTTCCTACGCAAATGGGGATGGAGACTTCATTAAGATTGGCCGCCGTGACTGATATTTGGTCTAGAGAATATTATAAAATTTTTCTAGCTACCTACCCCCAATTTTATAGCATAAGCGTTACATCGGTACCGGATTAAGTCGAGCGGTTTTTGAGATTGCGCGTACACTTTTGGGCGATATTGTTTGTCCTGAGTAGTTTATAGGTTCCGATTACTTTATCGTAGTCACCATGTGTTAAAATTAATAGAAAAGTAGTTTTTTTTAACGCACACGCACGTTCACGCACACACACACACACACGCACATGCACTATATGTGGTAGAGCCATGCTGCAGCTATATTATGGTTGTAGTACGAATGGGTCGGCTCGACCGGGGAAGGACCACGCTCTCACAGAATACCAGCGTAAAATAGTAGCTTAACGCTGCTGTGTTTCGTATGGTGAGTGTAGAGAACCGGAGACCCTTTTTACTGGAAACGAGGCATTCTATCTTAGTCCTCATGGGTGACAACGCATCTGCATTTTGATTCTTAATCGAAGATAGATGTAGATGTCTATGGGCCACAGCATCCACTTACCATCAGGTGGACTGTGTGCTCGTTTGTCACCCTTATCCTATAAAAAAAAAAAAAAAAAAAATTTCTACTATTTATTTTAAAATAGCGCAACATATTTTTTTGTTAACTAATGTTTATTTTGTAACTTATTTTAAGTATTTAGTAAATTCACTTTTTAACGGCCTTTTAAACTATAATTATTACTCGTATAGTTATATCTAATTACTTATGTAACATAAAGTAACATTCATTAATTATTTTTGAGCCAACTCTCGGACCCTGCTAAATTATCAGCTTACAGTTACCACCAGATGGACGTGAGCTTGTTTACCTTACTTCTATAAGAAATGCTAATCGCACCAAGCGTTGCAATTGCAGCATTTCTAAAAGTCATAACAACAATCGATTTTCTTGTGAAAATGAATAATCGATTATTTGAATCCGCCAATCGACTACCGTGGTAAACTACTAACACCAACATGTTAAGGTTACTTGGAGTGGTAAGGACATTATCGTTAATAACGTTAGTAGTATTCTTTATAAAAAAAAAAAAACAAGATATTAAATCGTTGACCATAACTTACAAAATAAATGTACTTCAAAGAACGTACAAATCACTTAATTTGTCTTCGTTCTTGTAAAAGCAATACCAGAAAAACATTGATCGATGTCCCTTGAAAGATGCCCACCTGTTATCGACGTTGTCTTATTTTGTGTTTCTTTTTTACATTTATTTTTTGCTTTCATCAATAGTCGATGATTTTTTTAAAAAATTTAGTTATTTTTCGTGAAAATTAAAATTTTAATCATACAAAAACACTAGCTGAAACTCAGTTTCAAATTATGATGTGTATTTTTATTTATTTCTTCAGGTATAAAAAAAAATAGTTAACAAATCATAAAAAGTTAATAGATGACTTATATAGTCATATTTATATTGGTGCAACGAAGAGCGATCTTCATACAATTATCACAAGTACATTTTTTTCGTAGATTCCTTTCCAAAACTAAAAGTCGAAAATTGGAATTTTAGACTTAATGTCTGTATTAGGTAGCTTTATATTATTAGTTTGCTGAATTCCAACATCAACATGTAATGGTCTTTTTTTGATAGAATAAGTCACCCATTACCGACATCCATACCGCAAATAGTCCATTTGACGGTAAGGGTATGCTATGTCCTATAGATATCGTCACCCCTGAGAATTAAAATAGAATGATTCGTGACCAGTTAAAAGGGTATCACACACACACACACACGCACACGCACACGCACGCGCACAAGCACACGCACACACACACACGCACACGCACACGCACACACACACGCACTCGCACACGCACACGCACACGCACACGTACACGCACACGCACACGCACACGCACACGCACACGCACACGCACACGCACACGCACACGCACACGCACACGCACACGCACACGCACACGCACACGCACACGCACACGCACACGCACACGCACACGTACACGCACACGCACACGCACACGCACACGTACACGCACACGCACACGCACACGCGCACGTACACGCTCACGCACACGCACACGCAAACGCACACGCAGACGCACACACACACGCACATGCACACGCACACGCACACGCACACGCACACGCACAAGCACACGCACACGCACACGCATACGCACACGCACTTGTACACGCACACGTACACGCACATGCACACGCATATGCACAAGCACACACACATGCAGACGCACACCCACACGTACACGCACACGCACACGCGTACACACACGCACACGCACGCGCACCCGCACACGTAAACGCACACGCACACCCACATGCACACGCACACGCACACGCACACGCACACGCACACGCACACGCACACGCACACGCACACGCACATGCACATGCACACTCAGGCGCACACGCACACGCACACGCACTTGTACACGCACACGCAAACGTATACGCACACGCACATGCACACGCACACGCAGTCGTACACGCACACGCATCGCTCTCGCGCACGAACACGGACACGCACACACAACATCATCACTTGTTTTTTGCTGCAGCTATGTATACTTAGCTCTACTACATAAAACATTTTGAGGAGAATATTGGTGACAGATAGCAGCTGCAGAAAGAAGCGTGATTCCACAAATGCTCCTTTTCTGATGAGATTAACAATCTTAGCATGGAAGGACCTAGTTAACTAATAAAATTACACGTTTTCTAGAATGCGTTTACTAGATAGTAATATTACGTCCTAATTATTGCTGTTTCTTCTATTCCCAGTAATATCTATTCATTTATCCATTCATCCCTTGAGCCCTGCAACGTGTGCAGCAAAACATATGCCTCCACATAGATTGCTTTATAGAGGGAATATTTGCCATAGTTGCGACGCTAAGTGCCACGTTGGCAACTGCAGGTTTTGTTCTTGTCAAGAAAATGCTGCCTTTCTGTTTTATTTTCCTTTTTTTTTTTCTCTTATTCTTACTAATATATTATATACTCGCTAATGCAAGTGTTACTACTAGATGTCACTTTTTGTTTTTGTTACAAATATATAATCTATGCTTTTAAAGAAACAAAGTTATTCAACTTCCCTTGCAGTTCTCAAATTGATTGACACGAAATACGAGTATAACTTATGTGTAGTATAGGTGAAAATTTTCGAATTCCGAGATCTTCCCTATTGCCATGGGTATTGAGTTACGCTATAGCAAATCGAATTATAGGATAGTAATCCGTCACAATGTTATTACGTTATCGATCAATTTGTAATGAGGTTATGTTTAAAGAGTATCTAGTTACTTATTGCTGCAATTTGATAGATGTTTTGAAATTACATCACTTCAATTTATTTTGTTTAGTTAAGGAGCCTTTGTTAATCTATTTAATAATCTATGAGTTGTCAAGCTGTCAATATATGAGATAGAGAAACAATTAGCCCCCAGCCAAAAGTAACAAAATATGGAGAGACAAAAGAAAAGCTTAATACTTTAGAATGTTTATATAAAAGAGTATGAAATGTATGACTTGGCAGGAAGTAGATGGATGAAGACGAATGTCAGTAGTGGACTTGTGAAGGACTGTGTTGATGATAATGATAGAAAATACCATTATAGCATGAATAATGCGTAGTGTTGTATAACTATTAAAGAATTATAAAGAATAGAACGATTGTTTTTAATTCTCCCTTTGAAAAAAATTATAAGGCGTTGTCTTAATAAGTAATATGTAATGTTAATAAAAATAAAATAATATTGAATAAAATATTCTATTCTATCCAAATTTAACGCTGTTTTTAGATGGCTTATATTTATATATAAATCTTTACTACATGACTTATGTATACTGATGTATATATAAATGAATACATAATTAAATTACACGATTTTGTAACGTGCTCAAAAATTTAAATCGTTATTAATTCACGCTATTTTCACTGCTATACACTAGCCAATATTCTAGTCACGGTGCCTAGCCTCAAAAGAGACTAGTTATCTGCGCAGGACAAGTTTATAGTGCACGAATGTACTCTCTATTCCTTTTCTTTAAGATCTCTCTCTGGTCTGTTACTGGTCGTGTTGGACGTCATTTCGACACGAACAGTAAGAGATCATGCGCAGGAACAACGGCATAATATACTTTCCGAGTCACGGAGGTGAAACGCTGCCACTTACTGACTCCAGGCTGCTACTGAGAGTTTCTTGACAGAAAACCCAATAACTGATTTTGGCCGAACTGGCATTCGAACCCGGAACCATCTGATCAGCAGTCGCGCTTACGACCACTGGATCGAAGAGAACCACTAATATACCTTAATATTGAATAAAATGGTGTGTTCCACTTACGTATTTGAAACTTGATTAATATACAACGCTGAATTTTATTGTAGTCTTATTAATCATATTACTTATTGATTTTTTTTTATCTTTTGCCCGTCTTACACTGCATTGAATGCACTGGCTAATATAGTTTCTGTAAGGTATTTGTTAATTGTTGTAACGTCACCGTTCAGTCCGCCATTAAAGCCGTTACGAGGAAGACATCTTTTATTTAAATCCCAACATATCGCTAAGGCGGCGAGGATGTGATTTAAATAAAATTGCCTTAATTTAAAAAATCTTGATTTAAAAAAAAAGGCAAAACGAACTACTGTCTATAGGCTGTATTGGCTGTAGGAAAACAAATAGACCTAATGCATAACCTATTTTAACAAGATAATGCGGGGCATCTTCTTCCCCGTGATCACATTTCATATTACTTTTAAATTTTACATTGTTTTTAATTGGAAACATGTATGTATACATATATATATATATATATATATATATACATATTTATGTAAGATTTATTTCGTTTAAGTTGTTTAACCAGTCGACAGCATTGTTCTAACAATAAGAATATAAAATAATATATCATACTCTAATGTTACCTTAAAGTTTATTATCTATACAAATATATTCATCATAATTATCAAAATCCCTTCACAAGTCCACTATTTTTTTTAAATTGAAACATATTTTTACTAAGTGGTAGGACTTCTTCTTACCTAGAAGCCTACTTAGGTACTGGTACCTTACCTATTTCTGTTCTGAAAAATCCTCCGTCCTGGGAAGCACCAGTAAGAAACCCACTGGGACTTTAAAAAAGATATTATAAGCAGGTAAATTTTTGTATATTTTATGGGAATTTATTGTAAAAGGGTATAAATCGCCCCAAGAATGAATTATTGACTCGGTGGTGTCGAGTAACTGGTACTACTAGCTTGTGTCTGTTACAAAATAAATATCACTTATTTTTGTAAAACTACTTTTATTTTTGTGTACGTACATTACATTTTCATACATATATTGAGAGGCCAAAGTTAATATATTAATTTCCTTAAAATTTTGTCACAGTGACTCTTTAAGTTTCAAATCATAGATTTCTCTTACGTGCCTCTTCTGTAAAACAAATATAATTTCAGTGTCAGCTGCGTGTCCCTATAGCATAATACCATACGACATTATGCTATGGAAATAGCTGAAGTAAACTAGTCTAGCTGTTTCAACACTGGTTAGAATTCTAATCTTTTTTACAGCATATGCTGTAGAACTAAGTCTGCTTGCTAGTTTTGATATATGGGGGCTCCATTGAAGCTTCGCATCTAGTGTGATTCCAAGAAAAATGGTGGTATCTACAAGACTCAGTTTCTCCCCATTTAAAATTACATTAGTATTTAATTGTTTGACATTTGGAGTCACGAATTTCATACATTTTGTTTTATTGCCATTTAAATGCAAATTATTAACATCGAACCAATTTACTAATTTAGATATAGCATTATTTACTTCGTCATATTTTAGTAACTGTCGACTTAATTTGAAAATTAAAGAAGTATCATCAGCAAATAATACTATTTTATGCTTATATCCTACTATGAAGGTAATTCATTAATACATTATACGAAAAACGGAAAGGGGACGAGAATTGAGCCTTGAGGCATGCCCATTTGTACCATCGACCCGGAGGAGCTCATATAATTAAAGACAACTTTTTGATCTCTTATTTAAATATGAAATAATTTACTTAAGTGCAGCCCTTTTTGCACTGTAGTTTTAAAGTTTCCTGATTAATGATTCACGGTGAACAATCGAAGACTGTGGATAGGTTGCAGAATATACCCAAAGCATCCTGTGAATTCTCACATGGGTATCGTAACCAAATTGGTGAGATTTTACAAATTATATCATCTCATGGGTATCGTAAGAGGCAACAGAGAAAAAATGAAATAACAGACCGGAAGAAAAATTTTACTGATTCCTGATGAACAACTCAAAATAATAAAAAAACTACTAATCTGCTTGAAAAGCGTGACAACTTTACTGAATCCAATCATGGCAACATTAACAAACAGGGGGATATGAGTGTATTTGAGGGAAGTTCTTATGTCATGGACTTATATTCAGCCATGGACTTTGTTAGGCCCTCATGATGAAAGATGATGATCTTAGCTACCTTTTTAAGTGGTAGAGCCATGCTGCAGCTGTCACATAGGTAACTAATGTGTGGTATCGATCGGGAAAAGGTCAAAATACCAGCGTAAAATAGCGAAATAACGCTATTGTGTTTCGCTTGATGAGTGTCCATTCTCCAGAATAGATGTAGGTGTTAATGGGCAACAGCGTCCACTTATGATTATCAACTATGAGCTCGTTTGCAACCTTTACTTGTTTAGGAAAAACCTTTTTGTGAACAATTGAGCGTTAAAATATTGGGAATGTATGAAGTGTACAAATGTAAAATTCGATATATGTAGCAAAACTTTCTTACAATTTGTATTAGTACTAGAACTGAGTGTTTATTAATGGTGATATTCTAATGGTAACGAAGCCTCCGTAGAAGCCGAGAAGCCGGGCTTGCCCTATAAAACTGCTCAATCAATAATATCTACTAATGAAATAATTCGTAAACTGTTTCAAACTATTTCAAATTTCCCGCGCGCTTCTCTATTCTACACAGGTCATGACCTCGTAGCCTTGTTATGTAACGTCAACACTAAGCAGATTGCTTTCAATTCGAATTACACTGATTCGTGTTCTCTCCCCGGTCGCGACAAAACTGTGCGATATTGCTGTCATAAAAAAGGAGTTGAGTTGAGCGATTAGTCGTCTCTCTCGCATGCTTGTGCTTTTTACCGGGCTTTCGAGAAGACGATCGCTCCCTTTCTAATCTGTGGCAAAATGTTCTATAATGAAATATAACTACGATTGTTTATATTATATTATATTTTATAATTATAGCAATTAGTATGGTGCCATAAGCCGGACTTTTGGTGTGAAGTTAGGAGTACGTGGGCGATACATTTGCAAGTTCACTTCTCACATTTCAATGTTTACTCTGTGTGTTTACTTGAGCGAATGAAAATTGCGAGTTGAAAATTTATGCTTTTTAAAGACTTTTAGAGAAAATGGAGGATAATAATGTTTCTTGTGATGAATTAAAGTGTGTTAAAGTGCTAATTGGGGAGGAAAAGGTAAAATCTTTAAAATTGTTTAAATCTCCACAAGTTCCTCCGCGGCACGTGCTTTCTTATCTCTGAAGCGCATCCATACTTATTTGAGAAATACACAAGGTCAAGGTATCTTTTAGACTTATCAATTATCGCAATTGGTACAGTTATAACATTCACCAACATTTTACGCGGACGTAATCAAATTTTTTCTTAAGAAAAAAAGTCTATTCGATTTGGAATATAAATAATTTGTTTTCTTTAATTTTGTTTTATTTTAATTTTAATTTAATTTTTTTTTATTTTACTTTGTGCTTTTCTTTTGTTTATGTATTGTATTGTACGTTAATATCTTTTTCTTTCGCTCAAGCAAACCCTAACGGCTTTTTTAAAGCCGCCGAAGGTATTCATTTCTGATACGTCATACAATCTATCTAGCAGTAGTATATATTCTGTGTGGTTTGTTAAATACTTCCACGACAGCACTGAAAATGAAACTGAAGACTGGTGACAGATCAAGATTGGTGTATTTTTATAAAACTGCTAAAAACATCAAAAACATATCTTGGGCTTGCCCTAGTTTGTAGCCCTAGCTTCGCCACTGTACTCTAATTGTAAATACAAAAATAAATCCAGCAATATATTGTATCGAATGATACTGACATCATTTCTTAATGCATTGTAAACGTCGCTTATTACGAATCGCATAAAAAAAGTTATTTTTTTCACTCTCTGTCATCTGTAATAAAACAATTGACTTAAATGCCCAGAAGACAAAAGAAACGCTTTTGTTAAGATCCTTTTGTCTTCATTCTTAAATGCAAACAGAATGGAATTAGTGCATGCATAATTAAGACATTAAACATAAAATTCGTTTTAAAGGAGTTTTTATTAAAAATATATGTTTAGGCTAAATATGGTCATTTGAGACGGCATCCAATCGCCTTCGACTTAGCGAATCACCCAATGGTGTTAGGTGTCACGCGCGTCGCGGGGAGGGGGCATCGGTATGCAGCTTCCCAGCATTTGGCGCTCGTGGGCGAAAACAGTAGCTTGAGAGCAGCGGTGCGGTCAATTAACGTATTTTGGTTACCGCTGCATATATTTCGCGCAATCAGTTTTTTGGGTTTATGGTCCAGATTTTTAGTATTTATGCGCGTTACTTCGCTACTGAATTGTGGTTTCGTGAAGACCGCCTCGGTTTAGTTTGTCTAAGTTGTACATTTGTGACAAGAGACTTATTTTGAATTTGAGTGATTAGAATAATTTCGTTGCAATTGTACCGTCGCGTTAAGAGCCTTTTGTGTGTTGACTCTTTAGTTGCTTTGCGTGTCAGCTAGGTTGATTTTGAATTCTTATTGCGACGTAGTATTTAATATAGTACGAAGGAATTTGGTTGTTGGTTGTAACGCTGAACTTTGTGACTCGTGAAGAGATCGCGTTAGTTCCCTATTTGTAATTTGGTGATAAATTAATCCGGAACCTTGAATATTGAACTTTGAACTACTGTTCGTTACTTGTGTCGGGTATCACGTGTTTGATTTTACGATGAACGTTGAATTAGTTGAGTTAAAGTTAGTTAAATGTACAATAAAATTGATAGACTGAAATAGTGACATGAAGAAAGAAGTTGTCACTTGGTGACGCCTGCTGGAGTGATGCAGCATTGTGGGGCAGCATGGAACCAGGACGCTGCCCGGTCACCTCAGCTAGGCCAGGTCACATAAATATACACACCACTAAACACCACTTTACATGCACCTACAACTACCTACGGCCTGACCGAGCCTTGGTGCGGTCTTAGCTTCGGATCCAGGTACGTACTGTTTATTTACCTAGCCTCATCCCTATTGTATAGTATGATAGGTCAACTGTCCATATGGCTATTTGGGCCAGAACCCTCGCCTGCTCGTCGAGGAGGCTACTATGGGCCCTAGCCAAGGCAACTTTGCAGGGGCAGCTGGGGGCCGTTACATTTTTGGTAGCAGAACGTGGTTTGGATTGGTTTAATTTGTGTCTACAATGACGCCCGGCCGTAATACGTAATAATAAAATTATTTTCCTTTGTTGCTTGCTTCCTTTGTTTGTTAGCGGGTAGAATTAAAAGCCGCGCCGTTAGGCTGCGCAAGCGGGAGTTTGTTAGGGCTAGGTACTCGTCAGGTAGGTAGGTAGTTGTTATCACGTAATCGGATAATTATTGTTATCGTATATTTATAGTAGATTAATTGTCGAAGAGTCGGTTGTCTGAGCGAGGCATTTTTGCTGATCGACTGTGGTGTGTACCTTTATTTGTATTGTTATTTGTATCTAATTTAATAAATAGTAATTTGTATTTGTGTAATTTGTATTTAACTTGATTTGATAGGAACTGTATTTGTAATTTGTTAATTGATTTGTATTTGAGCCGCGTAGTAAATTGTATTTAGAAGTGATGCCATCGCGCAGCCAAGGCAATCACCATGCCGTTTTGTGTCTGGGTGCGAACGGCGTTTCCTGTCAGGGCTCTCCCGGGCCCTTGACTCCCACGGGCGGGGGCGCTTAGCCGCGCCCCCTGTCGGGCGACGTTCGGCGCTCGCCTGTCAGTCACCGTGGTCCTGGGTTTGAAAGGAGTTCCTCCCCGAACCAGTCGGGAGGTTATTGCTCCAGGGGCGGGCGGGGTCTTCGCCCCCCCCTCTCAGTGTGTTGAGAGGGACTTCACAGCCACTCAGCAGTCGGCTAGACCCTTATCACCTCCGTCAGCTGAGTGGCCGCGGCTGGGGTCCACCGTCCCCCCTTTGATGCAGGCAGCCCCAGCTAGGTAGCTGCCGCCCTAGCTCCCACCACGGCCGCCTCCACTAATTTTTTGAGCCGTCAACAGCTCCCTTGTCAAACTGTTCTATTGCCGACGGCCTCAGTGAGGGTGTACAACCCGAGTGTCGATTGTTTAACGGTTCGCGCTTTATTGGATTCGGGTTCACAACACGGTGTGGCCTCCGCTTGGTTGTTGGGAAGACTAGGGCTCCCCGGAAGCGTTGAATCGGGCTGTCAGGGACTATAAGATTTGGTTTTCGTCGAGCACTTAATTAATGATGCTTTAAATTAAAAATGAAAATGCTTTCAGTTTTCCGCGAAATGTTTCATATTTGAGGCGGTTGTAATTAAGAAGGCGAATTTAATGTGCTCTTTGAAAACTTGTATATATGTTATTGTAACTGTATTTGATCATTGTGTTTGTTTTGTTGAAAAGAAAATAGAAATTTTATGATGTGCTCTTTGAATGCGTGTGCATATGTTTTTGTAATTGTATTTGATCATTGTGTTTGCTTTGTTGAAAAGAAAATTGAAATTTAATAACCCAATTTGTGCCGAATGGAATAAGAATCATTCCTCTCTTTGTTTTCACATTTTTATTGCCACTGTCGAAAATATTTATTTGGAAAGAGAAATAGGTCTGTCTCTTACGTTTATCGTTTTGTTTAATTTGTCTGTTGGATCTATGCGCATCGGTAAATTAATTTGTTTGAATTAATTTAGTAGTTGAACATTGATGCTTTTGAAATTTGGTTGAAATATGAGCATAGGACTACATGTCTGAAAGAGCTAGCTAGTTGTGAGATTATCAGATTGAAATCAGCTGCCGCACAATTGAGTAAATAATTATATGGTGGATGACTTGGTTATGCCTGCTTGCTTGAAAAATTCATACTAAGGACTATCTGTGCGTTTCGTTTGACTCTCCACAGACGCCGTTCATGTGGAACTTGTGGGTGCTCTCTGCACTGAAGCTTAGGTGGCCATGCTGGGCCGCTCCGTATCGCGTCGCTGTTTGCAGACCTGATCCGGTCAGATTGCGGAACGAATCATAGGGGCACAGATATGTGTTTGAAAGAGGTCGTCTGACTTCTGTCCAGTAACAGGACTTATTTAGGTGCTGCGATGTCCAGGAAGGGCATCCAGTGGAGGTTCGACCCTCCGGCTTGCCCACATTGGGGCTGTATTTTTGAGGCGGTGGTTAAGGTTGCAAGATCTGATGGGGTGCCTAAGGTGGCTTAGTTTTGGTTGTACAGTCAGTTTTGCAACGCGCTGTCGCGACCCTGTCCCGCTTGCCGGTTTGCTCGCGGACATAAGTCCTTATGTCCGGGACGGGGGTTTGTTTAGGCTAAATATGGTCATTTGAGACGGCATCCAATCGCCTTCGACTTATCGAATCGCCCGATAGTGTTAGGTGTCACGCGCGTCGCGGGGAGGGGGCATCGGTATGCAGCTTCCCAGCGCTTGGCGACCAGCTTTTTGGGTTTATGGTCCAGATTTTTAGTATTTGTGCACGTTACTTCGCTACTGAATTGTGGTTTCGTGAAGACCGCCTCGGTTTAGTTTGTCTAAGTTGAACGTTTGTGACAAGAGGCTTATTTTGAATTTTTTTTTATAGGATAAGGGTGACAAACGAGCACACAGTCCACCTGATGGTAAGTGGTTGCTGCGGCCCATAGACATCTACATCTATCCTCTATTACAAATCAAAATGTAGATGCGTTGTCACCTGTGAGGACTAAGATGGAATGCCTCATTTCCAGTAAAGAGGGACTCCGGCCACCTGCACTCACCAAGCGTAACGCAGAGGTAAGCCTCTATTTCACGCTGGTTTTCTGTGAGGTCGTGGTACCACCCCGGTTCGAGCTGGCCCATCCGTGCGACAGCAAAAGCTGCCGCGTGACTCTACCACTGTTAATGAATTTGAGTGATTAGAATAATTTCGTTGCAATTGTACCGTCGCGTTAAGAGCCTTTTGTGTGTTGACTCTTTAGTTGCTTTGCGTGTCAGCTAGGTTGATTTTGAATTCTTATTGCGACGTAGTATTTAATATAGTACGAAGGAATTTGGTTGTTGGTTGTAACGCTGAACTTTGTGACTCGTGAAGATATCGCGTTAGTTCCCTATTTGTAATTTGGTGATAAATTAATCCGGAACCTTGAATATTGAACTTTGAACTACTGTTCGTTACTTGTGTCGGGTATCACGTGTTTGATTTTACGATGAACGTTGAATTAGTTGAGTTGAAGTTAGTTAAATGTACAATAAAATTGATAGACTGAAATAGTGACATGAAGAAAGAAGTTGTCACTTGGTGACGCCTGCTGGAGTGATGCAGCATTGTGGGGCAGCATGGGACCAGGCCGCTGCCCGGTCACCTCAGCTAGGCCAGGTCACATAAATATACACACCACTAAACACCACTTTACATGTACCTACAACTACCTACGACCTGACCGAGCCTTGGTGCGGTCTTAGCTTCGGATCCAGGTACGTACTATTTATTTACCTAGCCTCCTCCCTATTGTGTAGTATGATAGGTCAACTGTCCATATGGCCATTTGGGACAGAACCCTCGCCTGCCCGTCGAGGAGGCTACTATGGGCCCTAGCCAAGGCGACTTTGCAGGGGCAGCTGGGGGCCGTAACAATATAATAAGCATTATATTTTATTATACAATAAACTTATGAAATTATGACATCCATTCCTTTAATTATTACAATAACAAACAGGTATAATTTCTAGTAGCACGTGGCCATTATGGATATTAGCAACCAGCTTCAGTCAAAAAGGCTACATAGGTGTTGTCGCTACGGTGGAGTGTGGTGG
Source organism: Parnassius mnemosyne (assembly GCA_963668995.1). Classification (NCBI taxonomy): domain Eukaryota; kingdom Metazoa; phylum Arthropoda; class Insecta; order Lepidoptera; family Papilionidae; genus Parnassius; species Parnassius mnemosyne. The sequence continues at coordinate 16,128,146 of CAVLGL010000013.1, read as the reverse complement.
AATCTTTCAAAGCCTGAGAAGTAAAAAATACTAACACACATCATAAAATTAAATACATCAACAAAATTACATGTATATATATCAACCAAACTTAAATCACATTATCGACGTTTTCGAACGATTTTACTTATTTCTCGTATTGAAAAAAAATAGTTTAGGTAAATATTGAAGTCTTTCAATATATTTACTGTTTTTCCTTATGACTACTGTTTATTACATATTTAATATTTTTGCAAGATGCCGGTTAGCCCTATATATTATCTATATATAATACAATGTATATCGCTGTAGTTTTTTTTGCGCGGCAACAGATGTGATCATGTGTCAACTCAGTACGAATAAAGTAATCATTGAGTGAAGACAGGTTTCTTTCATTATTTCACCTGCAAGCAAAAGTGCACCTTATTATCGAGTGCACATGGTTCTTCGAGCACGGATCATTCAACTTGCCCTATTTTAATTACGTAAATTTGCGAGTAGATGTAATTGGAGTTATTTTGAAAAATACGGAATACGGACTTATTAGTAAAAATAAATGAACATTATCGAAGAAAAGTTCTAAAGGAAAAGTGAATAACAGTGAAAGAAAGTTAAAAATCAGTTATTAGTAAACAAAATTACATTACACGGACAATTGAATTATAAAAACGTTACTTTTGTGCAACGGTAATCCTAAACGAAGTAAATTAAACTAAAATATAGTGAGTCGGCGAACAATTATTAGTGTTTATTAACAACTGTGAATGTTTTAAGGTGAACTTTGGACCTATTGGTAAGAATAATTACCTACCTACATATATGTTGAAAGTTAAGGAAGCTATTCGAAAACTGTGAATTACTACTAAAGTATTTTATTTGTATTGTTGTAAATAAAAGATATTAAATATGGAGAGCGATGAAAATCAAATGTTGCTACAAGTTGATACATTTGAAAAGGTACAAAAGACGTACGCTAATTACAAAAAATCGCCTAAGGACAGGATAACCGTAGGTTATATACAGAGTAGAATGGAAACTTTAGAAACATATTGGAAGGAATTTAAGTCCGGTCATGAGAAATTAGTTATGGCTGTTTCTAAAAAGCATAGACACATGTTACCGTATTTTGCGGAAGATATATTCGATAAATTTGAAGAATTATATTTTACGTACAAGGGCGAAATGAAAACTTCATTAAATAAATTAATGGTCGATATGAAAAAACCAGACGATCTGCACAAAATAGATGACATGAGACCATGTGGTTCCGGGAGTGATATAAAATTACCCAGTATTTCGATTCCAATTTTTGAAGGCAACTAAACGGAATGGCAATCGTTTCACGATCTCTTTATGGCATTAATACACAAGAATGAGTCATTAGAAGATGTTCAGAAACTACATTATCTTAAGAGCAGCTTGAAAGGAGATGCAGAAATTTTGTTGCGCCAGTTTTCTACTACGGATGCAAATTATGCTGAGGCTTGGTCCATTTTGAAAAAGCGTTATAACAACAAAAGGTACATTGCTAATTGCGTATTTAAACAGTTTTTTAGACAGAAAACACTATCTCAGGAGTCAGCTTCGTCCTTAAGGCAACTGCTCGATACGTCAATTGAATGTATGAATTCATTAAAAAATCTTGGCTTACCAATAGCGCAATGGGATGCAATCATAAACTATGTCATCGTGTCAAAGCTGGATCCTGAAACACATAAACAGTGGGAAATTACAATAAGTAGAGATAGTACTGATGACTTACCTGGTTTTGAAGTACTGAAGGCCTTCCTGGAAACACGTTTTCGCATGTTGGAGATGGTGGAACCTGAAAATAAAGCTTACAAACTAGTTAAACCTAAGACATTTCATGCGACTTCCACTAGCGAAAATAAATATTGCCCCTTCTGCAAAGAAACTCATTTTATATTTAATTGCAAGGAATTCGCTAAACAACCAATAGAAGAGAGATACAGCTTCGTCCAGAAAAACAACTTGTGTTTCAATTGTTTAATTCCAAATCATTCCGTATTTAAATGCAGGCAGTCAAATACGTGTAAAATATGCAACAGACGACATCACTCTTTATTACATCGTACATTTTATAAAACAAGCAGGTGAAGTAAGGGCAAATACAGAAGAAACTACAACAAATACACAAGAAGTTAGCAAGGTTACAGCACATATGTCAAGTGGAGAACAACCCGCTCAACAAGTTTTGTTAGCGACAGCATTGGTAGAGGTGCCTTCGCGAACGGGACAATTGCACGTCTTTCGGGCTCTGATTGATCAGGGCTCGGAGGCCTCATTCGTGACAGCGCGAGTGGTCGAGTTATTAGGTCTGAAGAGGACTCAAATCAGCGGCGTGGTGTCAGGAATTGGTGAAGGTAATAAAGTTTATATTAATCATTTAGTAGGATTACATATTAAGTCGAGGCATGAAAGTGATTTTTCTATTGATGTTAATGCTTATGTTATGAAATCGTTGACTCGTCGACTACCTGCTAGGGAAATAAGAGGGTACTATTGGCCTCAACTTAAAAATGTGAAGTTAGCTGATCCCAGCTTTAACGTCCCGGGTCGGATTGATATCCTACTCGGAGCTGACGTTTTTGGGAAAATTATAGATTTAAGTCTGCTAAAGGGACCGGGCGATGTAATCGCTCAACGCACACACCTAGGCTGGATATGGACAGGTGATATATACACAACTCCTACTAAAGCACAAAAAATTATTAGCTTACATGTCACCAGGCTCGTAGATGAAGACAACAATCTATTGAAAAAATTTTGGGAAATAGAATCGGAAAAATACACGAGTAAGAAAGCATGGACAAAGGAAGAAGAAAGATGTGAAAGACACTACATAGATACAACGACAAGGGATACATCGGGAAGGTATGTAGTCCATTTACCTTTAAAGCATAGTATTAAGGAAACAGTGAAGGCATGCGGCGAGACTAAATACCTGGCCATCAAACGATTTAAACAGTTGGAAAGGATGTTTATCAAGCATGAAGATTTGAGAACAGAGTATAGGAATGTGATACATGAGTACTTAAAGATGGGTCATATGAAGAAAGCTGAAAAAGGAGAGGAAGATGAAGCAATTTACTTACCTCATCATGCTGTCGTAAGAAAGGATAAAGACACTACAAAGGTAAGAGTTGTTTTTGACGCTTCAGCCAAGGGTTCCAATGGCCTCTCCTTAAACGACGTCATGATGATTGGCCCCACTTTACAACCTGATCTTCGTGCTCTTATCACTCGCTGGAGGTCTCACAAAATATGTGTTGTCGGCGATATATTCAAAATGTATCGTCAAGTAAGGATGACTAGCAAACACACAAATTTACAACGTATTGTTTGGCGAGATGATATTTCTGGAAACATAGAAAGTTATAAATTACTTACCGTAACGTTTGGAACCGCTGCAGCACCATACCTTGCTGTACGGTCTATACACCAGCTGGCTGATGATGAATGTGACAGGTACCCTCGAGGATCTGCTGTCGTTAAGAATTCGTTCTACATGGACGATTTAATGACCGGACATGAAGATCTGTCGGAAATAAAACAAATTTGCGATGAAGTTAAGAATCTGTTAAAAAAAGGTGGCTTTCAAATGCAGAAGTGGTCTAGCAATTCTGATGAGTTGCTGCGGTTTCTTCAAGATGACAAAGACATTTCGAAAACTATGGACAGCATAGAAATAAAATTAGATACGGTGATAAAAATACTTGGTCTTACATGGGACAGAAAAAGGGATACGTTCAAGGTTACAGTCAACTTACCGGAAACCAGGAAACCTGTAACAAAACGGTTAATATTATCAGATGTGGCCAGGCTTTTTGATCCATTTGGCTGGCTCTCTCCAGTGATTATCACTGCTAAGATTATGATACAGAGACTGTGGTTAAGTAATCTTGGCTGGGATGATGAACTACCTTCTGAGCTAGTAGAGGAATGGCTTAGTTACAGAGAGGCACTTCAAGAGCTGCAAGGCATTGAAATCCCACGCTGGATTAAAACGACGTCACGTTGTAAAGAAGTGCAATTGCATGGATTCGCAGATGCTTCTTCCGTTGCGTACGCAGCAGTGGTCTATATCAAGGTTTTAGATGAAGATGATAGGGTCCACGTCACAATGGTGGCATCCAAAACCAAGGTGGCACCATTGAAACAATTGACGATTCCGAAATTATAACTTTGCGCTGCGGTGTTATTGGCTATGCTATTGCACGAGTTATCTGGCCTATGTGATATACATATGGATCAAATATATGCCTGGACTGATTCAATGGTGGTTCTGTCTTGGTTACAGTCTCAACCAAGTCGATGGCAAGAGTTTGTTGGCAATAGAGTGTCGGACATAATTCAGTTGATAGACAATGAGAGGTGGTATCATGTTCAATCAACCGACAATCCCGCTGACCTCGCGTCTAGAGGGTTGGCGCCAATTGAAATGGCAAACAATGACATGTGGTGGACTGAACTAGAGTGGTTAAAAAATAAAGGAATGGATTTACCAAAGCATTATATACCTCAAACATATTTAGAGATAAAAAGATCGTTTAATGTAGTTTTAAAGGAAAAACCAGTTTGGGAAAGATTTTCATCTATGTTACGAATGAAAAGAGTTCTTGCATGGTGTTTACGATTTCTACATAATAAAAATAAAAATGAAAAGTATTTAACTACGGAAGAAATGAATGAAGTTGAAGAAAAATTTATAAAATACTACCAATACTTAGTGTACGAAGATGAAATTAGAGATCTAAATAAGAAAGGAAAGATAAAAGGTAGAAGTTCTTTGATAAGTCTTACACCTTTCTTAGACAAAAGGGGGCTTCTTAGAGTAGGAGGGCGACTAGCTAATGCTAATATAAATGAGAATGCTAAACATCCAATTATAATATCAAAAAGGCAGCATATTACTAAGCTTATAATTAACGAAGCCCACATAAGAACTCTTCATGGAGGTTTTCTTCAGATGCTTACATATATCCGCAGCAAGTACTGGGTAGTTAGTCTGAAGTCTGCTCTCAGAGCAATTATTCGTAATTGTAAGGTGTGCATAATTGACAAGGCAAAAATTAAGCAGCAGCTGATGGGCCAGTTACCACCTGCAAGAGTGAATCCAAATCGCGCTTTCTTCAACAGTGGAGTTGATTTTTCGGGACCTGTGCAATTGCGAACGTCAAAGGGCCGTGGTTACAAATCAACAAAGGGCTATATCTGTGTCTTCGTTTGCATGTCTACGCGAGCTATACATCTCGAAGCTGTTACGGATTTAACATCACAAGCCTTTATTTCCGCATTTAGGAGATTCGTTGCAAGAAGAGGTCACTGCAGGAACTTGTGGAGTGACAACGGCACCAACTTTGTGGGAGCCGCAAAGGAATTAAAGTGTATGTTTGAACAGGACAAGGCTAATCTGGCGAGGGAGGTAGCTGAGCTCCTATCAAATGATGGCACAACATGGCACTTCATTCCGCCGAAGGCACCCAATTTTGGTGGGCTATGGGAGGCAGGCGTTCGGTCGGTTAAGAAACATTTATCGAGAATAAACGGAACTACAAAGCTAACCTATGAGGAAATGGCAACACTATTGGCGCAGATAGAAGCCTGTCTAAATTCGAGACCTATCTGTCACTCCGATAACACCAGTGAAACACTGGATCCACTCACCCCAGGTCATTTTCTCATTGGTGAGCCAATAATTAATATACCCGACATAAATTATGAACACAAAAACGTAGGTATGTTATCTAGATGGCAATTTTTACAAAACAGGATGCAAGATTTTTGGCGGAGATGGAAATCTGAATATCTCCACTCATTACAGCAACGGCATAAATGGCAAAACACAGTGCCGTCTCCATGTATTGGAGATATCGTAATCATTAAGGAAGATGATCTCCCACCAGCGAAATGGCTATTAGGAAAAATTATAACACTACACCCTGGTGCTGATCAACTCGTCCGCGTGGCAACAGTGCAATGCAAGGGAAATAATATTCTTAAGAGACCATTGTCAAAGTTAATATTACTTCCAATGAAACCGAATGATGAAGAACAATGTCACTGCTAAGGGTTATACCTAAAAGTGGTCAGCTAATTTCACATTTTCTATATTACATAATTTATAAGTAAACTAAAATTACAATTATTTTAATAATATTTCATTACATCATATCACTGAAATATCTATATAAAAAACAAAATCATAAAAAAAATGGAAAAGATAAAATACGAACTTGCGTCTTCCTTTAACTTTCAATGTACCATGCTAGTAACAATAAGCCACCGAGGACTTCGCACCTAAACAATGTTGCAATGATAATGGGAACAATTTTTGTTATAGCTTATTTTAAGTTTAAATCTGTAAGCCTTTTAGCCTTAAGTTTGTGTATTTTTATCATAACATATTAATTACTTTATTGCATAAATAAATGTAAACCTATTTTTCGATTTAAGATTTACTAATATTACTTTGTTCACGCCTATTAGTTGTGTTATAAGTGCTGAAATGTTAAATTAATTTCTAAAGGTATTGTTACATACGGATACAGTCCACGTTTAGAATTATGAAAAAAAAATAGTGAAGTAATATAAATTAGCATTAAAAAATTATATTTAAGATTTATTGCTTGTTCTTTTCTACTTCACAATATATCTACTTAATCATAAGATTGTTAGAATAAATACTTTATGGTGCCTAGTCCTTCGATATTTTGCAAATAGTAGGAATTTTGTACAAGTGCCCTCTCTCCATATATGTGCTGCATGTTATAATACGATATGTTTAAACTTGAGCGAAAAGTTGATTTTACTGTCGATATTTCAATTCTCATGAACTGTATATATTATATAAGTTTAAAAGTTAAGGTATAAGTTGTAACTTTATTACATTACATTTTGTTTTGAATGTTTGTCTTTTTTGAGCACTTAGTTAAAAACTGTAGTTTTTGGAGGGCGGTATGTTTATTACATATTTAATATTTTTGCAAGATGCCGGTTAGCCCTATATATTATCTATATATAATACAATGTATATCGCTGTAGTTTTTTTGCGCGGCAACAGATGTGATCATGTGTCAACTCAGTACGAATAAAGTAATCATTGAGTGAAGACAGGTTTCTTTCATTATTTCACCTGCAAGCAAAAGTGCACCTTATTATCGAGTGCACAACTACATAATGGGTGATATAAACATATAATGATAATTTAGTCTTTTTTAACTATGTTATGCCTGGGAAAACCTACATAATACATTGTAGTGTATGTGCCTCCACCCTACTAGTAGTGTATGAAATACATGTACTCTTAAGTTTATTGATCATTATAATTAAAGTCTTGAACTGGGAACTACGTCTTATATTTATTCAACACCTTTCCGACATCACATGGCGACCCTGCCAGGCGGTGCCCTGCGATAATGCAGGCGCACCGCCGGGCCTATTTAAAATTAAAAAATAAATATAAATACTATTAAATTAAATAATGAAGTGAAACGACTGACAAAAGAAATATTATTACGGAACGGACGAAATACCGGATGTGACGAAAAATTAATAAATATGAATACAAGAAGAGGCCACAATAATAGTTGACTGAAAAATTAAAAACTATAACATATATGAAGTAATATAATATATTTATCTTTAATATAACTATGAAGGCAACTAAGAAAGAATAAGGAGAATAAAAAGTGATTTCTTAAATAATGATCAAAGACCAAAATTCGAGAAACGGCAAATTAATTTAATAAGGAAAGGAGCAGTCGAGCTTTGTCCAGTAAGATATGACAATTAAACCGAAAAGAAAAAAGAAGATATAAGAGGTAACATTGCATCAGCGTTATTTTTTAACATTTAATTTTAATTATTTTTTATTAAATAAATAAGTAATGCATTAAATATTAAATGTACGGTATTTACAAGTAACTTGAAAATATTTGTCATATTTATCATAATATTTATAATATTTTAGTAGGTATTAAAAATACAATATATTAAGTTACATTTTACGATGACAAGGTTCTTATTAAAGTAAATATATTTTTAAATTCAGCCTATTTTTTTCTGTTACAAATTTTATTTAAATGTAAGTATACAATTTTGAAAAGGGTTTTATAAAAAAAATCGCTATTATTATAAGTTATAATAATATTTCTTCTTTTCTGAAAGCATGAAAACCTTAAAGTAACTATATAAATAAATACATAACCTTTAATAAATGACCTTAAAGTTAATATAACCTGCTTAAAAATCAAAATTGGAAATAAATTAAGGTTTTGTTTAATATAAACTTAAGGTTTTAATAATAATGTTTCTTAACAAAGTTAAACACGGACATAAAAAGTTGACATATATTACCTCATTTTTGTACAATATTAAAAAGTATATATTTAAAAGATGTGAGGAATGAGAGAAGTATTCAAAATTGTGAATACGAAGTAGATAATTAGCTATTTCAGTGATAGTCGGGTGCGCAAACGAGTATTATGGAAATGCTAAAAAGTCAATGAGAACTTTTCGTAGACATCAGGGTTTTAGAAAGGATAAAAAGTACATATAATATGATGTCAAGTTAATTGCAAAATGCATTATTATTGTCGCCCACCTATATACCTACTTGATCATGTTAACATGTTGTTGTATGTAACGTTGGTTATTACCAAAAATGCGACAGGTTTAATGACGTACGAAATAAAATCGCATGCGTATCCTGAATTGACTCAATTATATTTTGTATAACCTGACCTGATCATGATCATGAGATTATAATCTTTTTTTTTAATGAAATTAATTTTATATTTTGTTTAACTGATTTATTTTACTCAATTTAGGAATTATATAAATTTAATGGCTAAATAACATTGTATTTTATTTTAACCTTCAATATTAAATTTATTATTATGTAATAAGATTCAGGGCTCATATACTCGTAATATTACTAGCTGTAATAAGGTATGCGGTCATTCGCGCTCCGAGCAGAGTGTTTATTATATTAATTTTTCATTATCTCTTAAACTATGCTTCCAAATAACATGCTATAAAGACCTAAGTTTATCTTCATAAAAATGTCTTGATGGAGTAACTTTCGTTTGTAAGGATTAATATACCATGCCTAATAATAACGCTCATAAATCACTTTTTAATTTTCAATAATATTTTTGTCACAAAATACCATATTGTGGCTTATGTATAAGAAATAGGCATTTTTAGGTGGGGCGAAACCAATATTTTTGTAGAATATTGTATTTATGTAATACTAAACGTTACGCCAGCGCACGCGGATAAAGCCGTTAGAGAGCGCCTTTCCTTCCGACTTGCTTGACAAAAATCAATATTTAAGGCTAGCTGAGAGTTATAGAATAATGCTAGATAGCCTATACAATTTTTCATGAATCTGGCTATTATAAACAAAAATAATTTTTCAAATCGGACTGGTAGGTCCAGAGATTAGCGCGCTTAAACAAACAAAAAACAAAAAACTCTTCCGCTGTATTATATTAGTAAGGATAGAAGTATAGATAATTAAATATTTCAATTCACAATGTAATTTACATGTAATTATAAACCATTTTTTTTTATTATATCTATCAAGAAAATAAAATGTAAAAAAAAAGTAAATAGAGAACATTTCTTTTTTTTTCTTAAATATCGGAGGAGGTGTAGTGTATGTGCCTCTAATCTACTAGTAGTGTAAGAAATACATGTACTCTTAAGTTTATTGACCAGTATAATTAAAGTTGAACTGGGAGCCATGTCTTATATTCATTTAACAACTTTCCGACATCACAACATTAAATACAATAAAAGAACAGTTTAATACCATGAAGATTATAAAGGCATCGAAAAAAGAAATAGATACAAGTAAAGATTGTATAACCAATATACGAGTAAATATGTAAATAACGAGGTAAGTAATATGATGAAAAATAGGATAAGTCTTATGCTGGATAGACATTCTATTCAGAGTTCGGTGACACCAGACATCTGTGGCTATTACTTTATAACAGCGTATAAGAAATGAAAGATCAAGATGAAGGTGTGAAAGAGAAGTATCGATGTAAAAGAAAAGAGAGAAAAAATAGTGATTTGAATGAATTGTGTATTTACTTGAAGATTTTGCGTGATAAAGTTAAGAGAGGTATAGTGAGACGTTATGCGATATATGTGATATAAATAGTAGAAATAATGGCAGGAATTACGTTATGGTGGGATAATGAGGTAAAAATGAAAATTGTAGCAAAGAAGAAAATATGGCTAATTCTGTATGAATAATGAGAAAAAGAAGGGATAAAACGTAAATTTATGCTGCTGAAGTGGGCAGCAGAGACGACAAGGGAGAAGGACTCCATAGACTGAAGTTAATCGATCAAAAATGGAAATATATTGAAATTGGGCTAAAGTAAGTTTTCCCTTATCCGACGAGAATGTATGTGTAAATATATGGATATAAATAAGTTGCGAGAGAGTACTTAGCTTGTACTTAGGTCTTTAAAAATTCAAGGCATCAGTTCTGTATATATTTTGTAAAAAAATATATGTATATACGATATAAGACCACAATCAAATTTGAAGGAAGGGAAGATTTAGGTCGTTAAAAATTGAATGTACAATTTGAATAAACAGAGCATTCTTCAAATTTGCCACTTGGCACATTCATGAATTCCCAGGTGCAAATCCGATTTACCTTGTTAACCTAACGATGCATTTGAAAACCCTTGCTCTCTCAAGCTCTTATTTGCTACCCGACTAGTTATCAACGAGTCGAAATCCTTAATTTACGATGCATTACATTTTATGGTGTATAAGAACAATATCGTAAAAATATTTCTTATCACGTTTCAACAAATATAAACCTACTAATATGATAAAGTAAGCATATGATAATAAAACCAAAAATTGACCACAAAAATAGTTTAAAAATCCAACTAGGAGCAGCGATTTGTCAATCCTCTCAGTGGCCCTGTGGTAGCAGCGTTGACAAGTTTGGGCTCCACGGACATTCATGTAAGAAAAGTGCTGGTAGGTTTTCACGGCACGGTTCTTTGAAAGATGTCATCCGAAGGGATCTTGTCTCTATATATGTTCCCTCGGTTTTAGAGCCTTGTGGAATACTTAGAGACGATGTCAGGAGACCTGACGGTATGACATTGGTCCCTTGGGGGAGAGGTAAAGCTCTAGTGTGGGATGCTACTTGTGTAGACACTCTGGCGGCCTCTCATCTCAGGAGTACCTCGTTTAGAGCCATTGTGGCATCAGAGGCAGCTGAACTGAGTAAGTGGCGCAAATATGAGTGTCTGAGAGATGACTACATATTTGTGTCATTTGCTGTAGAGACTATCGGTCCGTGGGGTCCACGTCTGTGAAGTTCCTAAAGGAACTCCATCCGCGGCTGGTCGTTGCTGCTGATGATAAGAGGGCTGGTTCTTTTTTCGCTCAAAGGCTAAGTATAGCCATCCAGCGGAGAAACGCAGTCAGCGTTCTTGGCACGATACCGCGGGGAGTAGGACTCTATGATAATAAAGTTACTAGTTTTATTTTTTTATAGTTTTTAATATTGTGTATTATGTTTTGAAAATAAATTGTTTTAAACCTTGAATTAAACATTTCTAAAATAATTAAATAAGAGTCTTTCTTGACATGAGTATAGCAAGCACAGGTGTACTTTTTATCATAGTCCGATGATAAGGCAATCCGACACGATCAGAGAGAGACCAGGTGCAGGACCAAAAGCTTTACGTACTTTCCGAGGAACGAGGGTGAAACATCGCCAACATTATGACTTCGGGCTGCTTCTGAGATATCTTGACGAAGAAACCCAAAAACTGATTTTAGCCCGACCCCGTATTCGAACCCGGGACCTCATAGTCAGCAGTCGCGCGTACGGCTACTATACTAACAAGGTAGTTATATTTTACTTCGTTTTAAGGCAAAATATTTAACTTTTTTAACTTTTTATTAAATTTAAGAAAATAAAGATATTGCAATAAACTTTCATAATTATATAATTTATTTAATTACTTAATTAATTTAATTTTTTTAAATTTTTTATGAAACTGAAGTAGTAAATGAACTTATCAGCCACCTGCGGCTGCAGACGATGTACACTTGCAGCCAACTTTATTCTAAGAATACGCCAAATGTGATGTCAGCCCTGAGGGTTAAGATGAAATGCCTCACAATCTGTTATTACACTGGCTCACTAGTTTTCTTTTTTTTTGCAGACAGGAAGATAGCAATGAAGCACTGCTATTTGGCGATGAAATTGAATTCAGTAAATTAACTAGATGTTTATTTTAGTAGTCTACAAAATATTATATTATATTGGATAAAATTAAAAAAAATAATATGTGATGTGTGATATATTTTATTTCTAACTAGCTATTCCTCGTGACTTCACCCGCGTGGAATTTAGATATCAGGGGTATGATTTTTTTTGCGTGGAACCCTAATTATTAAATTATATTAAATTAAAGATAGCCTAAGTTACTACTTATAATATCAGCTATCTGCCAGTGAAAGTCCGTCAAAATGGGTCCAGCCACTTCGGAGATTAGCCGGAGCAAACAGACAGACAGATAGACAGACAAAAATTTTAAAAATCGTTTTTTGCATTTCAGTAAAAAGCTGTCTTTTAAAATTACAAACAGACGCTTCAATTTTATTTATATATATTTATTTATATATATTTTTACTTATGATATAGATATTTTCAAAACTGGACAAACATGAGCTTCTTTAACTTACAGCTCTATGATTTCGTAAGTAAAATTTAACTGTCTGTTTGTAATATCAAAATAACAGCTTTTTACTAAATGAATATGAAAGTATATACGGTACTAATAACAAAAAAACCCGTTTTCAAAGTTTTTGTCTGTCTATCTGTATTTCCGAAACTGCTTGACCAATTTTGACGAGACTTTCACGGGCAGATAGCTGTTTTCATAAGAAGGAACTTAGGTTACTTTTATTTTAGAAAAAAAATAGGGTTCCGCGCGAAAAAAAAACCTGAAATCTAATCGAAATAAACTCCACGCGGGCGAAGTCGTGGGGACAGCTAGTATATCATACTACTAATATCATACTGTTTAAAGTTTTTGCTATTATATGATTTTTTATTTCTTGCTTGTTGACTCTAACATGACGATGTGAGTTGGAAAATGAGCGGCAGTAGGCTTCCCGATATCAACTTAACATATTAATAATAAAAAATAAAAATTTTTGTACAACCGACTTCAATATAAATTATTAAAAACAATTCAATAACTATGATCAGGCCTTGTTTATATGGGACCACATGAGATGCGCCAGCATAAAAAAAGAACATACGGTCGAATTCAGTACCTTCTTCTTTTTGAAGTCAGTAGAAAAAAGCGTTGCAGCTATGACAAATATACCAATCTATTAGGCAATGGGGAAGTTGAATGTTCTGTGGATCTGTGTACTTTAATGGGCTGTAATTATTATAATGATAATGTACGTCATATGTTGGAGTCGGATTTATAGGTCCGACACCTACATATGACATACATCGTTTATATGAGACACATAAGAAAACGAGATGTACCAACTGTGTGACTTGCCTAGCATACCGTAAAGGAAACTAATGGGTATACGATTGTAATTGTGTGTTTTTTTTAATAGAATAGAGTGACAAACGAGCACACAGTCCACATGATGGTAAGTGAATTCTGTGACCCATAGACATCTACAATTATCCTCAATTCTAGAATCAAAATGGTGATGCGTTATCACCCCTCAGGACTAAGATGGAAGGACTAAGAAGAAACGAGGCGTTTCCAGTAAAAAGGATTTCCGGTTCTCTACACTCCCCATACAAAACATAGCAGCATTAAGCTCATATTTTACGCAGGTATTCTGTGAGAGCGTGGTCCTACCCCGGTCGAGGTGACCCATTCGTGTTACCACCATAATAAAGCTTCACCGGGGCTCTACCACGTAAACAGTGTAGGCGAAAAGCTAGACTTCTTTTACAAAATTTCATCTATTCCCATATTTGCCTATACACTTGGAAATTACAGACCTAAAATTTTGAACACTATATTTTGCGTATGTATATGTCGTTTCATACCAAAAAATCTCCTAAGCTATAAATTCTTAAAACAACAGCAACACAACACACATCTTTAATCGGGCCGTTTCTAGTCAATTACCTTTAATCAAGTTCGTGACTCTGCATTTAAAAACACATAGGAGCGGCATTTTACTACTGTCTTCTACACATTAGAACGTCCTTTTGTTTTATAAAACTGAAGTGACAAACGACGTAGAGGCTAACTGATAGTATAAGTAGCGGCACGAAAGTCTAGCGGTGACCGTTATTGCGCATAAGTCGCGCTGATTGGCTCATTCGCATTCTTGCAATTCAATTCGTGCGCGTACCCTCCACGTTTTCAGTGCCGCGAACTGTGAGTGCCCACAAATAAAGATGCATGAACATATAATAAGCATTGTTATCTCTGATAAATAGGACGGAATTCCTCACGGCTTGTTATTATACTGCTTCTATATACCCTGCAAACATTTAAATGTGTTTAGAAAATCCAGATCGGATTCTCTGTTATTCGCGCATAAAATAACAGACACGCATTTTGTCCAATTGTAAAATGTGTTAATGATGCAGGCATTGTTGAATTAGATTAACTGGTTAACTATTCAAATTATTATTAATTTTTCTTGCAGCTCACCAAATAAAATGCCATAGAATGATGAAGCAAAGAAATAACAAAAATTACAGTAACATTTAAAAAAAGAAGAAGTATTCTTTGTTTGAAAAAATCGTATTTTCAAGACAATTTCAAGTGAAAACATCAAGCGTAATTACTAATTTTAATATTACGAGGGTGGATTGAAAAGTACTCGGCCTAACCAAGAAAATAAACAAATACTAAATCAGTTATATTTTTATTTTTCTACATAATCACCATCAAGTTCAATACACTTTTGCCACCTCCCCTTCCAAGCATTTAGACCGTTGAAAAAAAATGATTCTTCCTTAGAGTCAAAATATGCGTCTACAGCTGCTTTGACCTCGTCGTTTGTCGAAAATCTTTGACCTCCCAAGTGCTTTTTTAGGTTAGGGAACAGAAAGAAGTCTGATGGTGCCAGATCGGGTGAATACGGCGGATGCGGTAACAGTTCAAAGCCACAGTTGTGAATTTCAGCCATTGACTGTACTGACGTGTGAACACGGGCGTTATCTTGATGAAACAGGACTTTTCTTCTGAGCATTCCTCGACGTTTTTCTTTTATTTCCTCTCGTAAACGACGTAGTAAGGTGCAGTAGTAATCAGAGTTTATATTCTGACCCCTTTCAAGATAATCAATCATAATCACACCTTTCGAGTCCCAGAATACTGAAGCCATCACCTTATTTGCCGACAAAATCGACTTAGCCTTTTTAGGGGGTGGTGAACCAGGTCTTCTCCACTGTTTTGATTGTTAATTTGTTTCCGGTGTACAGTAATGAACTCATGTTTCGTCCATAGTAACAAAACGATTCAAAAAATCATCTGCATCGGCTTCAAATAACTCCAAACAGTCGCGTGAAATAGTCAATCGCGTCCTTTTTTGTTCAACTGAAAGCAGTCGCGGAACCCACCTCGCAGACACCTTGTGGAAATCCAACTCGTTGACAATGATGTTTTGAGTTCGTTCATAAGAGATGCCTATAATTTCGGCTATCTCTCTAATTTTTAATCTGCGGTCTCCCATTATTAAATCAAGTACTTTTTTAATATTTTCGTCAGTGGTTGACGTCGAAGGCCTTCCTGAGCGGGGTTCATCTTTCACACTCTCTCTCGTCATTATCATTGTCATTACAGCCCTTCACAAGTCCACTGCTGAACATAGGCCTCCCCCAAAGAATGCCACAAAGCACGGTCCTGAGCCACCTGCATCCATCGACTTCCTGCATATCTTACCAGGTCGTCACTCCATCTAGTGGGGGGACGCCCTACACTTCGCCTGCCGGTACGAGGCTGCCACTTGAGAACCTTTCTTCCCCATCGGTTGTCATATCCCCGAAACTCTTTACCGCTGCACTGGAAGATGTTTTTCAAGCTTCTGGACTGGAAAGGATACGGTATCAACATCAATGGCGAGTACATCACTCACCTTCGATTTGCCGACGATATAGTCCTTATGGCAGAATCGCTGGAGGACCTAAGCACTATGCTCAATGACCTCAATAGTGTTTCCCAACGGATAGGTCTTAAGATGAACATGGACAAAACAAAGATCATGTTTAATGTCCATGTCACACCTATGCCGGTAGTTGTTGGGAACACTAAGCTCGAAGTTGTTGACGAGTATGTTTACCTGGGACAAATAGTCCGACTAGGTAAGTCCAACTTCGACCGAGAGGTAAATCGACGGATTCAACTCGGTTGGGCAGCGTTCGGGAAATTACGGCACATCTTCTCGTCAGGTATACCTCAAAACTTGAAAACGAGACTGTACACCCAGTGCGTGTTGCCAGTGATGACATACGGAACTGAGACGTGGTCCTTCACTGCTGGCCGGATGAGGAAGCTCAAGGTCGCTCAGCGAGCTATGGAGAGGGCTATGCTCGGAGTTTCTCTGCGTGATAAACTCAGAAATGAGGATATTCGCAGTAGAACTAGAGTGACCGACATAGCCCAACGGATTAGTAAGCTGAAGTGGCAATGGGCCGGCCATATAGCTCGAAGAACCGACACTCTCTCTACCACGCTTAAATTCTGCTATCGATTTTTTGACGGATGAATATGACAGAGCACAATCGCCTAATGTACTGACCGTGTCATCATGGATGGCTTTTGATGATAGCCCCTTCTTATGGAGGTACTTAATGACGGCACGCTGCTCGATTTGCTCCATTCGCGGAAATTATGTCCGATTACTTTGTTAATAAATTTATAAAATCACAACTAATTATCGCACACGTTTCGAACTTCACACAATGAACTAGTCTGAACTGAACTAAATAATGTGGGTAGATTTGATTTTTAGAATTGAATGGATCTGTGTTAGGCCGAGTACTTTTCAATCCACCCTCGTAATTAAAATGTTTTCTTTCTTTACCCGGTCATGTTCAAAACCATACAACCCAAATTTTAATTAATTTAAATAGAAATATAGTTAATAAAGAACCCTATCTAACTTATGGTTTTATTTTACAATAAGAATACATTTAATAATATATGTCTTGCAATATTACCGATTTTATTTTAGATACGAATATTAACTGATGATTTTTATGTAATGATGCTGTAACAGTTTTTGTTTTTGTTTTTATTTTAGTGGCTAGACGCTATAGTGAAGTTATCATTATATTGCAGCTAGGCAAATATAAAAGGTTCGCCTTAACGGAAGAAAACGCGAACGAAAAGACTTTTCGTTTATTTATTAAATATAAGTAAAGTAACTTAGACAAGTATACTCATGAATTTGTGAATTTTATGTTACGGATTCTCTGTATATGAAATCCAAATTAATTTTCATTACGGAATCTTAACCTGCGGTACAAATTAAGGGCGCTGAAAATTTCGCTTTATTTGAGGCATTAATTAAAAAAAATATAGATGTGTAGATTTATTTTCTTCTACAAACAGGACTTTATTAAAATGTCTTAAATAATAAAAGAGCTAGCATTTCTTATGCTATTTTTATAGTTCTTTCGAGTTCAGAATCAACATAAATAGCAAAAATGTAATTTAAAAGTTGCAACATGACTTTAATGGAGATGAGTAACTTCATCTTGTTACGGCTCTGCTTCGTTTGTGTTGCGGCGCTGCGGGCCGTGGGTTCGAATCGCACATAGAGCAAGTATTTGTATGGCCTACAAATAATTTTTTCCGGGTTTTGATGTTATCCCTGTACAATTAATGTTCGTAAATTACATACACGTTACAGGAGAAAATGCTAATTTTCGGGGGTAGTTTTTTTTACCGCTTTTCTTTAGTTTACTCTATGACGTCATTGTATTGACAGCCTTCAGTTCCTGCAAGTCAGCTTTAGATTTACAAGATTCAAAACAGCATAACGCTTTCTTGTTCCTTAAAACTATTCTAAACCTGGCTTAGCTTTACAAAGTTCATCGCATAATTGAAATAAACCTTCCTGTTCTTTCGAGCTACTCGCACTACGATACAGTCATTGGCACGGTTTTGAACCCTGCTCGCTTTACGGCACTGTCGCAGATTACTTGCCTCCTTCTCGACTTATGGCAGACTACAAGATCCTTCTGGCTCTCACCTTCGTCGACGACAGAGAATACACCACATCAATTCCTCTATTCCATTCCACTGGACGAGGAATTGATGTGACAGCGCTGTGGTAGCGCTATAATAGCGTCAAACAAACGGTAGAGAAGTCTAAATCACGTTATCAAAGTTTTTGAACAACCATTTATTTTATATAGAACAAGATCCGTACTACCATTTAGAACGTTGGCCGCTCCTTAGGCTGAAGAGCTTGCCAGGTGGAAGTTCTCCTCTTTCCACCATCACCCCATATGACAACAATCTAAACAAACCATTAATACTTGAGGTCATACACTCATTAATTTAAATTTCACATCATTTGCTGACTTTTATAAACATTAAGAACCTTATTAATTTCGCAAGCGTAGATAATGTTTTTAGTCTGGGAGCTTTCATTATTTTGACATAGCCAGCGGGTGTAGGTGACATTAATTTTTGCACTCTGAAAGATGTTATGTTACATTTTTCGCTTAAATATTTTTGATCATGATAAATAACTGAATAGATATTAGAAAGCTTAAATTGTATATCGCTCCACAAGAAAGCGTTAACTAGATGAAAATAGAAAATCAACTAGATTAATAACAAACTACCTAATAAGTTATGACTTCGTAAGTTTTTATTTTTAAACTGCTCTACTTTTTACTGCCTCTTGGGTTTAGTAATCTTTACCCACTTATGATCTTAAGCTCCTGGGTTCACATCACGGGTCTTAAGGTATTTGATTTGCATCCCGATTTGTGTCAAAATCAGTTAATGGGTTTTTCTGACCGAGCAGTCCTCAGTTAGGATGTTGGCGTTGTTACAACCCCTTTACTTAAAGCCGTTGATCCTGTGCCTGATTTCTCTCCGATCGTATCGGATTACCGTTCCATTAGAATATCTGAGTGAATATCTGTTCTACGCAGATAACTAGTCTCCGTTGAGACTGGCCGCCTTGGCCGAATTTCTGTTTGAGGGACGTTTATATTCATATTATTTTTAAAATGATTATCAGAATCCATTCATTCTGCGGCTATGTATAGCTGCATCGTGGCTCTACCACGTATAAAATTAATAATCGTTAGTAATTTAAGCTTTTATCTATTTTGAAATAGTTACTATGTATACAGTTTATACCTTACTTCTACTAACACGTGACAGCTTCTTTCATTTTTCTAATAGACTTCGCTTTCAGCTGTGACAAGATCAGTTCTTCATTGCGCCTATTTTACACTCATCATTGATAAGAGAAAAAAAAATACTTCCTCGTATTATTTATTTACTTGGTACTTTTTATAAAAGAAGGGTTTGTATCTTGTGTTATTATAAAGTACCAAGTAAATCAATAATATTAGTAAGTAATTTTTTTTATGTGGAAACTCCTTTAGAATCGCCGTTCACTTAGCGGTCAGCCACAGCAGAGTCTAGATCACTTGAAGATGCCTCGTGTAGAAGCGAAACAATTGTGGTATTGTCGTCAGTGGTATGTCTTTCATAGTGTAGTGGTGTTGGGAGTAGTGGTGCTGGGATTAGTGGTAACGGTGATAGTGCACGCAATTGAGGGAGGGTGGGAGGTACTCTTTAAACTAGGTAAGACACATCATTTTATTTTATCGAGCGGATGTACGCGAAGTAATTTTTACCAACTTTAGAATAATCCAAGAGGACGTCTCATCTGACACTATTCCGGTAGTATACCAAACATCAGTTTAAGTGAGATTAGAATGACTCTTCAGAAACACGGCAAGGTCCAAGGTGAGATTGAAATGACAGGGAAGCTTTTAAAACGAGTTAATAACTGATACTTAAATTCCTTCAAAAGCTGTTCAATTACGGCCTCCATGGTGACGTTACTCCCGACGCTTCGAGCAGGAGTGCGGTGGTGTTGTTCTTAAACTACCTAGTTGAAAAATAATAGAACGATTTCCTCTCGCACGTAGATCTTCGCGAATAAGCCAGTATTCGGAAATGCTTTAGTACCACAGAACACATATATAATGACAGACTGAAGACTGAAGAGTATAATTTGTGTGTTCTAATGGCCTACGTATGAAGAAGCTTCTGAGGAATCAGTTCATAGCCGATGAAGTCAAGACGGCTGTTTCTTTCTCGTTCAAATGAAAAGTACAGCTATTCAGCGATTAAAGGCAATCAGATTTTTGGCACTATATCGTGGGAAGTAGTTCTATTTGGTAACACATTTATGTGAATTAAGTAATATTTGAAAGTAGTCTATCGATTCAGATGGGAAACAAAAAAGATAATCAGTCTTGCAAGTTGATGTGAATACTTTATGTGATGTGAATCTTTTACTCTTTTAGTTGGAATATCAAAATCCACTTTTTTATTAGATAAGGTAATAAGGTAAGTGAATGATGTGGTCCACAGACTTCTACATCTATCCTCAATTAAGAATTAAGATGCGTTGTCACCCCTGAGAACTAAGATGGAATGCCTCGTTTTCATTAAAAAGGGTATTCGGATCTTTACACTCACCATACGATATATAGCAGCATGAAGCTGCTATTTTGTGCGAGTGTGTCGGTTTCTGGTCGAGCAGATCCATTCTTGCCATAATATAGCTGCACCTTGGCTCTACCACTATTCCATTTACAGTATTGCTATGTGAATTACTATAAGAAGTACCTGAAAACAAAAGAAAATTTTATTTACATCCCATTCCAAAGTGCACTACTTACTTATCTTCACGCTCAATCCCTGACGGGGTAGCCAGAGAGAACAGATCGCCAAGTGTCACGATCCTTACATACCTCTTTCGCTTCTTTCAGATTCATTATCTTCTTCATACATGCACGTCTAGGTATCCGAGTACTCTTGACCCTCCCCTCTTCGAGTAATTTGCTCACATGGTCTTCGAAAGTTAGTCTCGGTCTACCTCGACACCTTTTAATATTTACTTCCGCGCTATATATTTTCTTCACTATTCGGTCTTCACTCATTTGCTCAACGTGCCGAAACCATCAAAGCACGCCCTTATCATTTTTTGTGATAAGGTCATCTTTCAAACCTGCCATATTGTGAATCTCTTCGTTTCGCTTTCGGTCGGCCATGGTAACGCCGCACATTTTACGAAGAGATCGCATCTCCACTGCATTCAACTTACTTTTATGCTTCTTCTAGCATACCCAGGTTTCGCTGCCATATAACAAAGTCGGTACCATCACTGCGTTATGTATTGCAAGGCGTGCACTCTTCACTACGCCTTGCCTTTTGACTAACGCAGTCAGGGCACCATTGACTTTGTTCCCGGCAGCGACACGCCTGTCCACATCTAAATCACATCTTCCATCCCTGCTAAAAGCACTCCCCATGTATACAATTTCATTTACCTGTTCTAGACATTCCTGATTTACCCATATTTCACACTTCGTTCTCTCTTCGTCCCTTTCAAATACCAGAACCTTAGTTTTATTAGCATTCAAACGGAGACCTTTAATTTCACATTCCTCTTTCATACACGTTACTAATGCCTGCAGTTCTGCATCATCAACATACAGCATACAATTTAATTTAATGTCACCCAATTTCACAACCAAACGGCTATCTTTCAGCTTCTGTAAACAGCTGTCGAGATACAGTATGAACAGCCAGGAAGACATGACATAACTCTGTTTTACGCCCGTTTGGACGCTAAACATGGGTTACAGGTCATGCCCTACTCGCACACAGGCTTTACAGTCACAGTAAAGTGACTGCACAGCCCTTAGCAATCTACCATCCACACCATACCCCGGCAACAGTTCCCACATTTTCTTCCTTACAACCTTATCTAATGCTTTCTCAAGATCCACAAAAGCACAGTTAGCAGACAGAAGCTTCTCCGTGATCA
The DNA here is from genome assembly GCA_963668995.1 of Parnassius mnemosyne. Lineage (NCBI taxonomy): Eukaryota > Metazoa > Arthropoda > Insecta > Lepidoptera > Papilionidae > Parnassius > Parnassius mnemosyne. The sequence goes on along the minus strand of CAVLGL010000013.1, from coordinate 16,106,051 downwards.
TGCGGAGAGAAAACATTTGATCCGTGCATCCTTTTCCAGGTCTAAATCCGCATTGTGCCTCTCATAGAAATCTTTCCGATTTCTCTTGCATCCTACGTGTCAAAACCTTCGAGTAAACTTTACTTACTAAACAGGTCAAGCTGATCGCCCGATAGCACCTACAGTCAAAATGTGAACCTTTACCTTTATATAAAGGCACAATGACTGCGGATCGCCAATCATCCGGGACATCCCTCGTCCGCCAGTACAAATTGCACAGCAGATGAAAGCTGTCCCACACGCGAGGCCCACCATACTTGACCATTTCAGCAGTAACTCTGTCTAGTCCCGCAGCCTTACCACATTTCAAACTTTGAATCGCACGTTCAATCTCTTTCATACTGATGACCTCAGTGTTATCGAGGTCCGGGTCTGGCGTACCAGTCACGGCGTCACCCCCGGATCCCTCACTAAGATCATCACATGCATACATTTCTCTATAAAATTCGCTCCATCGCTGCATGACGTCCGATTTTTCTGAGAGAAGGTCATTGGTTCTCGAAAGCACTTTGTTCATTCTTAAGGCCGTCGCACCACTTCGGGTCCTTCCAACCTCTTTCCAAAAGAGTTTGGAAAGAGGTTGGAAGGACTCCTTAAAGTTGTGCGACAACCTTTCGTCCGCTTCCATTCTACACCTTTCACGCACTTCCTCAATCAATGTTTTCGTATGAACTTTCTGCAGCTTATATCTTTCTTTTATCTTCTTTCTTATATCCTTATCATTACTAGAGGCCAAGTAGTTTAACCATGCTTTCTTCTTCTTCTTTCCAGCTTCTTTCACTTCATCATTCCACCATGCATCTCTTCTTTTACTACTACCTCTTTTTATCGTTTCACACACTTCTTCCGCTGTAATTACTTACCATTCCATCCCTAAGGTTCTGCCAAGTTCTTTCCACACATTCTTTTCTGCCATCGATGGTGTCAAGCTTTTCCGCTACCCTCGCATGATATTTGTCCCTAGTATCCACTTCCTGAAGCTTCCAGCTTCTGATACGACAGACCGACTGTGGTTCTGTCACTGCCGTCCGGTAGCGCCAACCCGCGAACAGACCCCTAAATCTAGTAACTACTAGATAGTGATCCGTTCCCAGGTCAGCATCCCTGAACACTCGCGTATCCATCACCTGTTTTCGCAGTCGGTCATCCACCAGGAATAAATCGATCATACTTCTCTCATTCTTTTTTTCTCTAGCATACATATGGATTTTCTTGTGATTAAACATAGTGTTTGTCACAAGAAGACCCTTTTCCTTGCATACAGCCAGTATAAGCTTACCAGCATCATTAAACCTTTTATCGCCAAACTTTCCAAGCACCGACTCGTACCCTGGTCGAGCGGTACCAACACATCCATTCAAATCACCACATACAACAATTCTTTTGTTTCCCCTAACTAAATCTAGAACTTCTCTTACATTCTCCCAAAACTCCTCCAGCTCAGCCCTAGACGACGAAGCTACCGGCGCATAAACAGCCAAAAGGAATAACTTCGTCAGTCCCAATTTAAAGCGAACCCAGAGAAGTCTTGAGTTCACAACCTTATATTCAGTCATAACATCGACCAATCGAGATGACAGCAGTATCCCCACTCCCTGGCAGGCCCTCTCGCTCTCCGGGACTCCGGACCATAGAGCTAACGTCCCGCCAGGGAGCTCTTCAGTACCACTGCCCTTCCGTTTGGTCTCCGACATACACAAGACATCTAATTTCTTATATTATTTCGATCAGCTCATTCGTCTTATCTCTCATGCCTCCTAACATTCCACGTGCCAACTCTGCACTCTGTCCTCCACCTTCCGCCGTGTCGGGCTGTACGTGACGGGTGGCGGTCCCCATCGCCGCTTTGCGCGCTGAATTTCACACCAACGGGGACGAGCTGGTGTGCGTCGCCTTGGGGGGACGCTCTAACCCTCGTTGGCATGGGTGCGCAGCTGTGTAGAATTGCAGCCCTGAAAAAGGCTGGTAGGCGTCGCGACGAGCACGCTTCTACAATGAGGGGGTCATTGTTGAAGCATGCTCGTCGCGACCCCTTCCAAATTCCCCCTTCGAAATTTTATTTACATCCCATTTCAAAGTGCACGATAATTCAAAATATTTACTTTTTAAATAAGCATAGTATATTGATAGCAAACATGAACGCTGGAGTAGAATCAAATCTAGTTAGTAATCAGAACATCATTTGTTGTGCCTTCGGCGACAGAACTAAATGCATTTTCCACTCTAACTACGAGAAATATAACTAGGTCACCTTTACGCTTGCACGAATTTTATCGCCAGAGGTTACGAAATTTTGAGATCTCCCAAACACATCATAATATAGTAAACATAATTTTTAGAAACTTTGCATTGATATTATACATCGTCATACGAGTTTTGAACTATTATTAAAAAAATATATTAAAATTTATATTTGACCGTTGTCACAAGTTTTATTAAAAAAAAGAAAGACATACTCCAAGTTCCTATTACGTGTCCTCGACTTGTTAATTTATTATTTATGTTTCTATTAAACATTCACAAAAAATTGAGATAATCGTGTTATGATAATTATAGTGTCGAAGTAAGAATTATTATAATATAACTTTAGCAGCGTAATTTAATAGAAAAACCGTGTTAAATATTTTTTTGTTAAAAGTACGGTACTACATTAATATTTTACATACATAAATTTGAAGTATACATACATAAATTTCACTATGACAAACATCCAGGACAATTATTTGTAGGCCACACAAACACTTGTTACGTGCGGTATTTGTACACACCGCCCTCGATATAAAATATAAATAAATTAGAAATAAATGTTTATATTGCAATTGCTATCGAGAAAAGGCTTATATGTATTGTATATAAAATAATTTATTTTATTTTTTTCTTCACAAAACTTAAATTAATTAGATAGTTGATTGGGGTCTCCATTTAAGCAAGTAATGCTTGTGTTTGGAAACCCTGCTCTTCCTTATCTAAACATACATTTTAATTCTCAAAACCAAAAAAGGACAAACTAATTACTCTATTTTAACAAACCACAAATAACAAAAACTAATTTAATTTTAAAAATCTAAAATTTAAAAATTAAAAAGTACAAAAGTATGTGTGTGCATGTATGCAAGTGTGTGTGTGTGTGTGTGTGTGTGTGTGTGTGTGTGTGTGTGTGTGTGTGCGTGTGTGCGTGTGTGCGTGCGTGCGTGCGTGTGTGCGTGCGTGCGTGCGTGCGTGCGTGCGTGCGTGCGTGCGTGCGTGCGTGCGTGCGTGCGTGCGTGCGTGCGTGCGTGCGTGCTTGCATACGTGCGTGCGTGCGTGCGTGCGTGCGTGCGTGCGTGCGTGCGTGCGTGCGTGCGTGCGTGCGTGCGTGCGCGCGTGCGTGCGTGCGTGCGTGCGTGCGTGCGTGCGTGCGTGCGTGCGTGTGTGTGTGTGTGTGTGTGTGTGTAGAGAAAGTATTATTATGTTATATATCGTAAAGAACAGTGAATTATGAAATGTTCAGTTTCGTCATATGTTTCGACTGCACCCATTTTAGTATAAGGTTTTTACACTCCTTGTATGTTTTGTCATATATGTTTAATTCTCTATTTATTAAATGTCATATATGTTTAATTCTCTATTTATTAAATTATATAGGAATGTAGAACGGGACCTAAATTGCCTACTAGCAAACACTGTTTTGAAACCAGAAGACACAGCCACAACATCTTTTCGCCGCTTTTCCAAGATGCATCGGTCAAAGGGCACGCATTTGTGTGCTTTGAGCATTGTCATAGTAACGTATATTTGTCTAACTGAGAGTAGACCACTTATTTGATACAGTTTTCCAGTGGAAAACGTCTTTTTTTAAAATACATGACCTTAAGAAGGATTCGCTGAGCTCTTTCCAAGTTAAGAAATTGGGTCTTTGTAGCTCCATCCCACACCGGAATGCAATAAGTTATGATAGATTGTGCAAGGGATATGTATATTTGGTTTAGAAGATATCTGGGAGAGTCCGACTGTTTAGTATTATCTGGTATTACGTGTCTTAGGGTTTTGAATATCCAAATCAATTTTCGAGTTCTACTGATGACATGCTCCAGGTGTGGGTACCACGACAGCCTCTGATCTACAATGACGCCGAGATATTTAGTGTGAGAGACTTTTTCAATTGATAGCCAGTCACAAGCTTTGTTTTTAGCATCCTCATTACATTCATGAATTTTAAGGCAAAAGGCAGTCTGTGGTTGCGAGTTGTTAGTAATGCTAAAGCAAATAAAATTTGTCTTAGCTGTATTTAGAGTGAGAAGATTTTGTTGCAACCACAGAGCGACCTAGCTAGACCACATTCAGCACTAGTCTTGACAACCTCCCAAGATTCACCAGCAAAAACCACAGCCGTGTCATCGGCGTACGACAGGATTTTAGCATTTGGTATGGTCATACTGCATAGGTCGTTGATATAAATTAAAAATAAGGTTGGTCCCAGAACGCTACCCTGTGGTACGCCATATGATGAGACTCCCGCATCCTCACTAGTGAACCCAGGAAGCTTTACCTTTTGTTTTCTCTCTGACAGGTAGCTTTCGAAAAGAGCAAGCGGGGTCCCTCTTATTCCAACTTTTTCAAGCTTGTGCACAAGCATAGGGACAGAGATGGTATCGAATGCTTTCTTCAGATCAAGGAAAACTGACAAACATTTTTTACTGTGGTCGAGTTGTTCTGTTACAAATGCGTTTAATTCAAGAATTGCATCTTCTGTCGATCTTCCTTGTCTGAAGCCAAACTGTGTGGGTGCTAATATATCAAATTTATTTAAGTAGTTGAGTAATCTAATATTAAGTAACTTTTCTAGAATTTTAGATATTGCTGGTAGAACGGAAATTGGTCTATAATTATTAATATCATTTCTGTCCCCGCCCTTGTGCACAGGCGTAATAATAGACTGCTTTAATGGTGCAGGGAATATTCCTGTATCGAAACATAGATTAGTTAAATGGGAAATAATAGGAGCCAAGTCATTGACTGCCAATTTTAAGAAGTTATTGGGGATATTGTCCCAGCCTGGAGCGCTGTTTGATTTTTAGTTTAAAATTATATTTTTAACTTCGTCTATGTCCGTATATAGTAAAACAAAGGAGTGTAATGATACCGGATTGTTATCTACGGGTCTACTAAGGGTCTCTTTGACATTCTGGATTTTATTGGCAAGTTGGATTCCTATATTTAAGAAATAGCTATTTATGAAGTTTGCAGATTCGGCGGGTGATGATTTCAGATTGAGTAGTTCAATGTTAGTATTTCGTGATTTATTAGTGTAAGTAATATTTTTTATATATATATATATATAATATATATGTATAATAGTATGTATAGGTAATATGCATATTCAAGATTATCTGTTTTTGGCAAACGTAAATACGCTGTAAGAAAAGAGATTTGTTATAACTTTTGCAACGTTATTTATACTTTTAACGTTAGTTACTACATAAGCGATATGCGTATATTTCCTTTTCTTCTTTGTACACAATATGTTATAAAATTTACAATACGTTTTAATACAATAAGTTACCTATAAGTTATTAACTTACAGCATATTGCTTTAATGAGTGATTAAAGGTCGACTTCCTACATATCTTACTAGGTCGTCAATCTCCGCTTATCCATACGAGGTCGCCACTTGGGAAACTTTTCTCTTCATCGGTTGTCACTTCAGTTTACTAATTAATGCGTTGGGTTATATCAGTTACTACTTCTACTGCGGATATCATGGTTAAGGATTATTTAACGCAGAAAAACACAAACATCCTTGTACAAGCGATATAATAAAGCTGAATACAAATTTAAGAAAATGATGATGAAATGAAATGATTATCAGTATAAAAAAGTAAATTCGCAGATTTATATGGTTCTTCATGCTACTATTACGTCCCAATCCTGGGCGCAGACCTCCTCTTGTTTCTGAGAGGCTTTCATCATTACAGCCTTTCATAAGTCGACTGCTGAACATAGGCCTCCCCCAAGGAATGCCACAAAGCACGGTCCTGAGCCACCTGCATCCATCGACTGAGAGGCTTTAATTTAATTTATTTACAATAAAATTATAAATCACATTTATTTCAAAATAAGTCGGCCAGCTTCCTTAGCATGTTGTCTTTCTCCGACATTGGATAAGCTTAAATACTATTCAAAATGCCAATGTTCAAATACTTATCACTGCCAAAACATAATATTCTAACTGCTCCATTCCGCACATGTTCCATCAAAATATATTAGACATCTTTTACTATTCCGTATACGTCGCAATTCTTGGCTAGTTGACTTTGCGTGTACTCGAAATGTTTCTTTAATTTCAATTTTATTATTAGTTTAATAATCAAATTGCTGTCTCCCCTGAGGCCTAAGATAGAATGCCTCGTTACCAGTAAAAAGGGTCTTTATTTCTCAGCACTTACCATAAAAGACGCAGCAGCATTACCTTCCCTGGTTCCTGGAACCAACACATTTGTACTATAAACATAATGTAGTTGCAGTGTGGCTATGCAATAAACCTTTAAACTGCCAGGGTAAATAGCAAAAAAATGTAATCAATTGCATTCTTGGAAATAATTATGTCAAGTACAATTAAAAAAAATGTGTTTTTGAAAACAAAAATCATTTTTATCATTTTAATCTTAAAAATGCCACACTCCATTCAAACGAGAAAAGTTCCAACATTCAGTTTAAATTAAATTTCAAATGCACTGCAGGCATTGTGTCTGTTACCGAGGTCTCGCTTTTTAGAAAAAACTTTAGAGTATTGGAAACGGTCAATGCTTTTTCACCAGAATTTCAATTTCATTTGTTTTTGACAATACCGTATGAAAACAGAAAATTGAAATTGTATGTTAGCAAATTATGTTATGATCTTTTAACCATATAATTCTTTAGATTTAAATAAAAATATAAAATCCCCATGTTAAAAATGGACCTCTTCCGTTGCAAGGAGAATTTGTCCGCTACTGCTATTATATTTACAAGCTGTTAATTGTTGCTGCAAAATGAAAATAAAAATCTAAATTTAATATAGATAAGCCATGCGGTGGCAGCATAAGACATTCTATTATTAAATTCTTTCGCATGGGTGTTGTAAGAGGTGACTTAAGCGACAAAAAATCGCGGGATAGATAGTGGTAGAATAATTAAGTGTTTATACTAGATATATGTAAACTAGCAAACCGGCGAGCAGAAATCATGCAGACGGCAGCTATAGCAAATCGCAGCGATTATTAAAAAAAATTCCTATAATAGCTAGCTGATCCCAGCCTGATCTCTCTCTCTCTCTCTCTCTCTCTCTCTCTCTCTCTCTCTCTCTCTTGTAACCTTATCGTGTCGGATTACTACCCAATCCAAATTAATTGCACTATAATCCTTTCCTACGCAAGTGGGGATGGAGACTTCATTAAGATTGGCCGCCGTGACTGATATTTGGTCTGGAGAATATTATAAAAGTTTTCTAACTACCTACCCCCAATTTTATAGCATAAGCGTTACATCGGTCCCGGATTAAGTCGAGCGGTTTTTGGGATTGCGCGTACACTTTTGGCGATATTGTTTGTTCTGAGTAGTTTATAGGTTTCGATTACTTTATCGTAGTCACCATGTGTTAAAATTAATAGAAAAGTAGTTTTTTTTTTAAATATTTTCTACTATTTATTTTAAAATAGCGCAACATATTTTTTTGTAAACTAATGTTTATTTTGTAACTTATTTTAAGTATTTAGTAAATTCACTTTTTAACGGCCTTTTAATCTATAATTATTACTCGTATAGTTATATCTAATTACTTATGTAACATAAAGTTACATTCATAAATTATTTTTGAGCCAAATCTCGGACCCTGATAAATTATCAGCTTCCAGTTACCACCAGATGGACGTGAGCTTGTTTACCTTACTTCTATAAGAAATGCTAATCGCACCAAGCGTTGCAATTGCAGCAATTCTAAAAGTCATAACAACGATCGATTTTCTTGTGAAAATGAATAATCGATTATTTGAATCCGCCAATCGACTACCGTGGTAAACTACTAACACAAACATGTTAAGGTTACTTGGAGTGGTAAGGAGATTATCGTTAATAGCGTTAGTAGTATTCTTTATAAAAAAAACTAAGATATTAAATCGTTGACCATAACTTACAAAATAAATGTACTTCTAAGAACGTACAAATCACTTAATTTGTCCTCGTTATTGTAAAAGCAATACCAAAAAAACATTGATCGATGTCCCTCGAAAGATACCCACCTGTTATCAACGTTGTCTTATTTTGTGTTTCTTTTTTACATTTATTTTTTGCTTTATCCATAGTCGACGATTTTTTTAAAAAAAAATTCATTTAATTATTTGATTAGAAGTTTAGTTCTTTTTTCGTGAAAATTTAAATTTTAATCGTACAAAAACACTAGCTGAAACTCAGTTCCAAATTATGATGTGTATTTTTATTTATTTCTTCAGGTATAAAAAAAAAATAGTTAACAAATCATAAAAAAGTTAATAGATGACTTATATAGTCATATTTATATTGGTGCAACGAAGAGCGATCCTCATACCATTATCACAAGTACATTTTTTTCGTAGATTCCTTTCCAAAACTAAAAGTCGAAATTTGGAATTTTAAACTTAATGTCTGTATTAGGTAGCTTTATATTATTAGTTTGCTGAATTCCAACATCAACATGTAATGGTCTTTTATTGATAGAATAAGTCATCCATTACCGACATCCATACCGTAAATAGTCCATTTGACGGTAAGGGTATGCTATGTCCTATAGATATCGACTTAGAATCAAAATGAAAATGTGTTGTCACCCCTGAGAATTAATATAGAATGATTGGTGACCAGTTAAAAGGGTATCACACACACACATGCACACGCACACGCACGCGCACAAGCACACGCACACGCAACACGCACACGCACACGCACACGCACACGCACACGCACACGCACACGCACACGCACATGCACACGCACACGCACACGCACACGCTCACGCACACGCACACGCACACGCACACGCAAACGCACACGCACACCCACACGCACACGCACACGCACACGCACAAGCACACGCACACGCACACGCACACGCACACGCGCACGCGCACGCACACGCACACGCCCACGCCCACGCACACGCACACGCACACGCACTCGCACAAGCACACGCACACGCACACGCACACGCACACGTACAGGCACACGCACACGCTCACGTACAGGCACACGCACACGCACATGCACACGCACACGCACACTCACACGCACACGCACACGCACACGCGCACGCACACACACACGCGCACGCGCACGCACACGCACACGCGCACCCGCACGCACTCGCACACGCCCACGCACACGCACACGCACACGCACACGCACACGAACACGTATAAGCACACCCACAAGCACACGCACACGCACACGCATATGCACAAGCACACGCACACGCACAAGCACACACACGCACATGCACCCGCACACGCACACATACACGCACACGCACATGCACAAGCACACGCAAACGCCCACGCACACGCACATACACACGCACACGCACACGCACACGAACACGTACACGCACAAACACACGCACTTGTACACGCACACGCAAACGTACACGCACACGCACACGCACACGCAGTCGTACATGCACACGCAATCGCACTCGCGCACGAACACGGACACGCACACACAACATCATCACTTTTTTTTTTGCTGCAGCTATGTATACTTAACTCTACTACATAAAACATTTTGAGGAGAATATTGGTGACAGACAGCAGCTGCAGACAGAAGCGTGATTCCACAAATGCTCCTTTTCTGATGAGATTAACAATCTTGGCATGGAAGGACCTAGTTAACTAATAAAATTACACGTTTTCCAGAATGCGTTTACTAGATAGTAATATTACGTCCTAATTATTGCTGTTTCTTCTATTCCCAGTAATATCTATCAACGTGTGCAGCAAAATATATGCCTCCACATAGATTTCTTCATAGAGGGAATATTTGCCATAGTTGCGACGCTAAGTGCCAGGTTGGCAACCGCAGGTTTTGTTCTTGTCAAGAAAATGCTGCCCTTCTTTTTTCTCTTACTCTTACTAATATATGTACTCGCTAATGCAAGTGTTACTACTAGATGTCACTTTTTGTTTTTGTTACAAATATATAATCTATGCTTTTAAATATCTTAAAGAAACAAAGTTATTCAACTTCCCTTGCAGTTCTCAAATTGATTGATACGAAATATGACTTATGTGTAGTATAGGTGAAAATTTTAGAATTCCGAGATCTTCCCTATTGCCATGGGTATTGAATTACGCTATAGCAAATCGAATTATATGAGAGCAATCCGTCACAATGTTATTACGATATCCATCACTTTGTAATGAGGTTATGTTTAAAGAGTATCTAGTTACTTATTGCTGCTATTTGATAGATGTTTTGAAATTACATCACTTCAATTTATTTTGTTTAGTGAAGAAGCCTTTGTTAATCTATTTAATAACCTATGAGTTGTCAAGCTGTCAATATATGAGATAGAGAAAAAATTAGCCCCCAGCTAAAAGTAACAAAATATGGAGAGACAAAAGAAAGGCTTAATATTTTAGAATGTTTATATAAAAGAGTATGAAATGTATGAATTGGCAGGAAGTAAGTAGATGGATGAAGACAAATGTCAGTAGTGGACTTGTGAAAGACTGTGTTGATGATAATGATAGAAAATACCATTACAGCATGAATAATGGGTAGTGTTGTATATCTATTAAAGAATTATAAAGAATAGAACGATTGTTTTTAATTCTCCCTTTGAAAAAAATTATAAGGCTTTGTCTTTTTTTTTATAGGATAGGGTGACAAACGAGCACACAGTCCACCTGATGGTAAGTGGTTACTGTGACCCATAGACAATAAAGAATCCTCAATAAAGACTCAAGATGCAGATGCGTTGTCACCCGTGAGGACTAAGATGGAATGCCTCTTTGCCAGTAAAAAGGGTCTCCGGTTCTCTACACTCACCATACGAAACACAGCAGCGTTAAGCTGCTATTTTACGCTGGTTTTCTGTGAGAGCGTGGTCCTTCCCCGGTCGAGCCGACCCATTCGTGCTACAACTATACTACTAATATAGCTGCAGCATGGCTCTACCACGTAAAAAATATATCTTAATAAGTAATATGTAATGTTAATAAAAATAAAATAATATTGAATAAAATATTCTATTCTATCCAAATTTAACGCTGCTTCTACATGGCTTATATTTATATATAAATCTTTACTACATGAAGTATACTGATTTATATATAAATGAATACATAATTAAATTACACGATTTTGTATCGTGCTAAAAAATTAAAATCGTTATTAATACACGTCATTTTCACTGCTATACACTAGCCAATATTCTAGTCACGGTGCCTAGCCCCAAAGGAGACTAGTTATCTGCGCAGGACAAGTTTATAGTGCACGAATGTACTCTCTATTCAATTTCTTTAAGATCTCTCTCTGGTCTCTTACTGGTCGTGTTGGACGTCATTCCAACACGACCAGTAAGAGATCATGCGCAGGAACAACGGCATAATATGCTTTCCGAGTCATGGAGGTGAAACACTGCCACATACTGACTCCAGGCTGCTACTGAGAGTTTCTTCACAGAAAGCCCAATAACTGATTTTGGCCGAACTGGCATTCGAACCCGGAACCACTTGATCAGCAGTCGCGCTTACAACCACTGGATCGAAGAGAACCACTAATATACCTTAATATTGAATAACATGGCGTGTTCCACTTATGTATTTGAAATTTGATTAATACACGCTGAATTTTATTGTAGTCTATTTGATACGTATTGATCATTTTATCGAGGAAAAGTAAAACAGTTGGAAATTTGATTTTTTTTTAGCGACGAGGATGTGATTTAAATAAAATTGCCTTAATTTAAAAAATCTTGATTTAAGAAAAAACAACAGACAAAACGAACTATTGTCTACAGGCTGTATTGGCTGTACAAAAACAAATAGATCTAATGCATAACCTATTTTAACAAGATAATGCGGGGCATCTTCATATATATATATATATATTTATGTAAGATTTATTTCGTCTAAGTTGTTTAACCAGTCGACAGCATTGTTCTAACAATAACAATATAAAATTATGTATCATACTCTAATGTTACCCTAAAGTTTATGATCTATACAAATATATTCATCAAGGGATTTTGATAATTATTATCAAAATCCCTTCACAAGTCCACTTTTTGTTTTTTTTTTAAATTGAAACAATTTTTTACTAAGTGGTAGCCTCCTTAGGTACTGGTACCTTACCTATTACTGTTCTGAAAAAAACCTCCGTCCTGGGAAGCTCCAGTAAGAAACCCAGTGGGACTATAATAAAAAATATTATAAGCAGGTAAATTTTTGTATATTTTATGGGAATTTGTTGTAAAAGGGTATAAATCGCCCCAAGAATGAATTACTGACTCGGTGGTGTCGAGTAACTGGTACTACTAGCTTGTGTCTGTTACAAAATAAATATCACTTATTTTTGTAAAACTACTTTTATTTTTGTGTACGTACATTACATTTTCATACATATATTGAGAGGCCAAAGTTAATATATTAACTTCCTTAAAATTTTGTCACAGTGATTCTTTAACTTTTAAATCGTAGATTTCTCTTATGTTCCTCTTCTGTAAAACAAATATAATTTCGGTATCAGTCGCGCGCCCCATAGCAAAATACCATACGACATTATACTATGAAAATAGATAAAATAAAATAGTGTTAGTTGTTTCAACACTGGTAAGGGTTTTAATCTTTTTTACATCATATGCTGCAGAACTAAGTCTGCTTGTTAGGTTTAATATATGAGGGCCCCATTGAAGCTTCGCGTCTAGTGTGATTCCAAGAAAAATGGTGGTATAGACAAGACTCATTTCCTCCCCATTTAACATTATATTAGTATTTAAATGTTTGACATTTGTAGTAATGAATTTCATGAATTTCATACATTTCGTTTTAATGCCATTTAAATGCAAATCATTGACATTAAACCAATTTGCTAATTTAGATATATCATTATTTACTTCGTCATATTTTAATAATTGTCATTATAATTTGTAAATTAAGGAAGTGTCATCAGCAAATAATACTATTTTATGCTTATCTCCTACTATGAAAGGTAATTCATTAATACATTATACGAAAAACGGAAAGGGGACGAGAATTGAGCCTTGAGGCATTCCCATTTGTACCATCCACCCGGAGGAGCTCATATAATTCAAGACAACTTTTTGATCTCTTATTTAAGTATGGAATAATTTACTTAAGTGCAGCCCTTTTTTGCACTGTAGTTTTAAAGTTTCCTGATTAATGATTCACGGTGAACACAGAATATACCCAAAGCATCCTGTGAATTCTCCCATGCATTTAAGATATATTTAATCAGCTCAATCTGTTGTAGAGCGACTGCTTGTGAAACCAAATTGGTGAGATTTTACAAATTGTATCATCCCATGGGTATCGTAAGAGGCAACAGAGGATAACTGAAATAACAGACCGGAAGAAAAAATTTACTAATTCCTGATGAACAACTCAAAATCATAAAATAAAACTACAGTTACTAATCTGCTTGAAAAGCGTGACAACTTTAGCGAATCCAATCATGGCAACATTATCAAAGAGGGGGATATGAGTGTATTTGAGGGAAGTTCTTGTGTCATGGACTTATATTCAGCCATGGATTTTGTTAGTCCCTCATGACGAAAGATGATGATGAGCTAATTATTGAATAAATACTAAAAAATCGCACAAAGCTATAGCATATAAGGGCAATAAAATGCCACAACTTGTATAAGAGCATATTATAATCTCTTCTTAGCTACCTTTTTAAGTGGTAGAGCCATGCTGTAGCTATCATATAGGTAACTAATGTGTGGTATCGATCGGGAAAAGGTCAAAATACCAGTGTAAAATAGCGAAATAACGCTATTTTATTTCGCTTGATGAGTGTCCATTCTCCAGAATAGATGTAGATGTTAATGGGCAACAGCGTCCACTCATCATTATCAACTATGAGCTCGTTTGCAACCTTTACTTGTTTAGGAAAAAAACTTTTGTGAACAATTGAGCGTTAAAATAATGGGAATATATGAAGTGTACAAATGTAAAATTCGATATATGTAGCAAAACTTTCTTACAATTTGTATTAGTACTAGAACTGAGTGTTTATTAATGGTGATATTCTAACGGTAACGAAGCCTACTTAGAAGCCGAGAAGCCGGGCTTGCTCTATAAAACTGCTCAATCAATAATATCTACTAATAAAATAATTCGTAAACTGTTTGAAACTATTTCAAATTTCCCGCGCGCTACTCTATTCTACACAGGTCACGACCTCGTAGCCTTGTTATGTAACGTCAACATTAAGCAGATTGCTTTCAATTCGAATTACACTGATTCGTGTTCTCTCCCCGGTCGCGACAAAACTGTGCGATACTGCTGTCATAAAAAAGCAGTTGAGTTAAGGGATTAGTCGTCTCTCTCGCATGCTTGGGCTTTTTACCGGGCTTTCGAGAAGACGATCGCTCCCTTTCTAATCTGTGGCAAAATGTTCTATAATGAAATATACCTACAATTGTTTATATTATATTATATTTTATAATTATAGCAATTAGTATGGTGCCATAAGCCGGAATTTTGGTGTGAAGTTAGGAGTGCGTGGGCGATACATTTGCAAGTTCACTTCTCACATTTCAATGTTTACTCTGTGTGTTTACTTGAGCGAATGAATATTGCGAGTTGAAAATTTATGCTTTTTAAAGACTCTTAGGGAAAATTGAGGATAATAATGTTTCTTGTGATGAATTAAAGTGTGTTAAAGTGCTAATCGGCGAGGAAAAGGTAAAATCTTTAAGCTTGTTTAAATCTCCACAAGTTCCTCCGCGGAACGTGCTTTCTTATCTCTGAAGCGCATCCATACTTATTTGAGAAATACACAAGGTCAAGGTGTCTTTTAGACTTATCAATTATCGGAATTAGTACAGTTATAACATTCACCAACATTTTACGCGGACGTAATCAAATTTCTCCTTAAGAAAGCGAGACGATTCGATTTGGAATATAAATAATTTGTTTTCTTTAATTTTGTTTTACTTTAATTTTTTTTTAAATTTTACTTTGTTTATGCTTTTCTTTTGTTCATGTATTGTATTGTATGTTAATACCTTTTTCTTTCACTCAAGCAAACCCAAACGGCTTTTTTAAAGCCGCTGAAGGTATGCAATTGCTGATACGTCATACAATCTATCTAGCAGTAGTATACATTCTGTGTGCTTTGTTAAACACTTCCTCCACAGCACTGAAAATGAAACTCAAGACTGGTGACAGATCAAGATTGGTGTATTTTTATAAAACTGCTAAAAACATCAAAAACATATCTTGGGCTTGCCCTAGTTTGTAGCCCTAGCTTCGCCACTGTACTCTAATTGTAAATACAAAAATAAATCCAGCAATATATTGTATAGAATGATACTGACATCATTTCTTAATGCATTGTATACGTCGCTTATTACGAATCGCATAAAAATAATGATTTTTTCACTCTCTGTCGTCTGTAATAAAACAATTGACTTAAATGCTCAGAAGACAAAAGAAACGCTTTTGTTAAGATCCTTTTGTCTTCATTCTTAAATGCAAACAGAATAGAATTAGTGCATGCATAATTAAGACATTAAACATAAAATTCGTTTTAAAGGAGTTTTTATTAAAAATATATGTTTAGGCTAAATATGGTCATTTGAGACGGCATCCAATCGCCTTCGACTTAGCGAATCGCCCGATGGTGTTAGGTGTCACGCGCGTCGCGGGGAGGGGGCATCGGTATGCAGCGTTTGACGCTCGTGGGTGAAAACAGTAGCTTGAGAGCAGCCGTGCGGTCAATTAGCGTATTTTGGTTACCGCTGCATATATTTCGCACGACCAGTTTTTTGGGCTTATGGTCCAGATTTTTATATATTTGTACGCGTTACTTCGCTACTGAATTGTGGTTTCGTGAAGACCGCCTCGGTTTAGTTTGTCTAAGTTGTACCTTCGTGACAAGAGGCTTATTTTGAATTTGAGTGATTAGATGAATTTCGTTGCAATTGTACCGTCGCGTTAAGAGCCTTTTGTGTGTTGAGTCTTTAGTTGCTTTGCGTGTCAGCTAGGTTGATTTTGAATTCTTATTGCGGCGTAGTATTTAATATAATACGAAGGAATTTAGTTGTTGGTTATAACGCTGAACTTTGTGACTCGTGAAGAGATCGCGTTAGTTCCCTATTTGTAATTTGGTGATAAATAATCCGGAACCTTGAATATTGAACTTTGAACTACTGTTCGTTATTTGTGTCGGGTATCACGTGTTCGATTTTACGATGAACGTTGAATTAGTTGAGTTGAAGTTAGTTAAATGTACAATAAAGTTGATAGACTGAAATAGTGACATGAAGAAAGAAGTTGTCACTTGGTGACGCATGCTGGAGTAATGCAGCATTGTGGGGCAGCATGGGACCAGGCCGCTGCCCGTTCACCTCAGCTGGGCCAGGTCACATAAATATACACACCACTAAACACCACTTTACATGCACCTACAACTACCTATGGCCTGACCGAGCCTTGGTGCGGTCTTAGCTTCGGATCCAGGTACGTACTATTTATTAACCTAGCCTTCTTCCTATTGTGTAGTATGATAGGTCAACTGTCCATATGGCCTTTTGGGCCCGAACCCTCGGCTGCCGGTCGAGGAGGCTACTATGGGCCCTAGACAAGGCAACCTTTGCAGGGGCAGCTGGGGGCCGTAACAATATAATAATCATTATATTTTATTATACAATAAACTTATGAAATTATCACATCCATTTATTTAATTATTATAATAACAAACAGGTATAATTTCTAGTGCCACGTGGCCATTATCGATATTAGCAACCAGCTTCAGTCAAAAAGACTACTTAGCTGTTGTCGCTACGGTGGAGTGTGGTGGAACCTCTCAAAGACGGAGAAGTAAAAAATACTAACACACATCATACAATTAAATACATCAACAAAATTACGTGTAAATATATCAACCAAACTTAAATCGCATTATCGGCGTTTTCGAACGATTTTACTTCTTTCTTGTATTGAAAAAAAATAGTTTAGGTAAATATTGAAGTCTTTCAATATATTTACTATTTTTTCTTATGACTACATAATAGGTGATATAAACATATAATGATAATTTAGTCTTTATTAACTATGTTATGCCTGGGAAAAGCTATATAATACATTGTAGTGTATGTGCCTCCACCCTACTAGTAGTGCATGAAATACATGTACTCTTAAGTTTATTGATCATTATAATTAAAGTCTTGAACTGGGAACTACGTCTTATATTTATTCAACACCTTTCCGACATCACATGGCGACCCTGCCAGGCGGTGCGCTGCGATAATGCATGCGCACAGCCGGGCCTATTTAAAATTAAAAAATAAATATAAATGCTATTAAATTAAATAATGAAGTGAAACGACTGACAAAAGAAATATTATAACGGAATGGACGCAATACCGGATGTAACGAAAAATTAATAAATATGAATACAAGAAGAGGCCACAATAATAATTGACAAAAAATTAAAAACTATAACATATATGAAGTAATATAATATATTTATCTTTATTATAACTATGAAGGCAACTAAGAAAGAATACGGAGAATAAAAAGTGATTTCTTAAATAATGACCAAAGACCAAAATTCAAGAAACGGCAAATTAATTTATGACAATTAAACCGAAAAGAAAAAAGAAGATATAAGAGATAACATCGCATCAGCGTTATTTTATAAAATTTAATTTTAATTATTTATTATTAAATAAATAGGTAATTCATTAAATATTAAATGTACGGTATTTACAAGTAACTTGAAAATATTTGTCATGTTTATCATAATATTTATAATATTTTAGTAGGTATTAAAAATACAATATATTAAGTTATATTTTACGATGACAAGGTTCGTATTAAAGTAAATATATTTTTAAATTCAGCCTATTTTTTCTTCTGTAACAAATTTTATTTAAATGTAAGTATATAATTTTGAAAAGGGTTTTATAAAAAAATCGCTATTATTATAAGTTATAATAATTTTTCTTCTTTTCTAAAAGCATGAAAACCTTAAAGTAACTATATACATAAATACATAACCTTTAATAAATGACCTTAAAGTTAATATAACCTGCTTGAAAATCAAAATTGGAAATAAACTAAGGTTTTGTTTACTATAAACTTAGGGTTTTAATAATAATGTTTCTTAACAAAGTTAAACACGGACATAAAAAGTTGACATATATTACCTCATTTTTGTACAATATTAAAAAGTATATATTTAAAAGATGTGAGGAATGAGAGGAGTATTCAAAAGTCTGAATACGAAGTAGCTATTTCAGTGATAGTCGGGTGCGTAAACGAGTATTATGGAAATGCTAAAATGTCAATGAGAACTTTTCGTAGACATCAGGTTTTTAGAAAGGATAAAAAGTACATATGGTCCGAGAGCTCATGACGCATTTTTCATGAAGTGTTTGATGCATCATGAAACTTTGTTTAAAGGTATCATTCGACTCAATAAGCAGGTATATGACTGTCTGCCTGGCCTACCTGGGTACACCTGGTACTGCGCATACAGTTAAGTCGAAAAAAAATTTGCCCAAAAAAAAGTGTTTGATTCAAATAATAATAATGACTATCCGTTAGCTAAGTTTATAAACAATTAAGAAAAAAAATGGCAGACACTTCTGAAGGGGTTTACATAGGGGCAGACGACCACAAAGTTGTATTTTCAAAAATTCCAAAAAAAAGTGTTTGATTCAGTCTGCCATTTTTACAGCGTGTTTATTATGTATAATAAAATATTCTCACAAAAAGGCAGACAGTTTCTCCGGGGGTTACTAATTTAAAAATCTATACAAATAAATAATCACTTTTTAAATGGTCCATATTTCCTATCATAATAATTAATACATCTGTATACACATGATTTGATAAGTACATTGACAGCAGAATCCGATTCCAATTGACAAACATGAAAATAATTATACTTTTTTAAGATTATTTAAATAGCTGCTGATAAAATAAAAAGCTGTTCCCCGCGACTTCGCCCGCATGTAATTTAGGGTTTTATTTTTTTTGCGCGGTACCCTAATAATTTTTTTTAAATTTAAAAGCAGCCTAAAATACTCGTTATAACATCAATTATCTGCCAGTGAAAGTCCCGTCAAAATCGGTCCAGCCATTTCGGAGATTAGTCGGAACAAACATACAGACAAAAATTTTAAAAATTGTGTTTTTGTTATAAATATCGTATATAATGTCTTATGCGTTTAGTAAAAAATTGTTATTTTGAAATTAAAAACAGACATTTAAATTTTATTTATTTGTATAGATTTTTAAATTAGTAACCCCCGGAGAAACTGTCTGCCTTTTTGTGAGAATATTTTATTATACATAATAAACACGCTGTAAAAATGGCAGACTGAATCAAACACTTTTTTTGGAATTTTTGAAAATACAACTTTGTGGTCGTCTGCCCCTATGTAAACCCCTTCAGAAGTGTCTGCCATTTTTTTTCTTACTTGTTTATTAAACTTAGCTAACGGATAGTCATTATTATTATTTGAATCAAACACTTTTTTTTGGGCAAATTTTTTTTCGACTTAACTGTATGCGCAGTACCAGGTGTACCCAGGTAGGCCAGGCAGACAGTCATATACCTGCTTATTGAGTCGACTGATACCTTTAAACAAAGTTTCATGATGCATCAAACACTTCATGAAAAATGCGTCATGAGCTCTCGGACCAATATAATATGATGTCAAGTTAATTGCAAAACGCATTATTATTGTCGCCCACCTATATACCTACTTGATCATGTTAACATGTTGTTGTATCTAACGTTGGTTAGTACCAAAAATGCGACAGGTTTAATGACGTACGAAATAAAATCGCATGCGTATCCGGGATTAACTCAATAATATTATGTATAACCTGACCTGATCATGATCATGAGATTATAATCTGTTTTTTTTTTGATGAAATTAATTTTATATTTTGTTTAACTGATTTATTTTACTCAATTTAGGAATTATATAAATTTAATGGCTAAGTAACATTGTATTTAATTTTAACCTTCAATATTAAATTTATTATTATGTAATAAGATTCAGGGTTCATATACTCGTAATATTACTAGCTGTAATAGGGTATGCGGTCGTTCGCGCTCCGAGCAGAGTGTTTATTATATTAATTTTTCATTATCTCTTAATCTATGCGTCCAAATAACATGCTATAAATACATAAGTTTATCTTCATAAAAGTGTCTTGATGGAGTAACTTTCGTTTGTAAGGATTTATATGCCATGCCTAATAATAACGCTCATAACTCACTTTTTAATTTTTAATAATTTTTTTTCACTAAATACCATATGGTGGCTTATGTATAAGAAATAGGCATTTTTAGGTGGGGCGAAACCAATATTTTTGTAGAAAAATGTATTTATGTAATACTAAACGTTACGCCAGCGCACGCGGATAAAGCCGTTAGAGAGCGCCTTTCCTTCCGACTTGCTTGACAAAAATTAATATTTAAGGCTAGCTGAGAGTTATAGAATAATGCTAGATAGCCTATACAATTTCTCACGAATCTGGTTATTATATACAAACATAATTTTTCAAATCGGACTGGTAGTTCCAGAGATTAGCGCGCTTAAACAAACAAAAAACAAAAATCTCTTCCGCTGTATTATATTAGTAAGTATAGAAGTATAGATAATTAAATATTTCAATTCACAATGTAATTTACATGTAACTATAAATCATTTTTTTATTATATCTATCAAGAAAATAAAATGTAAAAAAAAGTAAATAGAGAACATTTCTTTTTTTCTTAAATATCGGGGGAGGTTTAGTGTATGTGCCTCCATTCTACTAGTAGTGTAAGAAATACATGTACTCTTAAGTTTATTGACCAGTATAATTAAAGTTGAACTGAGAGCCACGTATTATATTCATTCACCACCTTTTCGACATCACAACATTAAATACAATAAAAGAACAGTTTAATACCATGAAGATTACAAAGGCATCGAAAAAAGAAATAGATACAAGTAAAGATTGTATAACCATTATAAATAACGAGGTAAGTAATATGATGAAAAGTAGGATAAGTGTTATGCTGGATAGACATTCTATTCAGAGGTCGGCGACACCAGACATCTGTGGTTATTACTTTATAACAGCGTATAAGAAATGAAAGATCAAGATGAAGATGTGAAAGAGAAGTATCGATGTAAAAGAAAAGAGAGAAAGAATAGTGATTTGGATGAATTGTGTATTTACTCGTTAGTTTCGAACTTGAAGATTGTGCGTGATAAAGTTAAGAGAAGTTTAATGAGACGTTAACCGACATATGTGATATAAATAAGAGAAATAATGGCAGGAATTACATTATGGTGGGTTAATGTGGTAAAAATGAAAATTGTAGCAAAGAAGAAATCATGGCTAATTCTGTATGAATAATGAGAAAAAGAAGAGATAAAACGTACATTTATGCTGCTGAAGTGGGCAGCAGAGACGACAAGGGAGAAGGACCTAATAGACTGAAGTTAATCGATCAAAAATGGAAATATATTGAAATTGGGCCAAAGTAAGTTTTCCCTTATCCGACGAGAATGTATAAGTAAATATATGGATATAAATAAGTTGCGAGAGAGTACTTAGCTTGTAGTGGTCTTTGAAAATTCAAGGCATCAGTTCTGTATTTTGGTTACCGCTTACCGCGTAAAAAAATATATGTATATACGATATAAGACCACAATCAAATTTGAAGGAAAGAAAGATTTAGGTCGTTAAAAATTGAATGTATATTTGAATAAACAAAGCATTCTTTAAATTTGCCACTTGGCACATTCATGATTTCCCAGGTGCAAATACGATTTACCTTGTTAACCTAACGATGCATTTGAAAACCCTTGCTCTCTCAAGCTCTTATTTGCTACCCGACTATTTGTCGACGAGTCGAAATCCGAACAATATCGTAAAAATATTTCTTATCACGGTTCAATAAATAAAAACCTAACAAGTATGATAATATAAAAAAATTGACCACATTAATATTTTAAAAATCCGACTAGGAGGGGCGATTTGTCAATCCTCTCAGTGGCCCTGTGGTAGCGACAAGTTTGAGCTCTACGGACTTTCATGTAAAAAAAGTGCTTGTAGGTATTCTCGGCATGGTTCTTTGAAAGATGTCATCCGAAGGGCTCTTGTCTTTATAAATGTTCCCTCGGTTTTAGAGCCTTGTGGAATATTTAGAGACGATGGCAAGAGATACGATGATATGACATTAGTCCCTTGGGAGAAAGGTGGAGCCTCAGGGGTACCTCGTTTAGAATCGGGGTGGCATCAGAGGCAGCTGAACTGAGTAAGTGGCACAAATATGAGTGTCTGAGAGATGACTACATATTTGTGCCATTTGCTGTAGAGACTATCGGTCCGTGGGGTCCAAGTCTATAAGTTCCTAAAGGAACTCCATCCGCGGCTGGTCGTTGCTGCTGATGATAAGAGGGCAGGTTCTTTTCTCGCTCAAAGGCTAAGTATAGCCATCCAGCGGAGAAACACAGCCAGCGTTCTTGGCGCGATACCGCGGGGAATAGGACTGTATGATAATTAACTTACTAGTTTTATTTTTTTTATTATAGTTCATAATATTTTATATAATAAAATATTGTATATTATGTTATGTAAATAAATTGTTTAAAATCTTAAATTAAACATTTTTAAAATAATTAAATATGAGCCTTTCTTGACATGAGTATGCAAGCACAGATGCACTTTTTATCATAGTTCGATGACAAGGTAATACGACACGGCCGGAGAGAGATCAGGTGCAGGACCAACGGCTTTACGTACTTTCCGAGGAACGAGGATGAAACATCGCCAACATTCTGACTTCGGGCTGTTTCTGAGATTACTTGATGGAGAAACCCAAAAACTGATTTTAGCCCGACCCAGTATTCAAACCCGGGACCTCATGGTCAGTAGTCGCGCGTACGGCTACTATACTAACAAGGCAGTCAAATTTTACTTCATTTTAAGGCAAAATATTTTACTTTTTTAACTTTTTATCATATTTAAGAAAATAAAGATGTAAACATTGATAATTATTACTTAATAAATTTCATTTTTTTATGAAACTGAAGTAACAAATGAACTTATCAGCCACCAGGTGGTTAGTGGCTGCAGTCTATGGACACTTGCAGCTATCTTTATACAAAGAGTTCGACAAATGTGTTGTCAATCCTGAGGGCTAAGATGAAATGCCTCACAATCTGTTATTACACTGACTCTCTATAGTCTTCCTTTTCTCAGACAGGAAGACAGCAATGAAGCACTGAAATGAAATTGAATTCAGTAAATGAACTAGACGTTTATTTTAGTAGTCTACAAAATATTTTATTATATTGGATAAAAATTAAAACAAAATAATATGTATGATTTTGAACAGAATTCATATGATGAGTGATAAATTTTATTTCTAACTAGCTGTTCCTCGTGACTTCACCCGCGTGGAATTTAGATTTCAGGGGTTTGAATTTTTTTTGCGTGGAACCCTACTTATTTTTCTAAAAAAAGATAGCCTTAGTCACTCCTTATAACATCAGTTATCTGCCAGTGAAAGTCTCGTCAAAATGGGTGCAGATTAGCCGGAATAAACAGACAGACAGATAGACAGACAAAAATTTTAAAAATTGTGTTTTCGCATTTCAGTAAAAAGCTGTTTTTTGAAATTACTAACAGACATAACATAACATAAACACTCACGCCTGTCACCCAGAGGGGTAGGCAGAGATTATGACTTTTTTATTAGACTTCCATTTGGCACGATCCTGACACACCTCTCTCGCTTCCTACACATACACTTCTACGCATACACGCTCGTCGGTTAAAGGTACTCTTGATTTGGCCCATTTTTAAAATATCGCCAATTTGGTCGATAAACTTTCGCCTAGGGCGACCCTTCCCGACTATGCCTATATATATATATATGCTAATATATATATAAATACTATTAAGTATTTATATATATATATATATTTATATATAAATAAAATTGAAGTGTCTGTTGGTATATATATGTCGGTAATATAGATATTTTCAAAAATGGACCAGCGTTAGCTTCTTTAACTTGCAGCTCTATGATCGCGTTACTCGTATTATACTATTATCTATACATCTTACATACACATAAGCAAAATTTAAGTCTCTGTTTCTAATATCAAAATAACAGCTTTTTACTAAATGAATATGAAAGTATATACGGGACATTCACTGGCAGATAGCTGTTTTCATAAGGAGGAACTTAGGTTACTTTTATTTTAGAAAAAAATTCAGTTCCGCGCAAAAAAAATTAAAGCCCTGAAATCTAATCGAAATAAATTCCACGCGGGCGAAGTCGCGGGGACAGCTAGTATATCATACTACTAATATCATACTGTTTAAATTTTTTGCTATTATATGATTTTTTATTTCTTGCTTGTTGACTCTAACATGACGATGTGAGTTGGAAAATGAGCAGCAGTAGGTTTCCCGATATCAACTTAAAATATTAATAATAAAAAATAAACATTTTTGTACAACCGACTTCAATAAAAATTATTAAAAACAATTCAATAACTATGTTCAGGCCTTGTTTAAATTAATATGGGACCACATGAGATGCACCAGCATAAAGAAAGGAACATACGGTCGAACTGTGTACCTCCAATGGGAGAGTTGAATGTTCATTGGATCTATGGGCTTTAATGGGATGTAATTATGATGATGATGTATGTCAAATGGTGGTGTCGGGTTTATGGGTCCCACGTTTATATGATACATATAACAAAACGAGATGTACCAACTGTGTGACTTGCCTAGCATATCGTAAAAGGAAACTAATGGGTATACGATTGTAATTGTGTTTTTTTTTTAATAGAATAGAGTGACAAACGAGCACACAGTCCACATGATGGTAAGTGAATTCTGTGACCCATAGACATCTACAATTATCCTCAATTCTAGAATCAAAATGGTGATGCGTTATCACCCCTCAGGACTAAGACGGAAGGACTAAGAAGAAACGAGGAGTATCCAGTAAAAAGGATTTGCGGTTCTCTACACTCACCATACAAAACATAGCAGCATTAAGCTCATATTTTACGCAGGTATTCTGTGAGAACGTGGTCCTGCCCCGGTCGAGGTGAACCATTCGTTCTACAACCATAATAAAGCTTCACCGTGGCTCTACCACGTAAATAGTGTAGGCGAAAATCTAGACTTCTTTTACAAAATTTCATCTATTCCCGTATTTTTCGCTTACGCTTAGAACGAGTTGGTCACTGCTCTTTGACTTTTGCCTATACACTTAGATATTATAGACCTATATGATGAAGATGAAATAAAATATAGTGCTGTATTGGTTTGTGAATTAGGACGCGTCTCACTAAAGAAATATAAAAAAATAACGGAAAGGAATAACACGTTGGGGAAAATTTTGAACACTATATTTTGCGTGTGTATATGTCGTTTGGTACCAAAAAATCTCGTTTTCTAATTCCGAGTATTAAAAACTGCAAGATTTACGCTTAATTTATATATAGTTACAGACCTATATGATAAAGATGAAATAAAATGTAGTACTGTATTGGTTTGTGAATTAGAACGCGTCTCACTAAAGAAATATAAAAAAAAATAACGGAAAGGGAATAGCACGCTGCGGAAAATTATGAACACTATATTTTGCATGTGTATATGTCATTTCGTACCAAAAAATCTCAATTCCTGATTTCGAGTATTAAAAACTGCAAGATTTACGCTTAATTTATATACAGTTACAGACCTATATGATAAAGATGAAATAAAATGTAGTGCTGTATTGGTTTGTGAATTAGGATGCGTCTCACTAAAGAAATTAAAAAATAATAATTTAAAGGGAATAGCACGCTGCGGAGAATTTGGAACACTATATTTTGCGTGTGTATATGTCGTTTCATACCAAAAAATCTCGTTTCCTAATTCCGAGTATTAAAAACTGCAAGATTTACACTTAATTTATATATAGTTACAGACCTATATGATGAAGATATATAAAATGTAGTGCTGTATGTGTTTGTGAATTAGGACGCGTCTCACAAAAGACATATAAAAATTATTAGATACTCAATTGCCTCTTTACGTGCTGACACTTAAAATGCAGTAATCTTTAAAAAAAAACATGAATAAAAGAGCAATAAAAAGGTATTTTTGGAAAATATTTAACGAATGGTTGGACTTATAGCTAGAAAAAAAATTAATGCTTTGAACAGAGTAAATAACTACAAGGCTTTGTATACTGTGTATGTTTTTGGTACAGGTTAGCAACAAAAACACATTTTTTATACGATGTCGAATCTATAAATTCTTAAAACAACAGCAACACAACACACATCTTTAATCGGGCCATTTCTAGTCAATTACCTTTAATCAAGTTCGTGACTCCGCATTTAAAAACACATAGAAGCGGCATTTTACTACTGTCTTCTACACATTAGAACGTCCTTCTGTTTTATAAAACTGAAGTGACAAACGACGCATAGGCTAACTAATAGTATAAGTAGCGGCACGAAAGTCTAGCGGTGACCGTTATTGTGCATAAGTCGCGCTGATTGGCTCATTCGCATTCTTGCAATTCAATTCGTGCGCGTCCCCTCCACGTTTTCAGTGCCGCGGACTGTTAGTGCCCACAAATAAAGAAGGATGAACACATAATACGCATTGTTATCTCTGATAAATAGGACGGAATTCCTCACGGCTTGTTATTATCATCATCATCATCATTACAGCCTTTCATAAGTCCACTGCTGAACATAGGCCTCCCCCAAGGAATGCCACAAAGCACGGTCCTGAGCCACCTGCATCCATCAACTTCCTGCATGTCTTACCAGGTCGTCACTCCATCTCGTGGGGGGTCGCCTTACACTTCGCCTACCGGTACGAGGCTGCCACTCGAGAACCTTTGTTCACCTTCGGTTGTCGGTTCTTCGAGCTATGTGGCCGGCCCACTGCCACTTCAGCTTACTAATCCGTTGGGCTATGTCGGTTACTCTGGTTCTACTGCGGATATCCTCATCCCTAAGTTTATCACGCAGAGAAACTCCGAGCATAGCCCTCTCCATAGCTCGCTGAGCGACCTTGAGCTTCCTCATACGGCCAGCATTGAAGGACCACGTCTCAGTTCCGTAAGTCATCACTGGCAACACGCACTGGTTGTACAATTTTGTTTTAAGGTTTTGAGGTATGTCTGACGGGAAGATGTGTCGTAGCTTCCCGAACGCTGCCCAGCCGAGTTGAATTCGGCGATTCACCTCTCGGTCGATGTTGGACTTACCTAGTCGCACTATTTGTCCCAGGTAAGCATACTCCTCAACAACTTCGAGCTTAGTGCTCCCAACAACTACTGGCATAGGTGTGACATGGACATTAAACATAATCTTTGTTTTGTCTATGTTCATCTTAAGACCTATCCGTTGGGAGACACTATTGAGGTCATTGAGCATAGTGCTTAGGTGCGTAGGTTCGGGAGGCTGGAAGTCGTCAAGTCTGCGCGCGAGACGCTTCGTAATGACTCTCAAAAACAGCACGTAGACGCGGCTCAGAAGGGAAATCGGTCTGTAGTTCTTCAAGAGAGCGTTGTCACCTTTCTTGAGGAACAAGACCACCGCACTTCTGCTCCACGCCTCCGTAGTAATGCCACCATGGAGGACGGAATTAAAGAACTTCTGAAGGACTTCAAGTACCAATTTTCCACCCGCTTTCAGAAGCTCCGCTGTAATTCCATCCTCGCCTAGGGCCTTGCCGTTTTTAAGGTGCTGGGGAGCCATTCTAATCTCGCTCAGATTGACGTCCGGGATATCTTCGGAATAGTGTCGGATAAGACTCGCTCTTGGATCGTTACTCACACTTGCGTGTGGCTCCAACGATGACGTATACAGCTGCTCATAGAACCTCTCAATCTCACTCAAAATCTCAGGTGTCCCGGAAACGATGCTGCTACATTCGGTCTTCAGCTTTGACAGTTGGCTCTTTCTGGCACACAGATCTCTGGCAAAGACTTTGGAGCCTTGGTTCCGCTCGATCGCTTCTTCAATACAAGCTGTATTGAAGTTGTGTAAGTCCCGCCGCATGCATTTCGAGATCTGTCTGTTCAGTTTACTGTATGCTGTCAAATCTGTTGAAGAATGTAGCTTCATCTCACGTCTAACAGCCATGAGATTAAGAGTGTGGTCGGAGAGTTTTTGTGTTCTTCTGCGGCGGGTCATGCAGAACTTAGCTTCGACCACATGGATAGTTTCCAGGAGCTTGTCATTCATATCGTCCACTTCATTGCAGTCTTCTAGGCACTGGAAACGGTTTTTTAGCTTGAGCTGAAAGGTTTCGGGACTTTGGATTAGAGCACGAGGGGGACGGAGCGTTGACTTCATTAGACGAGACCTCTCCAACTTAACGTTTAGGTTCAATGTGCCTCTAACCATTCGGTGATCGCTGCCGGTTTTCACCCTCGCGATCACGGAGACATCACTGAAAAGTTGTCGTCTGGTCGTCATAATGAAGTCAATCTCATTTTTTGTCGAACCGTCGGGGCTCGACCAGGTCCACTTCCTGTGAGGCCGCTTCTGGAAGAAAGAGTTCATCATAAAGAGTCCCTCTTTCTCCATGAAGTCGGCCAGCTGCTGGCCCCTTGGGTTCCGTTGCCCTATTCCAAATTTCCTTACTTTCAGCTCACCGTTCTCTCTTGTGCCTAGTTTTGCATTGAAGTCTCCCATTAACACCGTATATTGGGTTTTGGAGGAATGCATGTCTCTAGAGATATCCTCATACATTTCTCCACCTCCTCATCGGGGTGTGCCGAGGTTGGTGCGTAAACCTGTATGACCTTCAGCGAATACCGTTTGGTGATTCTGAGTATAAGGTACGCAACCCTCGTCGACACACTCCCGATCTTTACAACGTTGTTAACGAGAGACTTTTGGACGATAAATCCAACACCTCCTTGGGTCAGATGGTCGCTCTCCCAGTAATAGAGCAAGTTGCCGGATTCGAGGATTACCGTGTCCTCTCCCTCTCTTCGGACTTCGGATAATCCTATAATATGCCAGCGTAACTTGTCTATCTCTTCTTCCAGCTCCACGATCTTCTCGTCAGTCCTCAGGGTGCGTGCGTTGTACGTTGCCAGTTCGAGTCGTCTAAGGGGGCAACCGAACCTCCACCGGAGATTCTTAGCACCCCCTGCCCCGTCGTTACCATGGTCGCCACCGTAGCCAGGAATAGCGGGGCCGCCGGGGACTGGGGGCCATCTGCTTGTTGCTTTAATCATTGGGGGGTATTTGCCATAGTTGCCACGCTTGGCGGGCGGTTTGGCAACCGCAGTTTTTTTATTGTAATTCTGGCTATTATCAGGAAGATGCTGCTGCCCATCTCATGCCTGTTTCCCTTTGTCGCCTTTTACGACACCCACGGGAAGATATGGGGTAGTGGAAATTCTTGACCGCCACTACACGGCAACGGCTTATTATTATACTGCTTCTCTATACCCTGCAAACCGAATCACAGTGATACACAAACTGCTGTTTGGTGCCAGAAATTAGTAGGAGGGTGGTGTGGTGGAGAGGGAATCTTCTGAGATTGTCTCCTAAACATAAAAAGAGTCCTACCACCTGGTATAACTTTTATACTTTTGTAAAATATGAATTGCTTCTGATGATTTTTTACAGAATTAAATGTTTGCATCGGTAAACAATGCACCTGATGGTAAATGGACATAATAGTATAGCTTTTAAATGAATTTATTTTCCTGGAAGCGGTATACTCATAATACATTTAAGAATAAGCAAACATAACAGATTATTAACTTCTGAAGAATAGGAGTAAAAAGAATAATGATACTCACTCAACACAAATAGGATATTAAATAAATATGAAAGTACACAATAAAAGATAAAACTGATACATGAATTGTTTTTCAAATTAATCTCTTGAGTAAAATCTTACCCTAGAATAAATGGAACAGAATTTAAGCGATTGAATAAAACCGAATGGGAATAGCATTAAAAAATTCATTCGGTTAAAATGCCTCCAAACAGACATAAAGCAATAAAGTTGTCGTAGAAGGACACTCAAATTATGTCCCTAAGGTTTCAAATGGGTTAATTTAAATGTGTTTAGAAAATCCAGATCGGATTCTCTGTTATTCGCGCATAAAATAACAGACACGCATTTTGTCCAATTGTAAAATATGTTAATGATGCAGGCATTGTTGAATTAGATTAACTGGTTAACTTTTTAAATTATTATTAATTTTTCTTGCAGCTCACCAACTAAAATGCATAAGAATGATGAAGCAAAGAAATAGCAAAAATTACAGTAACATTTAAAAAAAAAGAAGTATTCTTTGTTTGAAAAAATCGTATTTTAAAGACAATTTCAAGTGAAAACATCAAACGTAATTACTAATTTTAATATTAATTAAAATATTTTCTTTCTTTAACCGGTCATGTTCAAAACCATACAACCCAAATTTTAATTAATTTAAATAGAAATATAGTTAATAAAGAACCCTATCCAACTTATGGTTTTATTTTGCAATAAGAACATATTTAATAATATATGTATTGCAATATTACGGATTTTATTTTAGATTCGAACATGAACTGATGATTAACTGATGATTTTCATGTAATGATGCTGTAACAGTTTTTGTTTTTGTTTTTATTTTAATGGCTAGACGCTGTAGTGAAGTTATCATTATATTGTAGCTAGGCAAATATAAAAGAATCGCCTTAACAGAAGAAAACGCGAACGAAAATACTTTTCGTTTATTTATTAAATATAAGTAAAGTAACTTACATAAAAATACTCATGAATTTGTGAATTTTATGTTATGGATTCTCTGGCTATGAAATCCAAATTAATTTTCATTACGGAATCTTAACCTGCGGTACAAATTAAGGGCGCTGAAAATTTCGATTTATTTGAGGCATTAATTTAAAAAAATATAGATGTGTAGTTTTATTTTCTTCTACAAACAGGACTTTATTAAAATATCTTAAATAATAAAAGAGCTAGCATTTCTTATGCAATTTTTATAGTTCTTTCGAGTTCAGAATCAACATAAATAGTTAGAATCAACATAAATAATTTAAAAGTTACAACATGATTTTAATGGAGATGAGTAACTTCATCTTGTTCCGGTTCTGCTTCGTTTGTGTTGCGGCGCTGCGGGCCGTGGGTTCGAATCGCACATAGAGCAAGTATTTGTATGGCTTACAAACAATTTTTTCCGGGTGATGATGTTATCCTTGTGCAATTAATGTTCGTAAATTACATACACGCTACAGGAGAAAATGCAAATTTTCGGGGGTAGCTTTTTTAAAAAGTCCTTAGGAATGATGCCTTTAAGTATAACTCTTTTGTCTTAGTCCGCTAACACATCAACATCATCAGTTTTGCTCGAAAGTGTTCATGCAGGTATTCATAGACTGAATTAGCTTCTTTTAATCGGTGTTTTGTAATAATTACAAAAGAAAAAAATCCTAAAATTTTAAAGAAGTTTGTTTAATGAAACTAAGAGTGCTAACAAATCGAATCTGTGATTGATAGAGAAATAACGAAAAAACTTAAAGGAATTAACTACACTATTCGACACGTGATACCAAATCGTGTCAAACCGAGAGATTGGACACGATTTGATTTGAATAGGGTAGTTAATTACGTGGTAGAGCTATGCTACAGTTATATTAATAGTATAGTTGCAGTACGAATACATAATACCACCATAGATAATTACAGAGAATTAAGAATTAAAATGTATATGTTAATATAAATGACTATCTATCGTTGTATTCCACGGTGCACCGTTAAATGCTACCTTGGATTGGCTTCGTATCAGTTAAAGGTTTCTCCACATTTACTCAACACACGAAACGCAGCAGCATAATGCTGTAATTTAACGTAGGTACTCTGTGATATCGTGGTCCTTCCCGGTCGAACTAACTCTGTGCTACAGATATAATACAGCTACAGCTTGGCCACAGTTTAGACCTCACAATTGGAAAACGAATGTACTTTTGCAGACCAACGGTGGGGGCCTTGCGGGCAGGGGGCGACACGACCTTGTGCTAATGCACTTCACTGTGTCTGCTATACAATACATGCGGTTGACACGAGCATGTTTTATCATACTTATTTAACTAATTCTAAGTGACGTTTTCGAAAAAATTGAATATGCATAATGGTAAATTACTGTTATAGTTATAAACGGCACGTCTGGCGTGCCATCCGTAAAATGATATGAAATTATGCATACATAATTGAATGTATAAAGTAAAAAAATCAATTTTTAAATATTTAATAGGCGTTGGTAATATATTATAACTACGTATTGCAATCGCGTTCGATTGTGATTTATACCAAACTGTTATATTTCTTTATTTGCCTCTTAATATTTAAGCTTAATTAAACTCTCAGATAATTCTGTTTTAAGAGGGTGTCCTCTTGGATTTAAAGACTTTAAGATTGAGACATTATTTCAGGCAGGTAGGTATTTGCTGTTCTAATAAGGGATTTTTAAACATTGAATTGGCTCTTTTGTTTTTAATATCGAATAAAATAATTTTCATAGGTATTAAACTTGACAAAAATTCACATGGTACGTGACAGTCGGTTCGGTTACTTAGCACGGGAATAGTCAGTGTTCGATGATTTCACTTATTATTATTTTTATTTAAATGTTTTTGAAGTTAAATTCCATTAGGCGAGAGAGTCAGATTCACCATTAGGCCTCAGATATTTTTTCGCACGGAATTAACGTCAGGCTTCTGTCACTCTTGCTACTTGCGTGAAATAATTACCTACAATTGCGATGCGCCCCCGAGGTAGTACGCAGTCGGGCTAGTGCGTTCTAGGCGATTGAATGATAAAGTTTTAACGCTGTATACGTAAATAACAGTGGTAGAGCCAAGCGGCAGCTTTTGCTGTCGCACGGATGGGCCAGCTCGAACCGGGGTGGTACCTTCACCCATAAACATGATTGTGGAAGTAAATAAAAGACTACCCCAGGAGGGTACCAGCACCCCTGGAGAATCCCTCGCTGAGCATCCACGACCAAACTATTTCACTTCTGAGCGTGGGTGCTCAGGCTGCCCCGCATTTTCTGGGGGGAGGGGGGGCAAAATTCCGCTCGAGACTAATGCTGCTCGGGGCAAGCGGAGCAATACAACATCAGGGGACTTCATTCCGACCTTAACGCTGTCCATTACCATCTAGAGACGGCGAAGCCGGCCTTGCTCTTTTTAACCGAGACTCAGGTGTCCTCTTTGGCTGTTACTTTATATCTCTCCTACCCAGGGTACAAATTAGAACACTTCTTTGTACCCTGGGCTGGAGTTTGCGTATACGTCAGAGAGGACATCTGTTTTCGACGCCTCGGCAGTCTTGAAGGTACAGACCTGTCCATCCTATGGCTGCGAGTAGACAGCGACGACTATCCCCGCGTCTACGAGTGCCTCTATAGGTCCCATAGCGGTAATGCCGACACAGACTGACTCATTGACCACGTCCAAAGGGCTGCAGACTCCGTGCTAGAAGAGGTCCCATCCTCAGAGATCGTGATATTCAGTGACTTCAACGCCCACCACCCTGAATGGCTTGGTTCTCGTTTAACCGACCATGCGGGTAGATCTGTCTATGACTTTGCCTTGGTATATGGTCTAACACAAGTGGTTACTTCATACTACAGATGTGGAAAACCATGTACCTTCCCTGTTAGACCTACTGCTGACCTCTCATCCGGACGGATATCAGGTCTCCGTCGATGCCCCTCTGGGC
Source organism: Parnassius mnemosyne (assembly GCA_963668995.1). Classification (NCBI taxonomy): domain Eukaryota; kingdom Metazoa; phylum Arthropoda; class Insecta; order Lepidoptera; family Papilionidae; genus Parnassius; species Parnassius mnemosyne. The sequence continues at coordinate 16,072,023 of CAVLGL010000013.1, read as the reverse complement.
TCTTCGGACCATTATCTGATCCGGAGTACGATGCCACTCACGCTCCAATCGCAGTTGCGATCTGCAACTATTGCAAGAAACAAAATAAGAAAAACAAAAGTGACCAATCTACATTGCAAAGAATGGATAAACAGGGACCTCATTGCTTCAATAAATAAAAGGAACCAACTATGGTACAGTTTAAAACCAACACCTGAAGATGAAAATTTGAGAACAGAATTCATAAACCAAAGAAACCACACTTTTGTAAATATCCAATTAGCTAAAAAACAATTTTATCATAAGGCTTTTACAGATTGTAAGAAATGTCCTTTAAAAATGTGGCAATTAATTAATAGACTGTCAAATAATAAATAGGATTTGACAGACCTAAGGTCTTTAAAAATCAATACCTCCAATGGTCAAATCTCAAACACTAAAGAAATTTGTGAGTATTTTAATAGATTTTTCACCACAATAGGCACTGAACTTGCAGATAAAATACCGCAAAAATACCACAAAAATTTAACACAAACACTGCCATACAAAAAACCTAAAAACAACAATACCGAATTATCAAAACTAAACCCGACGACCGCAGACGAGGTATTCAAAATAATAAAAGGCTTAGATTCTAACGCTAGTTCCGGTTTAGATGGTATGAGCACAAAATCCTTAAAGTGTGTTAAAGACAATGTAGCAGAGATCCTCGCAATTTGTTTTAATACATGTTTAAGTGACGGCTATTTCCCAAACACTTTAAAAATTGCAAAGGTTAGTCCTATATTTAAATCCGGAAGCAAACAAGATCCAAACAATTATCGGCCTATATCGGTACTTCCGGTAATGTCGAAAGTACTTGAAAAAATACTACATAAACAACTATATGACTACCTGACTTCTATTGATTACCTCTTTAAAAAGCAATATGGCTTCCGCCCAAAGTCTAACACTGTATCAGCAACTGTTGATTTAGTAACCAATATAAGACTTAATATTGATCAGAAAAAAATTACATTAGGTATTTTAATTGACCTCAAAAAGGCTTTTGACACAGTCAGACATGACATCCTGTTATTAAAATTGAAAGACATCGGTAACACAGGAAAGGCAAATGATATTTTGAAATCGTAACTTTCTGATAGATTTCAATTGTTAAAATTAATAATCAGCAAAGTAACCCCCAATCGGTTACTTGTGGCATTCCATAGGGATCAATTTTGGGACCCTGGTTGTTCCTTATTTATGTAAAAAACATGTATGAAATTGGACTAAAGAGAGATATCACTTTATATGCTGATAACTCTTCTACTTTGGCCACTCATTAGAATCAGTACTAAGTGAAGCTCGACATGACCTAAACATATTACACACCTGGTTACAGTCAAACTTACTAACAATCAATGCCTCTATAATTTTATATATAATTTTCTCTGCAAAAAATGAAAAAATTAAAAGTCACAAGCCTCTTACCATTGATGGTGAAATACTAACTAAAGTTCATAACGAGAAATATTTAGGCCATGTTCTTGATAGTCAGCTTACCTTTTTTTTTTTTTGCGGATGGAAAATCATCAAATGACGCCTTTCGCTCTGGGTGGAGCGGAAGGGAGTGTCAGACTTTTACTGACTAAAAACCATCCGTGTTCCTTCAGTGCCCTTACGTTCCGGAGCCGCGGTATCTCTTTCGAACAGCCCGCAGCCCCGGCAGGAATAGTCAGATTACCTGGAAACAGCATATTGAAAAGATCTATAGTAAAATCTGCTCATTAACAGGAGCTGTAAAAACACTAGTTCGATGTCTCCCGAGACATGTCAAATATACCATATATAACTCTTTGGTCAAGCCTCATTTAGATTATTTGATTGAGGTGTGGGACTCAGCCACTAAATCAACCCTGCAAAAACCACAAGTAACACAAAATAAAATCATAAAAATATTATTCCAATATAACTATTTAACACCAACCATTTTATTATTATATAAACAAAGTTATTTAACCTAGCCCAAAAGTACAAATATAAAATATGCATTTTTGTTAGAAAAATACTTACTAAAAATACTCACTCTCAAATAACATTTACAAAAAAGATCGATTACCATAAACGTATAACAAGGCAGGCTAATAACCTATGTTTGAGAATACATAGAACAAATTATGGAAGAATGAGTATGCTCTACGAGGGAGCTCAACACTATAACAAATTACCTAAAAACATAATATTCACAAACCACAAATCTAAATATATGAAGTACATATACTACGTAACTAATAATATTTACCATAAAACAATTGAATAGAAATAATACATTACATTTACTGTTACACAATATGATTATACATGTGCGACTATATATATATATATATATATATATATATATATGTTACGGCCGACGGCTGCTCCCCTAAAGTTCAAATCCTCCGGGGCCCATCAGCGGAGTTTCAACGAACAGACATAGGTCGGGCCTCAATATGGCCGCGTGGAATTTCCTAATTACAATAAACAATATGGGAGGAAGCTAGAAACACATAGTACTTACCATTATCCAAAGCTAACGTCGCACCAAGGCTTGGGCAGGCCGTGAGTGCGTGTAATAGTGGATGGCGAGTAGTGTACAGTGAGGTGTGAATGTGTGGGGCCTTGTCAAGCATAGGCGACCAGCAGCGGCCGAGTTCCAGGCCGCTCCAAAATGCTGCACCGCTTCAGACTGCTTCGGCGTCGGACCACTTCTTCGTTCGTCACGATGACAGTCCATTAACTCTATCGTACGATTAACTAACTTACAGAAGCCACTAACTCTCGTTTGTTATAAGGTTAACGCACAAAACTAACACGGAGTGTCCGGATCAAAGGTCACTACCGTTTCGCGTAGCAACAGTTATTTCTAGAATATGAAAGGCCGCACTAGCTAATATTGTCGAATGCACTTAAACAGATTCTGAGTCGGACCCAATAAGTGCCGGGAAAGGCTATCCAACAAGGAATTCGCGTTATAAATCCTAGACAGGATGTTTACTAGACGTCTAAACTATTCCGCGGTTCCCGAAAAAAATTAACAGTGTGCTGACGTTAGCACCGCTGACAGACGACTCCTGCGCTTGCGCGTTCTACGCACGACCGAAAGTCAAACCGGTATGAAAACACCGCGCCGAGCGCCCTCTCACGTTAATTCTTGAAATTAGCGTTTGGCGCGAACAATATATACATATATATACGTGTGTGTGTGTGTGTGTGTGTGTGTGTGTGTGTGTGTGTGTGTGTGTGTGTGTGTGTGTGTGTGTGTGTGTGTGTGTGTGCGTGTGCGTGTGTGTGTGCGTGTGCGTGTGCGTGTGCGTGTGCGTGTGCGTGTGCGTGTGCGTGTGCGTGTGCGTGTGCGTGTGCGTGTGCGTGTGCGTGTGCGTGTGCGTGTGCGTGTGCGTGTGCGTGTGCGTGTGCGTGTGCGTGTGCGTGTGCGTGTGCGTGTGCGTGTGCGTGTGCGTGTGCGTGTGCGTGTGCGTGTGCGTGTGCTCACTGGCCCATGCCGCAAAGGAGAAAGCCGATCTGTTGAGCTCTGTCTTTGCGTCCACATCGACTCTAGATGACGGGGGGAACACACCGCCGACCATCCCGCGAAGTGTGTGCTCCATGCCGGATGTGCGGTTTACACAGCGCTCGGTTTGCAAAGCACTCCTCTTACTGGACTTCAGCAAGTCGAGTGGGCCCGATGGAGTCCCTCCCATTGTGCTGAAGACGTGTGCTCCGGAGTTGGAATTGGTTTTAACGCGTCTTTTCCAGTACTCCTACTCCTAAAGCGTAGTCCCGAATTCATGAAAGACAGCTTTGGTCCACCCGATCCCTAAAAAAGGCGACCGCTCAGACCCGTCTAACTACAGGCCTATCGCCAACACCTCCTTGTTCTACAAAATAATGGAATCCATTATAAACTGCTGGCTCATGAGGTACCTTGAGGATCACCAGCTGATTAGTGATCGCCAGTACGGTTTTCGTCGGGGTCGATTAGCTGGTGATCTTCTAGTCTATCTGACTCATAGATGGGCGGAGGCTGTAGAGTCCAAGGGGCAGGCATTGGCCGTTAGTTTGAGAAGGCCTTCGATCGGGTCTGGCACAAAGTGCTACTTTCGAAGCTTCCTTCCTATGGGCTTCCCGAGAAATTGTGCAAATGGTTCACCAGTTTCTTTGCTGATCGGAGCATCAAGATCGTAGTAGACGGTGCATTCTCTGATTTCAAGCCTATCAACGCCGGTGTTCCACAAGGCTGCGTGCTGTCACCAACGCTGTTTCTCCTGCATATCAATGATATGTTGCAAACTGGTAGCATTCATTGCTATGCGGACGACAGCACTGGTGATGCCTTATATACCGGCCGTGCAAATATTTTTCGGGAAAACTTCGCCGAGTACCGGGACAAACTTGTGTCTGAGGTCGAGTCTTTGCTTAACAAAGTCTCGGATTCATCATCATCATCATCATTACAGACTTTCATAAGTCCACTGCTGAACATAGGCCTCCCCCAAAGGGGGTATTTGCTATAGTTGCCACGCTTGGCGAGCGGGTTGGCAACCGCAGTTTTTTATTGTAAGTTTGTTGTTATCAGGAAGATGCTGCTGCCCATCTCCTTCCTGTTTCCCTTTGTCGCCTTTTACGACACCCACGGGAAGATATGGAGTAGTGGATATTCTTAACCGCCACTACACGGCCTAATTTATCCCACAATTAAATATACAAACACTAAACAAAAATTATTTCGTTGAGTATTTAAAAAAGTATTTACAAAATAACTATTTTTCTTTTTATAGAAGAAGGGGCAAACGAGCATGCGGCTCACCTGATGGCAAGTGACTACCGCCGCCAATGAACAACCGCAACACCAAGGAAATTGCACATGCGTTGCCGACCTTTTAGAAAGGTGTCAGCTCTTTTCTTGTAGGTTCCTAAGTTGTATCAGTCCGAAAAAATCGCTGGTGGTAATCGATTCCACAAGAAAGTTGAGCGAGGGAGAAAACATCTTCCAAATCGCACAGTGGTGGACCGCCAATCATCCAGATGGTATGGATGGTAACGCGAGTTTTGTCACGATGTGCGATGGTGAAATCGAGCGGCTGGGATTAATCCAAACAATTCCTCAGAGCACTCCCCGTGATAGATGCGATAAAATACGCAAAGAAATGCAACATCTCTACGCTGTGCAGTCTATCGAGCCGATCAGAAAGAACTCAGTCGTCGACAATTCAAACAGCTCTGCGTTGGATGCGGTCAAGTGTAAGGAGCTGGCACTGGGGTGCCCCTGCCCAGAGATGCGAACAGTATTCCATGTGAGGCCGAACCTGCGCCTTGCAAAGTTGCAGGCGTTGAGCCGGCATGAAATACTGTCCCGCTCTACTGAGTACGCCAAGCTTTTTAGAGGCCAATTTGGCCTTCTCTTCCAAGTGACCACGAAACTGCACGTCACTCGATATGTCGACGCCGAGGATTCCGATACTGGCTGAGGCAACAAGGAAAGTACCTTGAAACTGGGGAGATACGACATAGGGGTTCTTTTTATCGGTACAACTTGTGTCTTACGCGCAAACTTGTGTCTTCTGAGGATTAAATTGGACTAGATTTAGTCGCCACCAATCCAAGACTTTGTCCAGCAAAGATTCGACTTCAGACACAAGTTTGTTCCGGTACTCGGTGACGTTTTCCCGAGAAATATTGGCACGGCCGGTGTATAGAGCATCACCAGTGCTGTCATCCGCATAGCAATGAATGTAACCAGTTAGCAACATATCATTGATATGCAGAAGAAACAGCGTTGTTGAACACCAGCGTTAATAGGCTTGTAGTCGGAGCATGCACCGTCTACAACGACCTTGATGCTCCGATTTGCAAGGAAGCTGGTGATCCAATCGCACAATTTCTCTGGAAGCCTGGAGCTTCGAAAGAAGCGCTTTGTGCCAAACCCGATCGAAGGCCTTCGCAATGTCCAAACGAACGGCCAATGCTTCCCCCTTGGACTCTACAGCTTCCGCCCATCTATGAGTTAAGTAGACTAGAACATCACCAGCTGATCGATCCCGACGAAAACTGTACTGGCGGTCACTAATCAGCTGGTGATCCTCAAGGTACCACATGAGGTGGCAGTTTATAACGGATTCCATTATTTTGGAGAACAAGGGGGTGATGGTGATAGGCCTGTAGTTATACGGGTCTGAGCGGTCGTCTTTTCTAGGGATCGGGTGGACAAAAGCTGTCTTCTATGATTTTAGGACTACGCCTAGGGAGTAGGATTACCGAAAAAGACGCGTTAGAACCTGTGCCAACTCCAGAGCACACGTCCTCAGCACAATTGGGGGGATTTCGTCAGGCCCACTCGACTTGTGGATGTCAAGGGAGAGAAGTGCTTTGCGAACTGAGCGCTGTGAGAACCGCACATCTGGTATGGAGTACTCACACCGCGGGATGTTTGGCGGTGTGTTCCCCCCGTCATCAACATTCGAGTTGGACGCAAAAAAGGAACCTAAAAGGTCGGCTTTCTCTATAGCGTCGTGGGCCAGTGAGTCGTCCTCCCTGTGCAGAAATGGTAGTAATGGCTTACAGAAATTTCCTTGGACAGCCTTGGCGAGAGACCAGAATGCACGGGTTCCAGAAGGAAGGCGAACTAGTTTCTCGCCAATTCTGCCTATGTGCTTCTAACTTTGCCTCGGCAATAACTCTTTTGAAGGACCTGGAGGCGAAGTTATACTTCTTTTTAAGTATGCTGGTGTTTACATCCCGAGTCACCGAAGCCGTTGCCCAGGCTTGATAATACTCCTGCTTACTGCGTAATGCAGTATTACAGGAGCGACCAACCAAGGCTGAGATCTGCCTCCGATGTGTACCACAGATAATGGAATAAATAGTTCCATTCCCTGTAGCACCACATCAGTGACAGAGTCCGCAACAGCGCTGGGATCATCCGGCGAGAAGCAAACCTGCCCCCATGGGTAGAAAGCAAAGAAAGACCGCATTCAGTCCCAATCCGCCGACCTGTAATGCTAAATACGGCGGCAACCTGCAGAAAGCAACCGCGATGGTAGCGTGAATGGCACCACACTACGGATCAGACAATGGTCCGAAGAGCCAAGAGGGGCATCGACGAAAACCTGATATCCGTCCGGATGAGAGGTCAACAGAAGGTCCAACAGGGAAGATGTATGATCCTCAACATCTGGAATCCGCGTAGGCGATGTAACCAGTTGTGTCAGACCATATGCCAAGGTAAAGTCATAAACAGATCTCCCCGCATGATCGGTTAAACGTGAACCGAGTCATTCGGCGTGGTAGGCGTTATCTATATTTCACGATCTCTGTGGATGGGAGCTGTGGTAGCAAGGAATCTGTAGCCATTTGGACGTGGTCGATGAATCGGTCTGTTTCGGTATTACCGCTATGGGACCTATAGAGGCACACGTAGACGCGCAGATGGTCGTCGCTGTCTACGCGTAGCCAAAGGATGGACATGTCCGACCCTTCAAGACTGTCGAGGCGTCGAGAACAGATGTCCTCTCTGATAGCGTGGCAGGGGTCGCCTTGGTCTTGTTGCTCAGCCCCCCCCCCCCTCCCGGAACACGCAGGGCAGCCTGAGCACACACGCTGAGGAGTGGAATAGCATGGTCGTGGATGCTCAGCGAGGGATTCTCCAGGGGTACTGCTAATCCTAGGGTAATTCCGCTTCCATGTTGATGGGGGGGAGGGGGGAATTGGGTCTCAAGTCACCTGCACTCACCAGATGAAACGCGGAAGCAGAGCTTCCACTTCACGCCGGTATTCTGTGAGGTCGTGGTACTAACCCGGCTCGAGCCGGCCCATATGTGCAACAGCAAAAGCTGCTGCGTGTCTCTACCACCGTGAAAAGATGTGTTTAAACCTTTTTTTCATAATGTAGCCTTAATTAAAATATTATATTGTGTATATACATCAAAGAAGGTGGTCAAGTTAACGGGAGCGGTGGAGGCGTTCTTTAAAAACTAAAATAAAACTAAGAGATGTCCGTACAGAAGCTCATGTACTTCGACAATGGCAAACTTATTCTAATACATCTTTCATGCAGACTCTATTACATTTGCTTACTCAAGTGACACGATATAGGCCACACACAGGGTGCAAAGTCAGCAATAGTATTTATGCACGTACTTGTATCACTCTGTGTGGGGTCGAATCCATGACTCTTCCCTCCTCAAGAGCGAAATTATCGGCATTTTCAGGAATCCGATGATTTCGCTTAATTACACACAGTTTATGTCTAATTATAATAAAAATACAGAAAATAATTGGTAGAATTACATACAAAATTATCGTTCCTCTACTAAACTCACACTTTTAACATTTATAGCACTTGCATTTTCACTGAGATTTATTTTGTTAAATTTTACTAGTTGAAGTAATTGTTTAGTTTCGTCTAGATTTATACCTTTTAAACTCACTTCACTGACAATGGGAGGCTTCGAAATCTTCAGTTCTGGCAAGTTAGTCATTGGGTAAATTCGGTAATTTAGGTCATCTGAAGAAGATTGGTGTATTTAAAATGAATATTTCCAATTTCGGCTTCACAGAAATCGTCTACGGTGATTATGTAAGTACCACATAAAAGTTCATGAGTGACGTCATTGTCGCATTTTCTGGTAAGTATTCTATGATTTCTCACGTACAGTATCCAGCTTTCGTGGCTTATTCGTTGAATTTTGGGATCTTCAATTTCCACCGTATGCTGTTCACAGGCATCGAGGTTTGATTGAAACTCCATGAGCTGTTCCACGCAGCTTTGTTCTGTATGCAGCAGCACATCGTCGGTATTGCACAGGAATTGATTATCCAAAGCAATTTGTTTGCAGGCTCTCGGGACTAGCAAGTATTCCTTTTCTTTCACAAATAGGTATGGGTATTTGAGAATAACTATAATAGTTTTGTTTGCAATAGCAATTGGCAATGAATACATTTTGAAGTAACTATATGTTTTATTCCCTACTAAAGGGACCTCTAAGAAAAACGTGATCTGGTTTCCTTTTATAAAAGCCTTAACCTTAATACAATTTTCTAGTTTAACTAAGTTATTTTCATTTACAGGATATAATAGATTTTTAGTTGTCGCGATTGATTGTAATAAATTTAACAATTCCGTAGAGTTAAAAATTGCTTGATGCAGAACAGATACCTTACTGAATGCTAGTGCAGTTTCGATTTCTCCTAGTATTACGTTAATAGTTCTAAAATAACTCAAAAACATGTCAAACATACCTAGGACATAGGTAGAATAAATGGAGTTTTCTTCTTTTGTAATTAGGAATTTAACAATTCTTTCAATTCTCTTCAAGCGTTCATCTAATATTAAAGTATTGTTATGTAAGGTCTCTGTACTGTTGATGAAACTATCCAAGATTTTGGAGACTAATTTAATTCTCTTATCCGACATTATCTGATTATCGTTTAGTTTAGAAATCAATGAGTCATATCAGACGGCATCATCATGATCCAAATTTCCGGTTACTATTTTTATCATAGACCCAAGCGGGTCAATAATTCCTCTTTTAAATCTTTTCGATGGCACAAGTTGCCGAAATTTTTCTATAGTTGCATCTCTTAAATACCCTACATGTGTTCGAATAGCTAAAAATTCATGAATATATGGTTTATTTACATCTATCAACGCAACGAATTCATCATACTTTAATATACTAAAATCTAAATCACTACCTATACCTTCTAAGTTTAAAGTTTTAATAATAAGCCTATTGTCTATTTGCAATGAGGCACGACCCAGTTTGACAGGCAGGATTCCTGGGTTTTTTTCAAGTTTTCGAAGTTGAAGGGCCCATCCTTTCTGAACCATCGTCAGACTTATTATACACCACCTGTGGAGGACGTTTAATATTTTTAATAGGCACTGAAGTATTTCTATTACCAATCCTAACAGGAACTATATTTCTTTCTATATTACCACTAACGACAGCTTTCCTATATCGCGGTTTGTCTTTACTTCTTCTTATGTTAGATTCCTTGGTGTATATAACATCTCCTATTCTAAAATTTCTATCTGTTTCACCGCCCTTTTGTTCCCTTACCTTTTCCTTTTTCTCTAAGATTTTATCTGATATGTAATGATATAGATATCTAATACGTTTAGCATGATCTTTTAATAGTTTTTGGGTGTAACATTTCTCGAAATTCGCGGTGAACGTTGAATTAGAGTCGGTATTACCGAAAACGATTTCGAAAGGAGTAAGGCCGGTTGTACTATGTATGGTGTGGTTATAAGCCATAATTTAGTAACTCATTACAGTAGCTGCGTCTGTACACTTTCGTTCGTATTTCGCTAATCTGTATATCTCTATAATTGTGGAGTGGAATCTCTCTATTATGTCTGTTGAATTCGGGTTATTAGGAGTGGTAATGTGTAGTAGTATGTTATACATAGTCATAAGTTCCTTAATGAGATCATTATTAAACTCACTACCGGGATCAGAAGTTATCTTTTTAGGTGTTCCGTATATTGAAAAATATTTAATGAGCGCTCTTACGATTTCCGGTGCGGATCTATTTGGGATTTCGATAGCTTGTCCTAACTTACTAAATGCGTCAACCAAAGTTAGGTAATAAACGGATTCAATTGAAAAAAGGTCCATGAAAACTTCTTGGAAGGGGGCGTTTTGGGTTTGAGTTAATTGAAGTAATGGTTTAATGGGTTTTCTTTCATATTTCATTTTTCTACAGGCATCACAAACATTAAGTACTGCAGCAATCGTCTCTTGCATGTTCTGCCAATAATAATTTCTTTTAATTCTACTCATTGTTTCCTTTATTCCTCTGTGACACGTCTTTCCCTCATGATGTTGCAGTATGATTTCTTTTTGTTCTCTCTCGTCTTCTACATATATAACACGCTCTGTACATTCAATAAATTCTACCATTCCCTTTTTAAATAGCTGTATAATAATTTTAGAGAATTCTTTTCTATGTTGAATGTTTTCGAAATAAATAAAATATTTAGTCTTGGGCTTAATGTACTCCTTAAGAAATTTTTAATAAGATCTTCATTCTTAAGTGGGGCAAAAACTTCTAGAACCTTTTGTTTATCCCTGGATAAATTTCTTACTTGTACTTCATTTTTATGCCAGGTATAAACTAAAATTTGGTTTGGTTTTGAGTCAATGGCCTCCTTTAATATCGGAATACCATTAGATTCTAGATCTTGTCCAGAATGCACAGTTACTATACTACTATCAGAAGATATAGGTGGTAACGGGTATTTCGTGTTAGTCTCTAACTGGTCGACGGATACAGTGGCGGATGTGTCAGTTATAGTTATTGTCCTAGAGTAGTCCCTGTTTTCAGTCGTTAAGTCCACAATTTGGTCAGTTAATTCTGTCAGATATTTTTGCAGTTTTTGTTCTTTAGGGTCCAGGTTTAATTTCAATGATTGTGAGTCATCAGAGTCTATGGCATTTAGTTTTATTCGAGAGAGGGCATCAGCATTACTATTTTATTTTCCGTTTTTGTATACAATATCGAAGTCGTACTCTTGAAGACATAAACGCCAACGGGTCAGTTTACTGTTCGGTTCTTTAAGTGAGTAAAGCCAAACTAGTGGTCTATGGTCGGTATATATGGTGAACTTACGCCCGTAAAGGTATGGTCTAAAATGTTTTACGGCCCATATTATGGCGAGTAGTTCACGCTCTATTGTACTATATCTGGTCTCAGTGTCGCTGAGAGTTCTACTGGCGTAGGCAATGGGCTTATCGGATCCTATTGTCCCCTGCGATAAGACCGCACCTAAAGCAACAGTAGAAGCATCTGTAGTTAAAACATAAGGTTTGTCTGGATCTGGGTATTGGAGTAAAGGTGCATTAGTCAGAAGCTCCTTACACTTCTGAAACGCATCAATATATTTTTGATCTATTACAATTTTTTTTCTTTACTTTAGGCATGCTGTAAGGGGCTGAGTGATTTTGGCGAAGTCTTTTACAAAGCGTCTGTAATAACCAATCAATCCTAGGAAACTCTTGATCTCGGTAGTCGTCCTTGGTAACGGGTAGCTTAATACAGCCTGAATCTTATCATCGTTTGGTTTAAGTCCGTCTTTAGTAATAACGTGCCCTAGGTATAGCACTTCTTTACTCAAGAATTCTGATTTGTCAAGTTGTATTTTTAAATTAGTCGATCTCAATCTGTCAAAAACTGTCCTTAATTTTTGTAAATGCTCCTGGAGGCTACTCGAGAAAATAATTATGTCATCAAGATAGACAAGGCAATGAATTCCTTGTAAGCCTCTTAGGATGTTATCCATGGCTCTTTGGAAGGTGGCTGGAGCTGTCTTCAGGCCAAAGGGCATTCGAAGGAATTCATAGTGTCCGTTCTCTGTGCTGAATGCCGTTTTTTGTCTATCTGATTCGTTGATCTCAATTTGGTGGTATCCACTAGCTAAGTCCAAGGTTGAAAAGTAAGTACTCTTACCTAGTTTGTCAAAAATGTCAGTGATATTGGGTAAAGGGTATTTATCGTCCACAGTTATGTCGTTTAGACGTCTGTAATCGATAACCATCCTATACTTCATTTCACCAGATGTGTTTCTCTTTTTGGGAACTAAATGGACTGGGGCTGACCAAGGCGAAAAGGATTCCTGGATCACATTATCATTTAATAGTTTTTGTACCTGGTTTTTAATTTCCTGTGTTTGTGCGGGAGGTTGCCTGTAGGGTTTGACATAGATAGGGTCTTCGTTTTTTGTTCTAATATAGTGTTTCACCTCATTATCAAAAGATAAAGGTATTTGATCGCTATAAAAAATATCTTTATATTCTCTGCATAAGTGGTATATCGATTTTTGTTCTTCTTCCGACATGTGGTCTAAGCGTAGTTTCTCTAAATTTTGCTCCAATATTTTATCTACTTCAATATCTGACATATCTGTAATATGGTTAACTATACATTTAGTCGCTTTACTCTCTTCATATGCTTCTACATTCAATGGTTTTTTTATAGTTAATTTTATCGGTATATCTAAGGTATTCTGGATTACTGTAGTCGTATAACCATCCTTACATCTCACTAACGCACTAGGCATTCGCACACCCTTACAGAATTCTTTATAATCGATTACAGCATTACCTGAATATAAATTTGTTGGGAGTTTGACTCTTTGCTCGGAACGGGGAGATAACTCCAAAACGTAAGAAGATTTACTATGTGTTATAGGTATTACGGTAGTTTTAGTTTTAAGAATCTCGTTTTTTAAAACTATTACTGCTTCTAGGTTGCAAAGTATATCATTCCCAATTTAGCCATAGTACCTAGAGTCGCCATTGTAAATGTATAGTTTATGAATATCGTTACAGTTGAAAATTGGTAAAGACGGGATTTGAATAACTTGATCATGTCTGCTCGATGCATGTGTGCTAATGACTTCGAATGGTTCGTGACTTATGTACTCTGGAAAGTACTTATAAGCTTTTGATGGACTAATGAATGATCGCGTACTACCTGTATCAATCATAAATTTGGAGTCGATTTCCGGTATATAAATAAACGGCAATCTCAAATTAGTACTACAATTTAACTCTATTTTTTCGTAAGTTCCGAGGCTTCGACCTGAAAATCCTTGTCGTCCATATTGGTTGGGACGATTTGTGTTACTTCAGGAATTATTGTCGGATATTGATTTTCATAATAATCGAGCTCGGGAACATTAAGGCCACTGGTTGAGTACTCCTCATAGCAGCAGTTATCATAAGAAAGTGGGTACACATCGCCGCACGCATCATCATAATATGTATTATCAAGGTCGAGTTCATTTAACTGAAAGCCTTGTTGATTTGTTTTAAGTGGTGGTGCCGTTCGCATTGTGACGTCACTGGGCCCAGTGTATTGATTTTTATTTAACTGAGGCTTGTAACCAAATTGTTGGGGCTTATAAATGTTTTGTTGTTGGTTTCCAAATTGTTGTGGGCGCATACCGAATTGTTGTGGGCGCATACCGAATTGTTGAGGTTTATTAAATGTTTGTGGTTGCATCCCGAACTGTTGGGGATGCATATTAAATTGTTGTGGGCGCATATTAAACTGTTGCGGGCTTATACCAAATTGTTGCGGGCGGAAGCCGAATTGTTGGGGGCGGTATCCAAAATTTTGTTGATTATTATTAAATTGAGTTAGTTTTGATTGTGACCCCTGCGGAAGTCCAAAGTTAAATTTGTTAGGGGTTAATTCGAGTTTATAGCCCATAGGTGCCATTGAATTAAAATTATTTGTACCGAATTTAAACGTAAGATTATTATTTGGTATACTGGGTGGCGTTAGTTTATTACTAGGATTACTATACATTTTATTACGTAAGGTATACTGCTCATGGAAGTTGACTTCTTCCATGACCACGCTTAAAGCCTTTTCTAGTGTACTGGGCGCTTTTAAGCGAACAATGCGCACCATATTTTCTGGCAAATTATACAAAAAGACATTTAAAGATGTGTTATTATATATAATAATTTTTTTACTCTTTACATTCGGATCGGTTAATCTATTTACTTTCGATATTAAAACACTACGGACGGATTGGATCCTATTACAGAAATCTAAATATGACTCGTTGTTTCGGATACGCAAAACCTTCAAGTTCTATAGCAATACATTCTTTACTCCTAGGGTCTCCAAAATGTTGAATTAGCAGTTCTCTAAAATCTTCCCACGAATTAATGTCCTCGCGCTCGCTAAAGAGCGCTGCAGCGTCGCCTACGAGTCTACTTGTTATCGCGTACATTACGTATAAATTTTGTTCATCGGATCCCCTATATTTATTTAATATATACTCACATTTGCGAATAAAAAGATTTAATTGGTGCTTATCACCGTTGAATATCGGTACAATTTTGAGCATTTCACTAGGAATTATCTTAATTTGCACTTGATCTTCCATTTTGTAGAACTTTATTTTATAAAATACGGCGGTAAAATAATATAATTAATACAAGAATTCAAATTCACAATCAAAAACACAGTCAAAATAAAAGTAAAATAATTAATAAGTAAAATACAAAATATGAAATAAATAAGTCCTCAATAAAAATTTAATCAACGAACATACACTACAATTATAATTTGTTATACTCGTAGTTATAATCGCTTTGTTCCCACAGTGCAAGTTCTTATCGCGTCGTTATTGCATGGACGCGCTTACTTATCTAGTTGTTCCTAGTATTTCTTTATGCAGTTAGTTATTAAGTTTAAGTATTCTTAAATATAAGTTTCACAGATTTTTATGTAAAACCAGATAACGTTATATCGCAAGAGGTCTAATTGCAAAATAACAAAACTATATAATATGACAAGGAAAGGAAGGTGAAAATTTGGACTCACCAGCCGGCCTTCGTCATCTTCAGCTGCTCTTCACTTGACAAATTTATATTGGTTCGCAGGATCGCCTCGCGGCACGAACGCGGTAAACGATTTTATTCGAATTTATTTCGCGGACGGCGCAAGCAAATGGCAATCCTACCGGCTGCGCCAGTCAAGTTAACGGGAGCGGTGGAGGCGTTTTTTAAAAACTAAAATAAAACTAAGAGATGTCCGTACAGAAGCCTCATGTACTTCGACAATGGCAAACTTATTCTAATACATCTTTCAGGCAGACTCTATTACATTTGCTTACTCAAGTGACACGATATAGGCCACACACAGGGTGCAAAGTCAGCAATAGTATTCATGCACGTACTTGTATCACTCTGTTTGGGGTCGAATCCATGACTAGGTAGCTTTTTGTTTACTATTGCACTATGTACCGTATACAACTACAAATAATTAAAAATAAAGCTTTGTTTTATCAAACCAAATCAAATCGACGATTTCATTCCAGTCCAAATGAAATTCAAATACAGCCTACATTGGTAATTGAATTTCCAATTCATGAATTTTATACGTGGTAGAGCCATGCTGCAGCTATATTATGGTTGTAGCACGAATGGGTCGGCTCGACCGGGGAAGGACCACGCTCTCACAGAATACCAACGTAAAATAGCAGCTTAACGCTGCTGTGTTTCGTATGGTGAGTGTAGAGAACCGGAGACCCTTTTTACTGGAAACGAGGCATTCCATCTTAGTCCTCACGGGTGACAACGCAGCTGCATTTTGATTCTTAATCGAAGATAGGTGTAGTTGTCTATGGGCCACAGCAACCACTTACCATCAGGTGGACTGTGTGCTCGTTTGTCACCCTTATCCTATAAAAAAAAAAAAAAAAAAAAAAAATGACGAAAGTTAACATGAATTTAAATGGACAATTTTTAATAAACAGATACAATTATTTTTATAAAACTTTCTTCGCTGTTATAAGTCGGTTTTAATATTATGGAAGGTTCCCCGAGAATGCTCAACTAAAACAAATATCTATCTATCTATAATATAGTTTAACCCTACTTTGAATATGAACGAAACAGACAAACTCAATGAAATTTAGTGGACACGGTCTACTCGGCTTTTAAGATTAGTTGTTTAAGTTCAAAGTAGGTAAAACACAATAAATCAATTTCTTCATAAACATCATTTCAGCCTTACTCAAGTCAACTGCTACACATAAGCCTCCTCCCAATTTTCCACGTTTAATATTTCAGAAAAAAACTGCTGACTTCCGTTGAATGCTCCTAAAATTGATAAGATTTGATAAGGAACGCTGATTGAGTACATTGACTAACAGGCCTGTGATCTTACACTTTAGAAATGATTATAGCCGGTAAGATGACGATTAACAGGCTGACAGAATTTTTCAATTTAAGACTAGCTGTGCTCGCATAGAATCTTTGTTAGCAAAATGTTTTTTTTTTTAATATTTGTAATATTCTTTATACGACACCATGGATTACTAAAACACCCTACACCGAGGATGGTGTTTGAGTAATCTATATTGTCGTAGTATATTTATAATGAAACTAATGTAAATGTGCACTAAGAAAATATGAAAAAGAAATTTAGGAAGAGGGTAACATTTACAGTAATCTATATCTATACAAATAAATAGAATTGAAGTGTCTGTTTGTAATGTCGAAATAACAGCTTTTTACTGTATGCAAAAAAAAAGTAATACGAAAAAAAGAAAGTATATACGGTACTTATAACAATAACATGATTTTTAAAATTTTTGTCTGTCTGTCTGTCTGTTTATTCCAGCTAATCTCCGGAACGGCTGGTCCAATTTTGACCGGACTTTCACTAGCAGATAGCTGATGTTATAAGAAGTAACTTAGGCAACTTTTATTTTAGAAAAATGATTAGGGTTCTGCGTTAAAACTTAAAGCCCATGAAACCCAATCGTAATAAATTACGCGCGAGCGAAGTTGCGGGGAACAGCTAGTTTATAAATAAATAAGGTTTCTTCGATTGAAAACATCGATTATAAGGAGAAACGATAATTCGTTTGCCGTATGGTGGCCGCGTGAATGAATCCATCACATCGTTATGTCCTGCGGATGTAGTATGACGTGACTATGGGAAAAGCCCCAAAAATCTAATGGCTTTCGATATGCCATATATCGAAAGCCATTCGATTTTTGGTTTTATTATTATTTATTGGTTATAAACTTATCGGTTACGCCAGAGTAGACATAAAATACCAAGGCCAGATACGGGCAGCAACGTCAAAAATGCAAGAAGTCTAGTACTGTGATCGTCAGTCTGGCTGCTAACCGTGATATTCATGCAAATCACCGCTACTTTGGGAGAGGCCCAAGTCTTGCAGTAGACTATTACAGGCTGATGGTGAAGAAGAAGAAAAATAGATATACGATAAGATAGAGGAAAATAGATATTTTTAAGTGTTAGAGCCATGCTGCGGCTATATTAATAGTAAAGTTGTAGCACGAAAAGGCCGGCTCGGCCGGGGAAGGACAATGCTCTCACAGCATACCAGCGTTAAATAGCAGCTTAACGCTCCTGTGTTTCGTATGTAGAGTGTAGAGAACCGGAGACCATTTTTACTGGAAATGAATCATTCCATCTTAGTCCTCACGAGTGACAACATCTGCATTTTGATTTGTAGTCGAGGATACAACTAGATATACTACTAATATAGCTGCAGCATGGCTCTAACACGAATATTCTCGTTCGTTGCGAAACAGTTTTTAATTCTCAATACTTTTCGCGAAACATTGATCCTATAATTTTGCATTTGCTATCTTTTAAGGCCTTTTTTTAAGTTGAATATTTCACAAAAAATATCAATAAGAATGAAAACAAATAAAAAATAAAAATTTAATTTCATTAAGTTTTTTTTATATAGGATAAGGGTGACAAACGAGCACACAGTCTACCTGATGGTAAGTGGTTGCTGTGGCCCATAGACACCTACATCAATCTTCGATTAAGAATCAAAATGCAGATGCGTTGTCACCCGTGAGAACTAAGATGGATTGCCTCATTTCCAGTAAAAAGGGTCTCCGGTTCTCTTAATTATGTTCAGCAGTTAATTTTGATAGGTCGTAATAAACTAAAAATTTAACTTTAAGACCGTTTTTGTGCACTATGAGGTCGCGCGTTGTGGCGCAAGAGCAGCGGGACGAGCGTTTGACCAAATCTGGTTGGAGACGTGCGAGTTTCTCCATCATTGTGTTGATTTCTTCACAGTACACATCTGCAGTAATACTATTCCCGTTTAGTAAGAAGCTGTGATGAATTACACCGGCGCTAACAGTACAGTAAGTAGTACATTAGTTGTGAAACAGAATCCATTTTTCATCGCAAGTAACAGTGCGGTTCAAAATTCCTTAGCCTGAATGCTTGTATAGCAGTGCAAGGCACGTCTCGGAGCGGACTATGAGCTGGTGATCATCAAATTTGTGGGGCACCCATTTGTCAAGCTTTTTTACCTTGCCAATTTGACACAAATAGATCAATATTGTTTTGATGTTAACGTCGAAACCTGTTGCTAGTTCAGCCGTAGATTGAGTATGATCAGCTTCCACAATCGCCTTTAATTCGTTATTGTCGACAAAAGTTTTCGCAAGACCACGGGGTTCATTTTTCAGGTCGAAATTATCCAGAACGGAAGCGCTCACTCCGCAAGCGTCGTTGATGTTGCGTCCCGCTTGTGCCGCGTTGCTGCCAGGATGGTAATCATATTCCATAATTACTCGAATTTTAACGTATCCATGATGACGAAAATATTCAAATGCGATGAAAACATAACGCTAATCAATAAACAAATAAGTAGTTTTGAAAAAATAATTCCATGTTTTTAAAATAAAATTTATTTGAAGTTAGAACTCTTAGCTAAAGAAGAATTATTCTGATTTGAAATGGTCAGTACTTGCAGAATGGCAATTTCAACCTTTTTTCAATTCATCAACCTGATTTTGTATGTTATCTACCAGCTTGCTATGTAGTGGTGCTTGTACCAAATCGCGAGCTCTTTAAACTATCTACATCATAATTGTTTCCTGTAATGCCGTTATTGAATTTGACGTCAATAGATTTCGATAGCCACTTACCATCAAATTTATTAGTACAACGTTTGTCACTCCATAATTAAAAAACTGAATAATAAATAATAATTAAGAAATATCTTAAAATATATAATTTGGGCAAAATTTAGTCTATTAGAAAGCTTCAATGCCATGGATCAGGGTCATAGAAAAATATTTTTATAAATTCAATAAATGTCATGAATAATTTTCCGAATAGAATGTTAATATTGTATGAAGCCTTTCATTAAGTTCATTTAGGAAGTAAATAGAAATTCGGGTATTAAATCAAATTGGCTAGCAAATAAAAATTGATAAACGTGGAAAAAACTCCAAAGATAACTGGTAGCTATTGTTAAAAAAGCATCTATTTTTTGTAGAATAAGGGTAACAAATGAGCACACAGAGCACCTGGTGGTAAGTGGATGCTATGGTCATAGACATCTACATTTTCCTTCGATCAAAAATCAAAATGCAGATGCGTTGTCATTCCTGAGGACTAAGATGGAATGCCTCGTTTCCGGTAAAAAGAGTCACCGGTTCTCTACATTCACCATACGAAACACAAAAGTATTGAGCGGTTATTTTACGCTGGTATTATGTGAGAGCGTGGTCCTTCTCCGTTCAAGCTGATCCCTTCGTGCTACAGCTATAATATAGCTGCAACATGGCTCTACTATGTTAAAAAGTTCTTTCAAAGTTTTTCCGTCGGCACGTCTTGTATGGGAATAGAGAGTGTCTTTTGTTGGTATTTTGCTATGAATAATTTGGTGTTGTGGCATAAGGTTTTGTGTCTGTGATTATAATAAAATAGAAAACATTGACATTTTCGGAATTTCACATCACATATTGATTGTGTCAAAATGTGCCCTAACGACCGCCCTAGGCAACCGGGATGCGGAGGTCTGCGAATCAGACTGATTATATTTATAAAAGTTGACGAATACATTATCTTGTATTCCCCTGTTTCCTCCTCCAAAACTAGACTGATTTCTTTATCGGCAGCTTATGGTAATAATTTTTTATAGAATAAGAGCAACAAACACACAGAATTCACAGTTTAGCTGACGGTACGTAAACGCTGGGTCCCATGTACTCCTACATCTAACTCGCTTCAGAAACAAAATGCACAACGCGTTGTAACTTCTGATAACTAAAATTGTATGCCTCATTACCTTTGAAGAAGTTCTCTCCAGTTCTAGTCCAGGGGCGGATTTGAACTTTATGGGGCCCGGGGCTAAAATTGAGAAGGGGCCCACTTAAGGACAGCGAAAAAGGCTATTTATCAAATATTAAAAAAAATTATTTATTAATTTATTATAAATTATTTATTATAAACTATTATTTATAGATACAATGAAGTACAAACAATTATTTTAAAATTCGTTTAAAAATTATTTTTCCTGATTTTGCTCTAGCAAAATCATGAATTAAGTCATCGAAGTCAATTGATCTCAATAAGTCGACTTCGATGCTTAATCTTGTTAAAGATGATAGGCTGTCATCAGACATCGTTGATCGATACATGTTTTTTATTCTTTTCAAAACTGAAAATGATCTTTCTGATTCGCAATTTGCGATTGGAAGTGTAGGTAGTATTCTGTAAGCAATATAGGTATACGGAAAAACTTTCACACAAGCGGACACAAGATTTCATCATTTGCACTTGTGTTTTTTCCTGTACGATTGGAAAAAGCCCTTAGGCTGCCGTTTTAAACATGGTATAAATTGTTTCAATTCAACTGATAAATCTTTTTCTAAATCGTCAGAGTAAACCTTTACGAGATTTGCTACTTTTTTTTCTAATACATCTGTTTTTATAAATAATAATTGTGTGAGAAAGCCAAATAGTTGAATGATGCGATCATATGCTTCACTCCGTTTCTGCAACTCGGCAAACTAATTTGTCTATAATCACATAAAATATGTTTACTCGGAATTTATCAGCCGGGCTTAAGCTACTAGCTTGTGATTCTTTGTCGGTTAGCATTCTTGTGACCTTTCGTTTGTTTGCATCAGAATATTCTTGATCCACAAAATTACTTAGTTGTTTGGCTTGATTTTCAATGTCAGAAAACGTATCCCGCAAATCTGCCACAAAATCCACTAATAAAAGTAGCATGTTATTTGCAGAAATTAAATCTGTATCAACTTTTTTAAGGTATTGTCTAGTCGCGTTAAAGCGGCTCAAAACATTATTTCATAGAATCTCCATAAAAAGATTTTCAAGTTTTTTATATGTTTCAATAAAGCTTCAACTTTTTTCCGAGTTTCACGTTTTTATTCTTCGTCATTCGCTAAAATTTCTAGAGCCCTACAAATACCTCCATGACTCTTTACTACAACTTTTGTGGCATCTCCGCGACATGACCATCTCGTTTTTGATAAGCTCGTTATTTTAGAATTCTCAGTGATTAAGATGTCCCACCGATGTGTTGAAACACTAAAAAATTCATATAGCCGCTGTAAAATTCCGAAGAAATTTGTAGCATCAAGACATACGTCGACACTACATTCTCCCATAAAGTTTAGAAAATGGCCAGCGCAAGGCACGAAAAACGCTAATTCATTTTTTTCTCTAATACAAGCTTGAAGTCCAATATATTTACCGGACATATTGGAAGCGTTGTCATAGGTCTGAGCTCTGCAATTATTAATGTCGATACCGTGCTCCTGTAGTAAATCTAATACGTCATTACTAAGCGACCTACCTTTATGACTTTTATTTGTAAAAAGCAGAAAAAACGTTCATAAACGTGACCATCTAAGTAGTATCGGAAAATGACTGACAACTGATCGATGTGTGATATATCAAGGGTAGAATCTACGACGAGTGAAAACAAGTGAAAAAAATAATAATAAATAGTATAACAGATTTAATTTCTCTCTTTTTGTTTTCTTTTAGAATTGTTATTAAATAATCTTTCATATAAATTTATTTAAATTATGTAAGTAAAAAACAAAATTACAACCTTTGACATGAATGAATAACTCAAATTATTGCGCGATAAACATTAACATTCTCTGGTAGAAATTTCCCCAACCGTTCGCCACCGTGACCAACTGCTGCAGCGTTAGCCGCAGTTTTTCCCAACCCATTCGCTAATAATACCACTTATTTCGTTATTTCATCACAGATTTACACCCGTCGTTGGCCAACAAATAATTAACCGATGGCAAATTAAAAATCGTAGGTAATTTTGGTTAACTTATTTTCTTTGGAAAACATTTTACTTTTATTCAAAATTCCTTGAAACAGGTTAAAAAAATTAATTTTTGATTCGAGACCGCGGGGTCCCCTCCCGAGGTGGGGCCCGGGGCTATAGCCCCCCCCTAGCCCCTCCTTTAATCCGCCACTGTTCTCGTCCCTCACATTGCGAAATATAGGAGCATAATGCTGCTATTTCATGGCAACAACAGTAGTATTATGTTCGAACGTGGTCGTATTTAAGCTTCTTGATGGCACATAAATAATATTTTTTTATAGGATAAGGTGACATATGAGCATACAGTCCACCTGATGGTAAGTGGTTGCTGTGACCTATAGACATCCACATCTATCCTCAATAAAGTATCAAAACGCAGATGCGATGTCTCCGTGAGGACTAAGATGGAATGCCTCTTTTCCAGTAAAAAGTGTCTCCGGTTCTCTATACTCACCATACAAAACACAGCAGTGTTAAGCTGCTATTTTACGCTGGTATTCTGTAAAAGCGTGGTCCTTCTCTGGTTGAGCCGACCCATTCGTGCTACAACTAAACTACTAATATAGCTGCAGCATAGCTCTACCACGTAAAACCACGTAATGTGTCTAATCTATTTACAGGTTTTTAAAGGGATAGGATTTGATACTCACCCAGGAGACAATTTGGGTTAGTAAGACGTTCTTTTTTCATAGAATAAAGGTTATAAACAAACACATGGTCCACCTGATGGTAAGTCGATGCTGTGGCCCATAGACATCTACATCTGACCTCGATTAAGAATCAAAATGCAGATAACGCATCTGCATTGAGGACTAAGAATACCTCGTTTCCAGTTAAAACTTATTTATATAAATCAAGCTCTCATCTCCTCATCTCTCATCTTACACAACTTCACTATTTTATTTTGTTTACTTCTCATTTTATAATGAAATGTACGTAATGATGTACAGGTAATATTATTCCACTATTTACATTAATTAACAATACACATACAGCATCTGTTTCATACTGATATGTAATTAATTTCAATGGACAGTGATCGATTATGGAAATAAATAATTATATTGTTTTGCAAATGCAAATAAATGCAAATGTGTATCCAGTGCTTATTGGTAAGATCAGCTAGGATTGAACCAAATAATATTATTTATATGCTTTTGATCCTCCAGTTCAATATAGACTTTAAATATTTTGACGGCTTAATTTTCAGTTTTGTTAATTAACAACACAAAGTAGTATAAATCGAAAAACTATCATAAAAGTCCTTACCGTCTTCTTACAAAATGTAATGAAATGAATCTAAAATTACTACCTTCAATATAATAAATATTTTATTCACTATAGCCTTATGTCAAGGTCATTAACAAAATCTACAATAAGTACTTAAATTACACCTCAGGAAATACCCAACAAAAAAATTACAATTAAATTTAAATTTAATAACGGAATCAGTAAAATAAAACGTAATCCAGCAACGGCTGCTGACAGCTGGTCTGACATTTTCTTTCCTTAAAACCTTTTCAGAAGTGAGAAAAGGTAACATTGGGACATTTAATAGAATGTAAGCTTGGCCTAAAGGTCTAGATACCAGGCCATAAACTCCAAAAAAAATAGAATGTAAGCAGTGGCTACTAAATCTATATGCCGAACTGCCCTGATCTAACCTACATTCATAGTAACATCGAATTTAAATTTAACAATTTTATATGATTTACAACACGGTGTAATTATTTGGACAAAGCAATAAAAATGTCAGTAAATAAATAAATAAACATATTTCTTTAAATAAATAAATCCATTTACTACCTACGAGATCGCTTGCTGAAAATTACAAATAATCTTAAACTATAACACAAATTATTTTAAATTAATTTTTACATAGACTAACTTTCTTGTACAACGTGTCTCGAAACTCAACGTCAAGCGGGCACGTGGTTAAAGGAGGGGGTCAAACCAGCCCCGGGAAAAATAAAGAAAACCCGTATCAGTTAGTTCAGTTATAACAGAAAAATTTATGAAAGTGAGGAAAATCGACACCTTAAATCATATCCTCAGGTATTGTGACGACAAACGTTAACGTCACAATACAATACAAAGGAATGTAGCCTACTGACCATTAAAGACAAACAACCGCCAAAGAGTCACCTTCTGTTTCATCTAATCACATCAAATAGTATATCTACTTGTCTCGCTCTAACTCACGTGAAATGCTGTCATTATCTGTTTCATTCAAAAACATTTTTTTTAATGAAGACTCAAAGTGAGGTGATCGTATTTTTTAACAACGACTAAAAGAAACTACATTAATTTTATCTAACCTGGCAACCTTTTTTTATTGATTTGTGACTGCGATTAATAGCACGTTTATGTAAGACCACATTGATAAACTCACAAGTTCAGTGCATTGTTGTTCAAGCTCAAAATGGGTGATCTCAGGTTATCACACCTTAAATCAATAATAGTCAATTTAATATATTTTTATTTTGCTGTATTGAAACAATTATTAGCAGCAAACCAAGACGAGATTTAATTGAACATAAGATCGGGCCATTCCTTAATAGAATAATTCCCATTAATGCTAAGTTGTAAAGCTGTGTCATTGTCATAAGTACTGGAAAGTATAAAGTGGCAAATCATTAATGATAAATATAAATTAAGAAAGCCAAGAATAAGCTATTGTGGTGCTTCCATTAGTTCAAGGGAGCTGAGTACAACTCCCCCAAGACTGCAGAATATTAGTATAACTTTACCTTGAATTCATAGCAAAACCCATCGTAAAACTGAATCGATTGTTATGAATTGTCGTATTTTTATAAAAGTGAAGTACGATCTAGCATTTTTGTTTTCAAACAAACAAATATTATGTTTACATCCCTATTTTAACATTCATAATGTTACACCTATAATCCCTAAAATAAAGTATACATGAAAAATTGTCCACAAGTGATTGGTGACTAGCTCAGTGGCCTTTTATGAAATGTTGTAACAATTATTGGCCCAGGCAATAATGGGATATTCTTATTTTAATACGAGAATAAACACAAAAACAATTGTAAAACATTAGCGTCAATATAATTATTAAAGTTTGCTCATTACATTGGAGCAATAGTCACTTTGACAGTTAATAAAAACGAACCATTACCTAACAGTTATATATTAATATTACCAAAGATTTACATAAATATACTCTTTTCTTTTCATTAAAACTTTTAATATCTAACGAATACATAGCAGAGACATGCTGTAGTCAGGGGCGGATTTGAACTTTATGGGGCCCGGGGCTAAAATTGAGAAGGGGCCCACTTAAGGACAGCGAAAAAGGCTATTTATCAAATATTAAAAAAAATTATTTATTAATTTATTATAAATTATTTATTATAAACTATTATTTATAGATACAATGAAGTACAAACAATTATTTTAAAATTCGTTTAAAAATTATTTTTCCTGATTTTGCTCTAGCAAAATCATGAATTAAGTCATCGAAGTCAATTGATCTCAATAAGTCGACTTCGATGCTTAATCTTGTTAAAGATGATAGGCTGTCATCAGACATCGTTGATCGATACATGTTTTTTATTCTTTTCAAAACTGAAAATGATCTTTCTGATTCGCAATTTGCGATTGGAAGTGTAGGTAGTATTCTGTAAGCAATATAGGTATACGGAAAAACTTGTATCATGTCTAAATCTACAAGCCAATTTAAAACTTTTAAGGGACACAAGATTTCATCATTTGCACTTGTGTTTTTTCCTGTACGATTGGAAAAAAGCCCTTAGGCTGCCGTTTTAAACATGGTATAAATTGTTTCAATTCAACTGATAAATCTTTTTCTAAATCGTCAGAGTAAACCTTTACGAGATTTGCTACTTTTTTTTCTAATACATCTGTCTCTATAAATAATAATTGTGTGAGAAAGCCAAATAGTTGAATGATGCGATCATATGCTTCACTCCGTTTCTGCAACTCGGCAAACTAATTTGTCTATAATCACATAAAATATGTTTACTCGGAATTTATCAGCCGGGCTTAAGCTACTAGCTTGTGATTCTTTGTCGGTTAGCATTCTTGTGACCTTTCGTTTGTTTGCATCAGAATATTCTTGATCCACAAAATTACTTAGTTGTTTGGCTTGATTTTCAATGTCAGAAAACGTATCCCGCAAATCTGCCACAAAATCCACTAATAAAAGTAGCATGTTATTTGCAGAAATTAAATCTGTATCAACTTTTTTAAGGTATTGTCTAGTCGCGTTAAAGCGGCTTAAAACATTATTTCATAGAATCTCCATAAAAAGATTTTCAAGTTTTTTATATGTTTCAATAAAGCTTCAACTTTTTTCCGAGTTTCGCGTTTTTATTCTTCGTCATTCGCTAAAATTTCTAGAGCCCTACAAATACCTCCATGACTCTTTACTACAACTTTTGTGGCATCTCCGCGACATGACCATCTCGTTTTTGATAAGCTCGTTATTTTAGAATTCTCAGTGATTAAGATGTCCCACCGATGTGTTGAAACACTAAAAAATTCATATAGCCGCTGTAAAATTCCGAAGAAATTTGTAGCATCAAGACATACGTCGACACTACATTCTCCCATTAAGTTTAGAAAATGGCCAGCGCAAGGCACGAAAAACGCTAATTCATTTTTTTCTCTAATACAAGCTTGAAGTCCAATATATTTACCGGACATATTGGAAGCGTTGTCATAGGTCTGAGCTCTGCAATTTTTAATGTCGATACCGTGCTCCTGTAGTAAATCTAATACGTCATTACTAAGCGACCTACCTTTATGACTTTTATTTGTAAAAAGCAGAAAAAACGTTCATAAACGTGACCATCTAAGTAGTATCGGAAAATGACTGACAACTGATCGATGTGTGATATATCTAGGGTAGAATCTACGACGAGTGAAAACAAGTGAAAAAAATAATAATAAATAGTATAACAGATTTAATTTCTCTCTTTTTGTTTTCTTTTAGAATTGTTATTAAATAATCTTTCATATAAATTTATTTAAATTATGTAAGTAAAAAACAAAATTACAACCTTTGACATGAATGAATAACTCAAATTATTGCGCGATAAACATTAACATTCTCTGGTAGAAATTTCCCCAACCGTTCGCCACCGTGACCAACTGCTGCAGCGTTAGCCGCAGTTTTTCCCAACCCATTCGCTAATAATACCACTTATTTCGTTATTTCATCACAGATTTACACCCGTCGTTGGCCAACAAATAGTTAACCGATGGCAAATTAAAAATCGTAGGTAATTTTGGTTAACTTATTTTCTTTGGAAAACATTTTACTTTTATTCAAAATTCCTTGAAACAGGTTAAAAAAATTAATTTTTGATTCGAGACCGCGGGGTCCCCTCCCGAGGTGGGGCCCGGGGCTATAGCCCCCCCCTAGCCCCTCCTTTAATCCGCCACTGTTCTCGTCCCTCACATTGCGAAATATAGGAGCATAATGCTGCTATTTCATGGCAACAACAGTAGTATTATGTTCGAACGTGGTCGTATTTAAGCTTCTTGATGGCACATAAATAATATTTTTTTATAGGATAAGGTGACATATGAGCATACAGTCCACCTGATGGTAAGTGGTTGCTGTGACCTATAGACATCCACATCTATCCTCAATAAAGTATCAAAACGCAGATGCGATGTCTCCGTGAGGACTAAGATGGAATGCCTCTTTTCCAGTAAAAAGTGTCTCCGGTTCTCTATACTCACCATACAAAACACAGCAGTGTTAAGCTGCTATTTTACGCTGGTATTCTGTAAAAGCGTGGTCCTTCTCTGGTTGAGCCGACCCATTCGTGCTACAACTAAACTACTAATATAGCTGCAGCATAGCTCTACCACGTAAAACCACGTAATGTGTCTAATCTATTTACAGGTTTTTAAAGGGATAGGATTTGATACTCACCCAGGAGACAATTTGGGTTAGTAAGACGTTCTTTTTTCATAGAATAAAGGTTATAAACAAACACATGGTCCACCTGATGGTAAGTCGATGCTGTGGCCCATAGACATCGATTAAGAATCAAAATGCAGATAACGCATCTGCATTGAGGACTAAGAATACCTCGTTTCCAGTTAAAACTTATTTATATAAATCAAGCTCTCATCTCCTCATCTCTCATCTTACACAACTTTACTATTTTATTTTGTTTACTTCTCATTTTATAATGAAATGTACGTAATGATGTACAGGTAATATTATTCCACTATTTACATTAATTAACAATACACATACAGCATCTGTTTCATACTGATATGTAATTAATTTCAATGGACAGTGATCGATTATGGAAATAAATAATTATATTGTTTTGCAAATGCAAATAAATGCAAATGTGTATCCAGTGCTTATTGGTAAGATCAGCTAGGATTGAACCAAATAATATTATTTATATGCTTTTGATCCTCCAGTTCAATATAGACTTTAAATATTTTGACGGCTTAATTTTCAGTTTTGTTAATTAACAACACAAAGTAGTATAAATCGAAAAACTATCATAAAAGTCCTTACCGTCTTCTTACAAAATGTAATGAAATGAATCTAAAATTACTACCTTCAATATAATAAATATTTTATTCACTATAGCCTTATGTCAAGGTCATTAACAAAATCTACAATAAGTACTTAAATTACACCTCAGGAAATACCCAACAAAAAAATTACAATTAAATTTAAATTTAATAACGGAATCAGTAAAATAAAACGTAATCCAGCAACGGCTGCTGACAGCTGGTCTGACATTTTCTTTCCTTAAAACCTTTTCAGAAGTGAGAAAAGGTAACATTGGGACATTTAATAGAATGTAAGCAGTGGCTACTAAATCTATATGTCGAACTGCCCTGATCTAACCTACATTCATAGTAACATCGAATTTAAATTTAACAATTTTATATGATTTACAACACGGTGTAATTATTTGGACAAAGCAATAAAAATGTCAGTAAATAAATAAATAAACATATTTCTTTAAATAAATAAATCCATTTACTACCTACGAGATCGCTTGCTGAAAATTACAAATAATCTTAAACTATAACACAAATTATTTTAAATTAATTTTTACATAGACTAACTTTCTTGTACAACGTGTCTCGAAACTCAACGTCAAGCGGGCACGTGGTTAAAGGAGGGGGTCAAACCAGCCCCGGGAAAAATAAAGAAAACCCGTATCAGTTAGTTCAGTTATAACAGAAAAATTTATGAAAGTGAGGAAAATCGACACCTTAAATCATATCCTCAGGTATTGTGACGACAAACGTTAACGTCACAATACAATACAAAGGAATGTAGCCTACTGACCATTAAAGACAAACAACCGCCAAAGAGTCACCATCTGTTTCATCTAATCACATCAAATAGTATATCTACTTGTCTCGCTCTAACTCACGTGAAATGCTGTCATTATCTGTTTCATTCAAAAACATTTTTTTTAATGAAGACTCAAAGTGAGGTGATCGTATTTTTTAACAACGACTAAAAGAAACTACATTAATTTTATCTAACCTGGCAACCTTTTTTTATTGATTTGTGACTGCGATTAATAGCACGTTTATGTAAGACCACATTGATAAACTCACAAGTTCAGTGCATTGTTGTTCAAGCTCAAAATGGGTGATCTCAGGTTATCACACCTTAAATCAATAATAGTCAATTTAATATATTTTTATTTTGCTGTATTGAAACAATTATTAGCAGCAAACCAAGACGAGATTTAATTGAACATAAGATCGGGCCATTCCTTAATAGAATAATTCCCATTAATGCTAAGTTGTAAAGCTGTGTCATTGTCATAAGTACTGGAAAGTATAAAGTGGCAAATCATTAATGATAAATATAAATTAAGAAAGCCAAGAATAAGCCATTGTGGTGCTTCCATTAGTTTAAGGGAGCTGAGTACAACTCCCCCAAGACTGCAGAATATTAGTATAACTTTACCTTGAATTCATAGCAAAACCCATCGTAAAACTGAATCGATTGTTATGAATTGTCGTATTTTTATAAAAGTGAAGTACGATCTAGCATTTTTGTTTTCAAACAAACAAATATTATGTTTACATCCCTATTTTAACATTCATAACGTTACACCTATAATCCCTAAAATAAAGTATACATGAAAAATTGTCCACAAGTGATTGGTGACTAGCTCAGTGGCCTTTTATGAAATGTTGTAACAATTATTGGCCCAGGCAATAATGGGATATTCTTATTTTAATACGAGAATAAACACAAAAACAATTGTAAAACATTAGCGTCAATATAATTATTAAAGTTTGCTCATTACATTGGAGCAATAGTCACTTTGACAGTTAATAAAAACGAACCATTACCTAACAGTTATATATTAATATTACCAAAGATTTACATAAATATACTCTTTTCTTTTCATTAAAACTTTTAATATCTAACGAATACATAGCAGAGACATGCTGTAGTCAGGGGCGGATTTGAACTTTATGGGGCCCGGGGCTAAAATTGAGAAGGGGCCCACTTAAGGACAGCGAAAAAGGCTATTTATCAAATATTAAAAAAAATTATTTATTAATTTATTATAAATTATTTATTATAAACTATTATTTATAGATACAATGAAGTACAAACAATTATTTTAAAATTCGTTTAAAAATTATTTTTCCTGATTTTGCTCTAGCAAAATCATGAATTAAGTCATCGAAGTCAATTGATCTCAATAAGTCGACTTCGATGCTTAATCTTGTTAAAGATGATAGGCTGTCATCAGACATCGTTGATCGATACATGTTTTTTATTCTTTTCAAAACTGAAAATGATCTTTCTGATTCGCAATTTGCGATTGGAAGTGTAGGTAGTATTCTGTAAGCAATATAGGTATACGGAAAAACTTGTATCATGTCTAAATCTACAAGCCAATTTAAAACTTTTAAGGGACACAAGATTTCATCATTTGCACTTGTGTTTTTTCCTGTACGATTGGAAAAAAGCCCTTAGGCTGCCGTTTTAAACATGGTATAAATTGTTTCAATTCAACTGATAAATCTTTTTCTAAATCGTCAGAGTAAACCTTTACGAGATTTGCTACTTTTTTTTCTAATACATCTGTTTTTATAAATAATAATTGTGTGAGAAAGCCAAATAGTTGAATGATGCGATCATATGCTTCACTCCGTTTCTGCAACTCGGCAAACTAATTTGTCTATAATCACATAAAATATGTTTACTCGGAATTTATCAGCCGGGCTTAAGCTACTAGCTTGTGATTCTTTGTCGGTTAGCATTCTTGTGACCTTTCGTTTGTTTGCATCAGAATATTCTTGATCCACAAAATTACTTAGTTGTTTGGCTTGATTTTCAATGTCAGAAAACGTATCCCGCAAATCTGCCACAAAATCCACTAATAAAAGTAGCATGTTATTTGCAGAAATTAAATCTGTATCAACTTTTTTAAGGTATTGTCTAGTCGCGTTAAAGCGGCTTAAAACATTATTTCATAGAATCTCCATAAAAAGATTTTCAAGTTTTTTATATGTTTCAATAAAGCTTCAACTTTTTTCCGAGTTTCGCGTTTTTATTCTTCGTCATTCGCTAAAATTTCTAGAGCCCTACAAATACCTCCATGACTCTTTACTACAACTTTTGTGGCATCTCCGCGACATGACCATCTCGTTTTTGATAAGCTCGTTATTTTAGAATTCTCAGTGATTAAGATGTCCCACCGATGTGTTGAAACACTAAAAAATTCATATAGCCGCTGTAAAATTCCGAAGAAATTTGTAGCATCAAGACATACGTCGACACTACATTCTCCCATTAAGTTTAGAAAATGGCCAGCGCAAGGCACGAAAAACGCTAATTCATTTTTTTCTCTAATACAAGCTTGAAGTCCAATATATTTACCGGACATATTGGAAGCGTTGTCATAGGTCTGAGCTCTGCAATTATTAATGTCGATACCGTGCTCCTGTAGTAAATCTAATACGTCATTACTAAGCGACCTACCTTTATGACTTTTATTTGTAAAAAGCAGAAAAAACGTTCATAAACGTGACCATCTAAGTAGTATCGGAAAATGACTGACAACTGATCGATGTGTGATATATCTAGGGTAGAATCTACGACGAGTGAAAACAAGTGAAAAAAATAATAATAAATAGTATAACAGATTTAATTTCTCTCTTTTTGTTTTCTTTTAGAATTGTTATTAAATAATCTTTCATATAAATTTATTTAAATTATGTAAGTAAAAAACAAAATTACAACCTTTGACATGAATGAATAACTCAAATTATTGCGCGATAAACATTAACATTCTCTGGTAGAAATTTCCCCAACCGTTCGCCACCGTGACCAACTGCTGCAGCGTTAGCCGCAGTTTTTCCCAACCCATTCGCTAATAATACCACTTATTTCGTTATTTCATCACAGATTTACACCCGTCGTTGGCCAACAAATAGTTAACCGATGGCAAATTAAAAATCGTAGGTAATTTTGGTTAACTTATTTTCTTTGGAAAACATTTTACTTTTATTCAAAATTCCTTGAAACAGGTTAAAAAAATTAATTTTTGATTCGAGACCGCGGGGTCCCCTCCCGAGGTGGGGCCCGGGGCTATAGCCCCCCCTAGCCCCTCCTTTAATCCGCCACTGTTCTCGTCCCTCACATTGCGAAATATAGGAGCATAATGCTGCTATTTCATGGCAACAACAGTAGTATTATGTTCGAACGTGGTCGTATTTAAGCTTCTTGATGGCACATAAATAATATTTTTTTATAGGATAAGGTGACATATGAGCATACAGTCCACCTGATGGTAAGTGGTTGCTGTGACCTATAGACATCCACATCTATCCTCAATAAAGTATCAAAACGCAGATGCGATGTCTCCGTGAGGACTAAGATGGAATGCCTCTTTTCCAGTAAAAAGTGTCTCCGGTTCTCTATACTCACCATACAAAACACAGCAGTGTTAAGCTGCTATTTTACGCTGGTATTCTGTAAAAGCGTGGTCCTTCTCTGGTTGAGCCGACCCATTCGTGCCACAACTAAACTACTAATATAGCTGCAGCATAGCTCTACCACGTAAAACCACGTAATGTGTCTAATCTATTTACAGGTTTTTAAAGGGATAGGATTTGATACTCACCCAGGAGACAATTTGGGTTAGTAAGACGTTCTTTTTTCATAGAATAAAGGTTATAAACAAACACATGGTCCACCTGATGGTAAGTCGATGCTGTGGCCCATAGACATCTACATCTGACCTCGATTAAGAATCAAAATGCAGATAACGCATCTGCATTGAGGACTAAGAATACCTCGTTTCCAGTTAAAACTTATTTATATAAATCAAGCTCTCATCTCCTCATCTCTCATCTTACACAACTTCACTATTTTATTTTGTTTACTTCTCATTTTATAATGAAATGTACGTAATGATGTACAGGTAATATTATTCCACTATTTACATTAATTAACAATACACATACAGCATCTGTTTCATACTGATATGTAATTAATTTCAATGGACAGTGATCGATTATGGAAATAAATAATTATATTGTTTTGCAAATGCAAATAAATGCAAATGTGTATCCAGTGCTTATTGGTAAGATCAGCTAGGATTGAACCAAATAATATTATTTATATGCTTTTGATCCTCCAGTTCAATATAGACTTTAAATATTTTGACGGCTTAATTTTCAGTTTTGTTAATTAACAACACAAAGTAGTATAAATCGAAAAACTATCATAAAAGTCCTTACCGTCTTCTTACAAAATGTAATGAAATGAATCTAAAATTACTACCTTCAATATAATAAATATTTTATTCACTATAGCCTTATGTCAAGGTCATTAACAAAATCTACAATTAGTACTTAAATTACACCTCAGGAAATACCCAACAAAAAAATTACAATTAAATTTAAATTTAATAACGGAATCAGTAAAATAAAACGTAATCCAGCAACGGCTGCTGACAGCTGGTCTGACATTTTCTTTCCTTAAAACCTTTTCAGAAGTGAGAAAAGGTAACATTGGGACATTTAATAGAATGTAAGCTTGGCCTAAAGGTCTAGATACCAGGCCATAAACTCCAAAAAAAAAAATAGAATGTAAGCAGTGGCTACTAAATCTATATGCCGAACTGCCCTGATCTAACCTACATTCATAGTAACATCGAATTTAAATTTAACAATTTTATATGATTTACAACACGGTGTAATTATTTGGACAAAGCAATAAAAATGTCAGTAAATAAATAAATAAACATATTTCTTTAAATAAATAAATCCATTTACTACCTACGAGATCGCTTGCTGAAAATTACAAATAATCTTAAACTATAACACAAATTATTTTAAATTAATTTTTACATAGACTAACTTTCTTGTACAACGTGTCTCGAAACTCAACGTCAAGCGGGCACGTGGTTAAAGGAGGGGGTCAAACCAGCCCCGGGAAAAATAAAGAAAACCCGTATCAGTTAGTTCAGTTATAACAGAAAAATTTATGAAAGTGAGGAAAATCGACACCTTAAATCATATCCTCAGGTATTGTGACGACAAACGTTAACGTTACAATACAATACAAAGGAATGTAGCCTACTGACCATTAAAGACAAACAACCGCCAAAGAGTCACCTTCTGTTTCATCTAATCACATCAAATAGTATATCTACTTGTCTCGCTCTAACTCACGTGAAATGCTGTCATTATCTGTTTCATTCAAAAACATTTTTTTTAATGAAGACTCAAAGTGAGGTGATCGTATTTTTTAACAACGACTAAAAGAAACTACATTAATTTTATCTAACCTGGCAACCTTTTTTTATTGATTTGTGACTGCGATTAATAGCACGTTTATGTAAGACCACATTGATAAACTCACAAGTTCAGTGCATTGTTGTTCAAGCTCAAAATGGGTGATCTCAGGTTATCACACCTTAAATCAATAATAGTCAATTTAATATATTTTTATTTTGCTGTATTGAAACAATTATTAGCAGCAAACCAAGACGAGATTTAATTGAACATAAGATCGGGCCATTCCTTAATAGAATAATTCCCATTAATGCTAAGTTGTAAAGCTGTGTCATTGTCATAAGTACTGGAAAGTATAAAGTGGCAAATCATTAATGATAAATATAAATTAAGAAAGCCAAGAATAAGCCATTGTGGTGCTTCCATTAGTTCAAGGGAGCTGAGTACAACTCCCCCAAGACTGCAGAATATTAGTATAACTTTACCTTGAATTCATAGCAAAACCCATCGTAAAACTGAATCGATTGTTATGAATTGTCGTATTTTTATAAAAGTGAAGTACGATCTAGCATTTTTGTTTTCAAACAAACAAATATTATGTTTACATCCCTATTTTAACATTCATAACGTTACACCTATAATCCCTAAAATAAAGTATACATGAAAAATTGTCCACAAGTGATTGGTGACTAGCTCAGTGGCCTTTTATGAAATGTTGTAACAATTATTGGCCCAGGCAATAATGGGATATTCTTATTTTAATACGAGAATAAACACAAAAACAATTGTAAAACATTAGCGTCAATATAATTATTAAAGTTTGCTCATTACATTGGAGCAATAGTCACTTTGACAGTTAATAAAAACGAACCATTACCTAACAGTTATATATTAATATTACCAAAGATTTACATAAATATACTCTTTTCTTTTCATTAAAACTTTTAATATCTAACGAATACATAGCAGAGACATGCTGTAGTCAGGGGCGGATTTGAACTTTATGGGGCCCGGGGCTAAAATTGAGAAGGGGCCCACTTAAGGACAGCGAAAATGGCTATTTATCAAATATTAAAAAAAATTATTTATTAATTTATTATAAATTATTTATTATAAACTATTATTTATAGATACAATGAAGTACAAACAATTATTTTAAAATTCGTTTAAAAATTATTTTTCCTGATTTTGCTCTAGCAAAATCATGAATTAAGTCATCGAAGTCAATTGATCTCAATAAGTCGACTTCGATGCTTAATCTTGTTAAAGATGATAGGCTGTCATCAGACATCGTTGATCGATACATGTTTTTTATTCTTTTCAAAACTGAAAATGATCTTTCTGATTCGCAATTTGCGATTGGAAGTGTAGGTAGTATTCTGTAAGCAATATAGGTATACGGAAAAACTTGTATCATGTCTAAATCTACAAGCCAATTTAAAACTTTTAAGGGACACAAGATTTCATCATTTGCACTTGTGTTTTTTCCTGTACGATTGGAAAAAAGCCCTTAGGCTGCCGTTTTAAACATGGTATAAATTGTTTCAATTCAACTGATAAATCTTTTTCTAAATCGTCAGAGTAAACCTTTACGAGATTTGCTACTTTTTTTTCTAATACATCTGTCTCTATAAATAATAATTGTGTGAGAAAGCCAAATAGTTGAATGATGCGATCATATGCTTCACTCCGTTTCTGCAACTCGGCAAACTAATTTGTCTATAATCACATAAAATATGTTTACTCGGAATTTATCAGCCGGGCTTAAGCTACTAGCTTGTGATTCTTTGTCGGTTAGCATTCTTGTGACCTTTCGTTTGTTTGCATCAGAATATTCTTGATCCACAAAATTACTTAGTTGTTTGGCTTGATTTTCAATGTCAGAAAACGTATCCCGCAAATCTGCCACAAAATCCACTAATAAAAGTAGCATGTTATTTGCAGAAATTAAATCTGTATCAACTTTTTTAAGGTATTGTCTAGTCGCGTTAAAGCGGCTTAAAACATTATTTCATAGAATCTCCATAAAAAGATTTTCAAGTTTTTTATATGTTTCAATAAAGCTTCAACTTTTTTCCGAGTTTCGCGTTTTTATTCTTCGTCATTCGCTAAAATTTCTAGAGCCCTACAAATACCTCCATGACTCTTTACTACAACTTTTGTGGCATCTCCGCGACATGACCATCTCGTTTTTGATAAGCTCGTTATTTTAGAATTCTCAGTGATTAAGATGTCCCACCGATGTGTTGAAACACTAAAAAATTCATATAGCCGCTGTAAAATTCCGAAGAAATTTGTAGCATCAAGACATACGTCGACACTACATTCTCCCATTAAGTTTAGAAAATGGCCAGCGCAAGGCACGAAAAACGCTAATTCATTTTTTTCTCTAATACAAGCTTGAAGTCCAATATATTTACCGGACATATTGGAAGCGTTGTCATAGGTCTGAGCTCTGCAATTATTAATGTCGATACCGTGCTCCTGTAGTAAATCTAATACGTCATTACTAAGCGACCTACCTTTATGACTTTTATTTGTAAAAAGCAGAAAAAACGTTCATAAACGTGACCATCTAAGTAGTATCGGAAAATGACTGACAACTGATCGATGTGTGATATATCTAGGGTAGAATCTACGACGAGTGAAAACAAGTGAAAAAAATAATAATAAATAGTATAACAGATTTAATTTCTCTCTTTTTGTTTTCTTTTAGAATTGTTATTAAATAATCTTTCATATAAATTTATTTAAATTATGTAAGTAAAAAACAAAATTACAACCTTTGACATGAATGAATAACTCAAATTATTGCGCGATAAACATTAACATTCTCTGGTAGAAATTTCCCCAACCGTTCACCACCGTGACCAACTGCTGCAGCGTTAGCCGCAGTTTTTCCCAACCCATTCGCTAATAATACCACTTATTTCGTTATTTCATCACAGATTTACACCCGTCGTTGGCCAACAAATAGTTAACCGATGGCAAATTAAAAATCGTAGGTAATTTTGGTTAACTTATTTTCTTTGGAAAACATTTTACTTTTATTCAAAATTCCTTGAAACAGGTTAAAAAAATTAATTTTTGATTCGAGACCGCGGGGTCCCCTCCCGAGGTGGGGCCCGGGGCTATAGCCCCCCCTAGCCCCTCCTTTAATCCGCCACTGTTCTCGTCCCTCACATTGCGAAATATAGGAGCATAATGCTGCTATTTCATGGCAACAACAGTAGTATTATGTTCGAACGTGGTCGTATTTAAGCTTCTTGATGGCACATAAATAATATTTTTTTATAGGATAAGGTGACATATGAGCATACAGTCCACCTGATGGTAAGTGGTTGCTGTGACCTATAGACATCCACATCTATCCTCAATAAAGTATCAAAACGCAGATGCGATGTCTCCGTGAGGACTAAGATGGAATGCCTCTTTTCCAGTAAAAAGTGTCTCCGGTTCTCTATACTCACCATACAAAACACAGCAGTGTTAAGCTGCTATTTTACGCTGGTATTCTGTAAAAGCGTGGTCCTTCTCTGGTTGAGCCGACCCATTCGTGCCACAACTAAACTACTAATATAGCTGCAGCATAGCTCTACCACGTAAAACCACGTAATGTGTCTAATCTATTTACAGGTTTTTAAAGGGATAGGATTTGATACTCACCCAGGAGACAATTTGGGTTAGTAAGACGTTCTTTTTTCATAGAATAAAGGTTATAAACAAACACATGGTCCACCTGATGGTAAGTCGATGCTGTGGCCCATAGACATCTACATCTGACCTCGATTAAGAATCAAAATGCAGATAACGCATCTGCATTGAGGACTAAGAATACCTCGTTTCCAGTTAAAACTTATTTATATAAATCAAGCTCTCATCTCCTCATCTCTCATCTTACACAACTTTACTATTTTATTTTGTTTACTTCTCATTTTATAATGAAATGTACGTAATGATGTACAGGTAATATTATTCCACTATTTACATTAATTAACAATACACATACAGCATCTGTTTCATACTGATATGTAATTAATTTCAATGGACAGTGATCGATTATGGAAATAAATAATTATATTGTTTTGCAAATGCAAATAAATGCAAATGTGTATCCAGTGCTTATTGGTAAGATCAGCTAGGATTGAACCAAATAATATTATTTATATGCTTTTGATCCTCCAGTTCAATATAGACTTTAAATATTTTGACGGCTTAATTTTCAGTTTTGTTAATTAACAACACAAAGTAGTATAAATCGAAAAACTATCATAAAAGTCCTTACCGTCTTCTTACAAAATGTAATGAAATGAATCTAAAATTACTACCTTCAATATAATAAATATTTTATTCACTATAGCCTTATGTCAAGGTCATTAACAAAATCTACAATAAGTACTTAAATTACACCTCAGGAAATACCCAACAAAAAAATTACAATTAAATTTAAATTTAATAACGGAATCAGTAAAATAAAACGTAATCCAGCAACGGCTGCTGACAGCTGGTCTGACATTTTCTTTCCTTAAAACCTTTTCAGAAGTGAGAAAAGGTAACATTGGGACATTTAATAGAATGTAAGCTTGGCCTAAAGGTCTAGATACCAGGCCATAAACTCCAAAAAAAAATAGAATGTAAGCAGTGGCTACTAAATCTATATGCCGAACTGCCCTGATCTAACCTACATTCATAGTAACATCGAATTTAAATTTAACAATTTTATATGATTTACAACACGGTGTAATTATTTGGACAAAGCAATAAAAATGTCAGTAAATAAATAAATAAACATATTTCTTTAAATAAATAAATCCATTTACTACCTACGAGATCGCTTGCTGAAAATTACAAATAATCTTAAACTATAACACAAATTATTTTAAATTAATTTTTACATAGACTAACTTTCTTGTACAACGTGTCTCGAAACTCAACGTCAAGCGGGCACGTGGTTAAAGGAGGGGGTCAAACCAGCCCCGGGAAAAATAAAGAAAACCCGTATCAGTTAGTTCAGTTATAACAGAAAAATTTATGAAAGTGAGGAAAATCGACACCTTAAATCATATCCTCAGGTATTGTGACGACAAACGTTAACGTTACAATACAATACAAAGGAATGTAGCCTACTGACCATTAAAGACAAACAACCGCCAAAGAGTCACCTTCTGTTTCATCTAATCACATCAAATAGTATATCTACTTGTCTCGCTCTAACTCACGTGAAATGCTGTCATTATCTGTTTCATTCAAAAACATTTTTTTTAATGAAGACTCAAAGTGAGGTGATCGTATTTTTTAACAACGACTAAAAGAAACTACATTAATTTTATCTAACCTGGCAACCTTTTTTTATTGATTTGTGACTGCGATTAATAGCACGTTTATGTAAGACCACATTGATAAACTCACAAGTTCAGTGCATTGTTGTTCAAGCTCAAAATGGGTGATCTCAGGTTATCACACCTTAAATCAATAATAGTCAATTTAATATATTTTTATTTTGCTGTATTGAAACAATTATTAGCAGCAAACCAAGACGAGATTTAATTGAACATAAGATCGGGCCATTCCTTAATAGAATAATTCCCATTAATGCTAAGTTGTAAAGCTGTGTCATTGTCATAAGTACTGGAAAGTATAAAGTGGCAAATCATTAATGATAAATATAAATTAAGAAAGCCAAGAATAAGCCATTGTGGTGCTTCCATTAGTTCAAGGGAGCTGAGTACAACTCCCCCAAGACTGCAGAATATTAGTATAACTTTACCTTGAATTCATAGCAAAACCCATCGTAAAACTGAATCGATTGTTATGAATTGTCGTATTTTTATAAAAGTGAAGTACGATCTAGCATTTTTGTTTTCAAACAAACAAATATTATGTTTACATCCCTATTTTAACATTCATAACGTTACACCTATAATCCCTAAAATAAAGTATACATGAAAAATTGTCCACAAGTGATTGGTGACTAGCTCAGTGGCCTTTTATGAAATGTTGTAACAATTATTGGCCCAGGCAATAATGGGATATTCTTATTTTAATACGAGAATAAACACAAAAACAATTGTAAAACATTAGCGTCAATATAATTATTAAAGTTTGCTCATTACATTGGAGCAATAGTCACTTTGACAGTTAATAAAAACGAACCATTACCTAACAGTTATATATTAATATTACCAAAGATTTACATAAATATACTCTTTTCTTTTCATTAAAACTTTTAATATCTAACGAATACATAGCAGAGACATGCTGTAGTCAGGGGCGGATTTGAACTTTATGGGGCCCGGGGCTAAAATTGAGAAGGGGCCCACTTAAGGACAGCGAAAATGGCTATTTATCAAATATTAAAAAAAATTATTTATTAATTTATTATAAATTATTTATTATAAACTATTATTTATAGATACAATGAAGTACAAACAATTATTTTAAAATTCGTTTAAAAATTATTTTTCCTGATTTTGCTCTAGCAAAATCATGAATTAAGTCATCGAAGTCAATTGATCTCAATAAGTCGACTTCGATGCTTAATCTTGTTAAAGATGATAGGCTGTCATCAGACATCGTTGATCGATACATGTTTTTTATTCTTTTCAAAACTGAAAATGATCTTTCTGATTCGCAATTTGCGATTGGAAGTGTAGGTAGTATTCTGTAAGCAATATAGGTATACGGAAAAACTTGTATCATGTCTAAATCTACAAGCCAATTTAAAACTTTTAAGGGACACAAGATTTCATCATTTGCACTTGTGTTTTTTCCTGTACGATTGGAAAAAAGCCCTTAGGCTGCCGTTTTAAACATGGTATAAATTGTTTCAATTCAACTGATAAATCTTTTTCTAAATCGTCAGAGTAAACCTTTACGAGATTTGCTACTTTTTTTTCTAATACATCTGTCTCTATAAATAATAATTGTGTGAGAAAGCCAAATAGTTGAATGATGCGATCATATGCTTCACTCCGTTTCTGCAACTCGGCAAACTAATTTGTCTATAATCACATAAAATATGTTTACTCGGAATTTATCAGCCGGGCTTAAGCTACTAGCTTGTGATTCTTTGTCGGTTAGCATTCTTGTGACCTTTCGTTTGTTTGCATCAGAATATTCTTGATCCACAAAATTACTTAGTTGTTTGGCTTGATTTTCAATGTCAGAAAACGTATCCCGCAAATCTGCCACAAAATCCACTAATAAAAGTAGCATGTTATTTGCAGAAATTAAATCTGTATCAACTTTTTTAAGGTATTGTCTAGTCGCGTTAAAGCGGCTTAAAACATTATTTCATAGAATCTCCATAAAAAGATTTTCAAGTTTTTTATATGTTTCAATAAAGCTTCAACTTTTTTCCGAGTTTCGCGTTTTTATTCTTCGTCATTCGCTAAAATTTCTAGAGCCCTACAAATACCTCCATGACTCTTTACTACAACTTTTGTGGCATCTCCGCGACATGACCATCTCGTTTTTGATAAGCTCGTTATTTTAGAATTCTCAGTGATTAAGATGTCCCACCGATGTGTTGAAACACTAAAAAATTCATATAGCCGCTGTAAAATTCCGAAGAAATTTGTAGCATCAACATACGTCGACACTACATTCTCCCATTAAGTTTAGAAAATGGCCAGCGCAAGGCACGAAAAACGCTAATTCATTTTTTTCTCTAATACAAGCTTGAAGTCCAATATATTTACCGGACATATTGGAAGCGTTGTCATAGATCTGAGCTCTGCAATTTTTAATGTCGATACCGTGCTCCTGTAGTAAATCTAATACGTCATTACTAAGCGACCTACCTTTATGACTTTTATTTGTAAAAAGCAGAAAAAACGTTCATAAACGTGACCATCTAAGTAGTATCGGAAAATGACTGACAACTGATCGATGTGTGATATATCTAGGGTAGAATCTACGACGAGTGAAAACAAGTGAAAAAAATAATAATAAATAGTATAACAGATTTAATTTCTCTCTTTTTGTTTTCTTTTAGAATTGTTATTAAATAATCTTTCATATAAATTTATTTAAATTATGTAAGTAAAAAACAAAATTACAACCTTTGACATGAATGAATAACTCAAATTATTGCGCGATAAACATTAACATTCTCTGGTAGAAATTTCCCCAACCGTTCGCCACCGTGACCAACTGCTGCAGCGTTAGCCGCAGTTTTTCCCAACCCATTCGCTAATAATACCACTTATTTCGTTATTTCATCACAGATTTACACCCGTCGTTGGCCAACAAATAGTTAACCGATGGCAAATTAAAAATCGTAGGTAATTTTGGTTAACTTATTTTCTTTGGAAAACATTTTACTTTTATTCAAAATTCCTTGAAACAGGTTAAAAAAATTAATTTTTGATTCGAGACCGCGGGGTCCCCTCCCGAGGTGGGGCCCGGGGCTATAGCCCCCCCTAGCCCCTCCTTTAATCCGCCACTGTTCTCGTCCCTCACATTGCGAAATATAGGAGCATAATGCTGCTATTTCATGGCAACAACAGTAGTATTATGTTCGAACGTGGTCGTATTTAAGCTTCTTGATGGCACATAAATAATATTTTTTTATAGGATAAGGTGACATATGAGCATACAGTCCACCTGATGGTAAGTGGTTGCTGTGACCTATAGACATCCACATCTATCCTCAATAAAGTATCAAAACGCAGATGCGATGTCTCCGTGAGGACTAAGATGGAATGCCTCTTTTCCAGTAAAAAGTGTCTCCGGTTCTCTATACTCACCATACAAAACACAGCAGTGTTAAGCTGCTATTTTACGCTGGTATTCTGTAAAAGCGTGGTCCTTCTCTGGTTGAGCCGACCCATTCGTGCTACAACTAAACTACTAATATAGCTGCAGCATAGCTCTACCACGTAAAACCACGTAATGTGTCTAATCTATTTACAGGTTTTTAAAGGGATAGGATTTGATACTCACCCAGGAGACAATTTGGGTTAGTAAGACGTTCTT
Organism: Parnassius mnemosyne; assembly: GCA_963668995.1. Classification (NCBI taxonomy): domain Eukaryota; kingdom Metazoa; phylum Arthropoda; class Insecta; order Lepidoptera; family Papilionidae; genus Parnassius; species Parnassius mnemosyne. The sequence goes on along the minus strand of CAVLGL010000013.1, from coordinate 16,027,637 downwards.
TTTTCATAGAATAAAGGTTATAAACAAACACATGGTCCACCTGATGGTAAGTCGATGCTGTGGCCCATAGACATCTACATCTGACCTCGATTAAGAATCAAAATGCAGATAACGCATCTGCATTGAGGACTAAGAATACCTCGTTTTCAGTTAAAACTTATTTATATAAATCAAGCTCTCATTTCCTCATCTCTCATCTTACACAACTTTACTATTTTATTTTGTTTACTTCTCATTTTATAATGAAATGTACGTAATGATGTACAGGTAATATTATTCCACTATTTACATTAATTAACAATACACATACAGCATCTGTTTCATACTGATATGTAATTAATTTCAATGGACAGTGATCGATTATGGAAATAAATAATTATATTGTTTTGCAAATGCAAATAAATGCAAATGTGTATCCAGTGCTTATTGGTAAGATCAGCTAGGATTGAACCAAATAATATTATTTATATGCTTTTGATCCTCCAGTTCAATATAGACTTTAAATATTTTGACGGCTTAATTTTCAGTTTTGTTAATTAACAACACAAAGTAGTATAAATCGAAAAACTATCATAAAAGTCCTTACCGTCTTCTTACAAAATGTAATGAAATGAATCTAAAATTACTACCTTCAATATAATAAATATTTTATTCACTATAGCCTTATGTCAAGGTCATTAACAAAATCTACAATAAGTACTTAAATTACACCTCAGGAAATACCCAACAAAAAAATTACAATTAAATTTAAATTTAATAACGGAATCAGTAAAATAAAACGTAATCCAGCAACGGCTGCTGACAGCTGGTCTGACATTTTCTTTCCTTAAAACCTTTTCAGAAGTGAGAAAAGGTAACATTGGGACATTTAATAGAATGTAAGCTTGGCCTAAAGGTCTAGATACCAGGCCATAAACTCCAAAAAAAAAATAGAATGTAAGCAGTGGCTACTAAATCTATATGCCGAACTGCCCTGATCTAACCTACATTCATAGTAACATCGAATTTAAATTTAACAATTTTATATGATTTACAACACGGTGTAATTATTTGGACAAAGCAATAAAAATGTCAGTAAATAAATAAATAAACATATTTCTTTAAATAAAGAAATCCATTTACTACCTACGAGATCGCTTGCTGAAAATTACAAATAATCTTAAACTATAACACAAATTATTTTAAATTAATTTTTACATAGACTAACTTTCTTGTACAACGTGTCTCGAAACTCAACGTCAAGCGGGCACGTGGTTAAAGGAGGGGGTCAAACCAGCCCCGGGAAAAATAAAGAAAACCCGTATCAGTTAGTTCAGTTATAACAGAAAAATTTATGAAAGTGAGGAAAATCGACACCTTAAATCATATCCTCAGGTATTGTGACGACAAACGTTAACGTCACAATACAATACAAAGGAATGTAGCCTACTGACCATTAAAGACAAACAACCGCCAAAGAGTCACCTTCTGTTTCATCTAATCACATCAAATAGTATATCTACTTGTCTCGCTCTAACTCACGTGAAATGCTGTCATTATCTGTTTCATTCAAAAACATTTTTTTTTTAATGAAGACTCAAAGTGAGGTGATCGTATTTTTTAACAACGACTAAAAGAAACTACATTAATTTTATCTAACCTGGCAACCTTTTTTTATTGATTTGTGACTGCGATTAATAGCACGTTTATGTAAGACCACATTGATAAACTCACAAGTTCAGTGCATTGTTGTTCAAGCTCAAAATGGGTGATCTCAGGTTATCACACCTTAAATCAATAATAGTCAATTTAATATATTTTTATTTTGCTGTATTGAAACAATTATTAGCAGCAAACCAAGACGAGATTTAATTGAACATAAGATCGGGCCATTCCTTAATAGAATAATTCCCATTAATGCTAAGTTGTAAAGCTGTGTCATTGTCATAAGTACTGGAAAGTATAAAGTGGCAAATCATTAATGATAAATATAAATTAAGAAAGCCAAGAATAAGCCATTGTGGTGCTTCCATTAGTTCAAGGGAGCTGAGTACAACTCCCCCAAGACTGCAGAATATTAGTATAACTTTACCTTGAATTCATAGCAAAACCCATCGTAAAACTGAATCGATTGTTATGAATTGTCGTATTTTTATAAAAGTGAAGTACGATCTAGCATTTTTGTTTTCAAACAAACAAATATTATGTTTACATCCCTATTTTAACATTCATAACGTTACACCTATAATCCCTAAAATAAAGTATACATGAAAAATTGTCCACAAGTGATTGGTGACTAGCTCAGTGGCCTTTTATGAAATGTTGTAACAATTATTGGCCCAGGCAATAATGGGATATTCTTATTTTAATACGAGAATAAACACAAAAACAATTGTAAAACATTAGCGTCAATATAATTATTAAAGTTTGCCCATTACATTGGAGCAATAGTCACTTTGACAGTTAATAAAAACGAACCATTACCTAACAGTTATATATTAATATTACCAAAGATTTACATAAATATACTCTTTTCTTTTCATTAAAACTTTTAATATCTAACGAATACATAGCAGAGACATGCTGTAGTCAGGGGCGGATTTGAACTTTATGGGGCCCGGGGCTAAAATTGAGAAGGGGCCGACTTAAGGACAGCGAAAATGGCTATTTATCAAATATTAAAAAAAATTATTTATTAATTTATTATAAATTATTTATTATAAACTATTATTTATAGATACAATGAAGTACAAACAATTATTTTAAAATTCGTTTAAAAATTATTTTTCCTGATTTTGCTCTAGCAAAATCATGAATTAAGTCATCGAAGTCAATTGATCTCAATAAGTCGACTTCGATGCTTAATCTTGTTAAAGATGATAGGCTGTCATCAGACATCGTTGATCGATACATGTTTTTTATTCTTTTCAAAACTGAAAATGATCTTTCTGATTCGCAATTTGCGATTGGAAGTGTAGGTAGTATTCTGTAAGCAATATAGGTATACGGAAAAACTTGTATCATGTCTAAATCTACAAGCCAATTTAAAACTTTTAAGGGACACAAGATTTCATCATTTGCACTTGTGTTTTTTCCTGTACGATTGGAAAAAAGCCCTTAGGCTGCCGTTTTAAACATGGTATAAATTGTTTCAATTCAACTGATAAATCTTTTTCTAAATCGTCAGAGTAAACCTTTACGAGATTTGCTACTTTTTTTTCTAATACATCTGTCTCTATAAATAATAATTGTGTGAGAAAGCCAAATAGTTGAATGATGCGATCATATGCTTCACTCCGTTTCTGCAACTCGGCAAACTAATTTGTCTATAATCACATAAAATATGTTTACTCGGAATTTATCAGCCGGGCTTAAGCTACTAGCTTGTGATTCTTTGTCGGTTAGCATTCTTGTGACCTTTCGTTTGTTTGCATCAGAATATTCTTGATCCACAAAATTACTTAGTTGTTTGGCTTGATTTTCAATGTCAGAAAACGTATCCCGCAAATCTGCCACAAAATCCACTAATAAAAGTAGCATGTTATTTGCAGAAATTAAATCTGTATCAACTTTTTTAAGGTATTGTCTAGTCGCGTTAAAGCGGCTTAAAACATTATTTCATAGAATCTCCATAAAAAGATTTTCAAGTTTTTTATATGTTTCAATAAAGCTTCAACTTTTTTCCGAGTTTCGCGTTTTTATTCTTCGTCATTCGCTAAAATTTCTAGAGCCCTACAAATACCTCCATGACTCTTTACTACAACTTTTGTGGCATCTCCGCGACATGACCATCTCGTTTTTGATAAGCTCGTTATTTTAGAATTTTCAGTGATTAAGATGTCCCACCGATGTGTTGAAACACTAAAAAATTCATATAGCCGCTGTAAAATTCCGAAGAAATTTGTAGCATCAAGACATACGTCGACACTACATTCTCCCATTAAGTTTAGAAAATGGCCAGCGCAAGGCACGAAAAACGCTAATTCATTTTTTTCTCTAATACAAGCTTGAAGTCCAATATATTTACCGGACATATTGGAAGCGTTGTCATAGGTCTGAGCTCTGCAATTTTTAATGTCGATACCGTGCTCCTGTAGTAAATCTAATACGTCATTACTAAGCGACCTACCTTTATGACTTTTATTTGTAAAAAGCAGAAAAAACGTTCATAAACGTGACCATCTAAGTAGTATCGGAAAATGACTGACAACTGATCGATGTGTGATATATCTAGGGTAGAATCTACGACGAGTGAAAACAAGTGAAAAAAATAATAATAAATAGTATAACAGATTTAATTTCTCTCTTTTTGTTTTCTTTTAGAATTGTTATTAAATAATCTTTCATATAAATTTATTTAAATTATGTAAGTAAAAAACAAAATTACAACCTTTGACATGAATGAATAACTCAAATTATTGCGCGATAAACATTAACATTCTCTGGTAGAAATTTCCCCAACCGTTCGCCACCGTGACCAACTGCTGCAGCGTTAGCCGCAGTTTTTCCCAACCCATTCGCTAATAATACCACTTATTTCGTTATTTCATCACAGATTTACACCCGTCGTTGGCCAACAAATAGTTAACCGATGGCAAATTAAAAATCGTAGGTAATTTTGGTTAACTTATTTTCTTTGGAAAACATTTTACTTTTATTCAAAATTCCTTGAAACAGGTTAAAAAAATTAATTTTTGATTCGAGACCGCGGGGTCCCCTCCCGAGGTGGGGCCCGGGGCTATAGCCCCCCCTAGCCCCTCCTTTAATCCGCCACTGTTCTCGTCCCTCACATTGCGAAATATAGGAGCATAATGCTGCTATTTCATGGCAACAACAGTAGTATTATGTTCGAACGTGGTCGTATTTAAGCTTCTTGATGGCACATAAATAATATTTTTTTATAGGATAAGGTGACATATGAGCATACAGTCCACCTGATGGTAAGTGGTTGCTGTGACCTATAGACATCCACATCTATCCTCAATAAAGTATCAAAACGCAGATGCGATGTCTCCGTGAGGACTAAGATGGAATGCCTCTTTTCCAGTAAAAAGTGTCTCCGGTTCTCTATACTCACCATACAAAACACAGCAGTGTTAAGCTGCTATTTTACGCTGGTATTCTGTAAAAGCGTGGTCCTTCTCTGGTTGAGCCGACCCATTCGTGCTACAACTAAACTACTAATATAGCTGCAGCATAGCTCTACCACGTAAAACCACGTAATGTGTCTAATCTATTTACAGGTTTTTAAAGGGATAGGATTTGATACTCACCCAGGAGACAATTTGGGTTAGTAAGACGTTCTTTTTTCATAGAATAAAGGTTATAAACAAACACATGGTCCACCTGATGGTAAGTCGATGCTGTGGCCCATAGACATCTACATCTGACCTCGATTAAGAATCAAAATGCAGATAACGCATCTGCATTGAGGACTAAGAATACCTCGTTTCCAGTTAAAACTTATTTATATAAATCAAGCTCTCATCTCCTCATCTCTCATCTTACACAACTTTACTATTTTATTTTGTTTACTTCTCATTTTATAATGAAATGTACGTAATGATGTACAGGTAATATTATTCCACTATTTACATTAATTAACAATACACATACAGCATCTGTTTCATACTGATATGTAATTAATTTCAATGGACAGTGATCGATTATGGAAATAAATAATTATATTGTTTTGCAAATGCAAATAAATGCAAATGTGTATCCAGTGCTTATTGGTAAGATCAGCTAGGATTGAACCAAATAATATTATTTATATGCTTTTGATCCTCCAGTTCAATATAGACTTTAAATATTTTGACGGCTTAATTTTCAGTTTTGTTAATTAACAACACAAAGTAGTATAAATCGAAAAACTATCATAAAAGTCCTTACCGTCTTCTTACAAAATGTAATGAAATGAATCTAAAATTACTACCTTCAATATAATAAATATTTTATTCACTATAGCCTTATGTCAAGGTCATTAACAAAATCTACAATAAGTACTTAAATTACACCTCAGGAAATACCCAACAAAAAAATTACAATTAAATTTAAATTTAATAACGGAATCAGTAAAATAAAACGTAATCCAGCAACGGCTGCTGACAGCTGGTCTGACATTTTCTTTCCTTAAAACCTTTTCAGAAGTGAGAAAAGGTAACATTGGGACATTTAATAGAATGTAAGCTTGGCCTAAAGGTCTAGATACCAGGCCATAAACTCCAAAAAAAAAATAGAATGTAAGCAGTGGCTACTAAATCTATATGCCGAACTGCCCTGATCTAACCTACATTCATAGTAACATCGAATTTAAATTTAACAATTTTATATGATTTACAACACGGTGTAATTATTTGGACAAAGCAATAAAAATGTCAGTAAATAAATAAATAAACATATTTCTTTAAATAAATAAATCCATTTACTACCTACGAGATCGCTTGCTGAAAATTACAAATAATCTTAAACTATAACACAAATTATTTTAAATTAATTTTTACATAGACTAACTTTCTTGTACAACGTGTCTCGAAACTCAACGTCAAGCGGGCACGTGGTTAAAGGAGGGGGTCAAACCAGCCCCGGGAAAAATAAAGAAAACCCGTATCAGTTAGTTCAGTTATAACAGAAAAATTTATGAAAGTGAGGAAAATCGACACCTTAAATCATATCCTCAGGTATTGTGACGACAAACGTTAACGTCACAATACAATACAAAGGAATGTAGCCTACTGACCATTAAAGACAAACAACCGCCAAAGAGTCACCTTCTGTTTCATCTAATCACATCAAATAGTATATCTACTTGTCTCGCTCTAACTCACGTGAAATGCTGTCATTATCTGTTTCATTCAAAAACATTTTTTTTTAATGAAGACTCAAAGTGAGGTGATCGTATTTTTTAACAACGACTAAAAGAAACTACATTAATTTTATCTAACCTGGCAACCTTTTTTTATTGATTTGTGACTGCGATTAATAGCACGTTTATGTAAGACCACATTGATAAACTCACAAGTTCAGTGCATTGTTGTTCAAGCTCAAAATGGGTGATCTCAGGTTATCACACCTTAAATCAATAATAGTCAATTTAATATATTTTTATTTTGCTGTATTGAAACAATTATTAGCAGCAAACCAAGACGAGATTTAATTGAACATAAGATCGGGCCATTCCTTAATAGAATAATTCCCATTAATGCTAAGTTGTAAAGCTGTGTCATTGTCATAAGTACTGGAAAGTATAAAGTGGCAAATCATTAATGATAAATATAAATTAAGAAAGCCAAGAATAAGCCATTGTGGTGCTTCCATTAGTTCAAGGGAGCTGAGTACAACTCCCCCAAGACTGCAGAATATTAGTATAACTTTACCTTGAATTCATAGCAAAACCCATCGTAAAACTGAATCGATTGTTATGAATTGTCGTATTTTTATAAAAGTGAAGTACGATCTAGCATTTTTGTTTTCAAACAAACAAATATTATGTTTACATCCCTATTTTAACATTCATAACGTTACACCTATAATCCCTAAAATAAAGTATACATGAAAAATTGTCCACAAGTGATTGGTGACTAGCTCAGTGGCCTTTTATGAAATGTTGTAACAATTATTGGCCCAGGCAATAATGGGATATTCTTATTTTAATACGAGAATAAACACAAAAACAATTATAAAACATTAGCGTCAATATAATTATTAAAGTTTGCTCATTACATTGGAGCAATAGTCACTTTGACAGTTAATAAAAACGAACCATTACCTAACAGTTATATATTAATATTACCAAAGATTTACATAAATATACTCTTTTCTTTTCATTAAAACTTTTAATATCTAACGAATACATAGCAGAGACATGCTGTAGTCAGGGGCGGATTTGAACTTTATGGGGCCCGGGGCTAAAATTGAGAAGGGGCCCACTTAAGGACAGCGAAAAAGGCTATTTATCAAATATTAAAAAAAATTATTTATTAATTTATTATAAATTATTTATTATAAACTATTATTTATAGATACAATGAAGTACAAACAATTATTTTAAAATTCGTTTAAAAATTATTTTTCCTGATTTTGCTCTAGCAAAATCATGAATTAAGTCATCGAAGTCAATTGATCTCAATAAGTCGACTTCGATGCTTAATCTT